>JAPTYQ010000030.1:35560061-35651054 GCA_029814465.1 Ostorhinchus cyanosoma | reverse complement strand
ATCCCTGCTTAGACTGTTGCCCCCGCGACCCGGCCCCGGATGAAGCGGAAGAAAATGGATGGATGGATGGATGGATGTTTTCAAAAACTGTGGGACAAAAAAAACATCCTGATAAGGTTCTGAGGGGGAACTGGAAGCAAGAATCTTCCTGCAGAATTGAATGGGACGATGTTAAATTAATAAGACAATGCTGCCCCCCTCTGTTTATAAACATCATTGCATTTAAATGTGGAAAAAGGAAAAGTAGCAATTCAACAAAACTGGAGCTGCATCCTGAGCATTTATACATTATACATATACATTTAGAGCTGAGCAGTTCACCTCAAATATAACTTTGTATTAAATTAAACTGAAGAAAAAGTAAGCAAAATAGGCATGTGAAATACTCACTACCAGTTGGATCCAGATTGGATCTAGTTGTGGGACATAGAAGAGTCAAGATATTGTAACTATATAAATGAATAACAATTAATAAGTTATTTGATAAATACTCAATTAACAAGGGTAACTGTTGCAAGAACGTCTGCTGCCATATATTCGATTACTGAAGGCTCTGAGGATGGAAGTGACAGCCTGTAATAATAAACAGTGTCACAATGTAGGTTCTTCTATAAAGTTACACTGACATGATGATAGCTGATTAAGGGATCATTTCAGCCCCTAAAATCAGTGTTGGGGAGACATAAACTACATGTAGTTAAACTACGCAGTTAAAATGCACTTTGTTGTAACTTGCTGGTTGTTAAACTATTCATATTTTGTGCCGCGTCAAGTAGTTCAAGTACTTTTTGGGTCATTATTTGTAGTTTTCCTACTCTATTTGCAAAATTTTGGACAACAACATAAAATTAAGTGGTTTTTTAGATGTATTTTTTTGTAATATAAATTGTATTTCACCATTGAACGCAAGACAGTCCCTTTTTCTTTCATCCTGAATTGCTTTGAATAGCTAATGCCATGCTGTACTACTTGTAGCTGAAGGCTATAAAGGATCAGTTATGATGGGAAAATCCATGAGTAACAACAAAACGTTACACAATTCGTGTATCTTAAAAGGGAAATTAACAAATCGTGGTGCACTGTAGTAAATAATAGAGCGGTGTAAAACCCTAAATACAGTCTCCCAGGTAGTCCACTACTGACCAATATTTATAATTAAGAAAAAAACATTTTAACTGAAATCATAATCATTACGAAAAAACGTTTTTTTATTTAATAAGAAATTATTCCATTTTGTTTTCGTTGAAGGCTTATATTTCGTTTATTCCGTCATACTTACCACCTGAAAGACTAAACTCAGGACAGTAACTGAACTGCTTGTCCAATCAAACGCTGTTACGAACCAACTGTTGTATTGCTGCCCTCTCAGCCAATCAGCGCCTTTCTTTAATTTGGTTCTAACCAATTATATTCCACAATGTTCAGACGTCAACAGGCGAGGAAGTGGATGATGTGTATGTTTTGTTGTTTTATCTGTGCATAGCTTTACTGCGGTAATGCGTCCATGCTGTACTGGGATGTGTGAACAGTTCTGCTACTTTTTATATGGTAATATTCCTGTAGTAAAGGGTTTACTCTGGAGAGCCTTGTGAGTGTTTTACTCTACTTGTTAATAAGCTTTCAGGTCGGAAGTTGGCTAACGGAGCGGGACCTGTGGGCTTCCAGCTGTCATGTTGACAGCCGGCCGTCGACTCTCCTCCCTAGGGTGAGGTGTTACATGGAGCGCCTTATGACCGGAGGATGGAGGATTTAACAGCCGACTATCATGGCTGCTGTGACGGTGTGGCGTTACACCAGCGTCCGTGTCCTCGGAGGATGGGGGCCGTTGCTGTGTGTCCTGCTCGGCTCTCTGGTGGCCCTGCTGATGCCCCTGGTGGGGGTGGAAGACGAATGCTGTGCTGCACTGAAGGGCATTGCTCAAATACGCTGCCAGCTGTGGGGAAGCTCCCATCAAACTCCAGCTGTTCAGTCCACCAGCCTCACTGTCCCCTTCACTGCTCTTGATGTCCTGCCACAGAGGGCCAAACCGAACAAAGGTATGAACAGGTCCAGGCCTTCGGACCCACATAATTTACTGTTTTATTCAGATACACACCCGCCCAGTTAAGGTAAAAGATGTCATTTTAGTGTGACAAGTATTACTAATTTTACTGCCAAAGTTTGTTGCCAAAACCAGAAATCGACAGATAGCAGGAAATGTGTGTATATTAATCAGTGTTGTTAAAAATATGACTCCATAAAATTCTTAATGGTCATTAAAAATGTTTAATAAGGCGCTAATTTGCACATTACTGTGCCCTTGCACAATCCCTTCACAAACAAGTCTGTATTGACTTTGGGCAAAGTAAGATAAGGAACTGGCCATGACGCACACCAAAGAAGTTCAAGATATTTTTCTCTCCTGGAATATCTCTAAGACTTTCTGATAATTTTCTGTGTATCCCCTATGAGCTTTCTTCTCTACTGGAGTTGACTGTCTTTCCTCACCCACAGAAATGGTGATTGAAGCCAAAGCAGCACTGCAGCAGGCTCTGGAGATGAAGAAATTGGGGAAAAGGGAGAAAGCTCATAAGCTGCTGGTGCATGCACTCAGTATGAATCCAGACTTTGTGGATGCCCTGACTGAGCTGGGGACCATTCTGGAGGAGGAGAAGGATGTGATCCAGGCAGACCACCTCTACACCAAAGCCTTGGCCATTTCACCATGCAATGAGCGGGCACTGATCAGCCGTGACCGAACTCTTCCCTTGGTGGAGGAGATTGACCAGCGTCACTTTGGCATCATTGACAGTAAAGTGCGCAGGCTGATGTCCATACCTAAAGGTAACTCGGCTCTAAGACGAGTGATGGAGGAAACCTACTACCACCACATCTACCACACAGTGGCCATTGAAGGAAGTACGCTCACTCTATCTGAGATCAGACACATCATTGAGACACGCTATGCCGTCCCTGGGAAGAGTCTCCAGGAGCAGAATGAAGCCATTGGTGTGGATGCGGCAATGAAGTACATAAACACCACACTGTTGTCTAGAACAGGAGCTATTACTGTCAGTGACATCCTGGAGATCCACCGCCGTGTGCTTGGCTATGTGGACCCTGTAGAGGGAGGGAGGCTACGCACCAACCAAGTCTTCGTGGGTCACCATATCCCACCCCACCCACAAGACCTGGAGAAACATATGCAGGAACTGGTTCAGTGGCTCAATTCTGAGGAGGCCCTCCAGCTGCACCCTGTGGAGTATTCAGCCCTTGCCCACTACAAACTAGTGTATGTGCACCCATTTGTAGATGGCAATGGACGCACATCACGACTGCTGATGAATCTAGTGCTCATGCAAGCCAGATACCCACCAATTACTATTAGAAAAGAACAAAGAGCTGAATATTATGCTGCTCTGGACACTGCAAATGAAGGTGATGTTCGGCCTTTCATTCGATTTATAGCCAAATGCACAGAGATCACTCTGGACACACTGTTAATTTCAACAACAGAGCATGCTGTCGGGCTACCAGGAGCCAGCAAGCATCCCGCCTGCCCAGAGTGCAAACAGACCATCCCAGTCCACAACTGACATGTAGAACAGAGCATGACATGATATTGTGCAGAATTAGTTTTTACACTGATTACATCAGTGTAATCAGTTTTTGCACTGATCAGTGTAAAAACTAGTGTATAATAGTTGACTCATATTGTCCCATGGACATAACCTACTTTGTGGGATTTTTACCTGGTTCCACTCTGCCAAATAATTAATTAGCCTAAGTCTGATTTTGCTGCATGGGTTTGCTGACATACATGTCTTTCCTGAACATTTTTAGTTAAATTATGGTACCGTAGGAGGTATTTCAGTTGCTTTCTTAACTTTGACTACTGGTGATGTGAAATGCATTAAAAGCTTTCATGTTGTTTAACCTGAGATACTTCAGTGATTTCCACTGACATTGTGTAGTGTTTGTGGACATTTCATTGTCTTTGGGGTAAAGACTTCTCACAACACAGTTGAGCACTTTGATGTATTTGATTATTTATTTTATTTTAAAATAAAACTGTCTTAACCTTCAAGAATGAAAAACCTTGTCTGTGATATAATAGGGTGAATGATTATATATATGACTTGAAACAAGCTTTAGACCAGAAAAAAGAAATGAGATGCTGTTTTTTTTTCCAGGATAAAAAGGAACGAAACAAGCAGGAAATAAATACGCAATTTAACAAACAAAAAATACCCATATAGTATTTACTTCTACACCAAACTGAAAACAGTGATTATAGAAATGATACAAAACAACAGCAATACACACAATCACATACACACTTTTTTAGTATTGGACATGAAACTAAAGATGACTTCTTAAGACCAACGTATGTGTATCTTCTAAGTTCAGGCCACTGTGGTGATAGCAATACATATAGCTTGTATTCCATGTTTTGAAAACTTAGAAATTTGTTACAAACTATGGTAACTTTTTTTTAAGTTACAACACTGAATATTTTATACACAAACAGAATCTTCTTTATCTAAACAGGCCAACTGGACCACGGTAAACAGAAACCATACCATCCCAGTGAACCTGGTACATGGGAGAGAAGAAATGGAGAAAAACTGCATAGAGTCTTTTGTACTGAATGAGCTGCAAATCTAAATAGGTATAGATGGAAAAAAGCCTCATTTCCCACAACACTTCAGAACTGGTGGCTGTGATCCAGTGATTAAATTAGCTGATCACACAAGAAAAAGAACTGAACCACCTCCACAAACAGAACATTTTGTTAAATTTTTTTCTCTTAATTTCACTTTGTATTTTTTATTTTATGACACTCTAAGTCATGTCTTGAATTTTACTTTAAGTTAAAGATGAAAACTTTTAGAAACTTATTTTATAAACACTCCGATGCCACGCAATTCAGTTTTATAGCATCCTGGTTTTTTTTTTTTGAGGAAAATCTGTTCTTTATCCATTTATCTGATATTTAGTACAAAAAAAGATTTGAAAGACATGCCACATTAACAATAATGAGCATGATATAAAATTATTAAATGATGAGTTTACATAAAGCAGTCTTAGAAAATCTGTAATTTCACCTTAAGCATGACACAATGGGCAGTTTTTATACATAAAGCTAACTAATAATAATTTGCTAGCAGCTCAGTAGCATAATACTGATCAGATCTCAGAGATGGGATTATGTAAAAAAATATGGATTAGTTGCAGTTTACTGTCGGTTCAAGTCCTGTCTAGCGCGGTTAGCCAAGTCTGCAGAGGTCAAAATAAGTTACACAACTGAAATCCTACACTTCCCTAAAACATCTGGATGTCTTTTCATTACTGTAGCACAACCAATTTATGTACACACTCACACATACTCACACACACCAACTATAATACACCACATCTGTACTGTCAAACATTTGCATATACCATTTTAAACAACATTCACAAGTTTGGCTGTTTTCAATATTTAAAAAAATACTCTCCCAAATGCTTCTGTCACATCCCTTTCACATTACACAACAAAAGACACAATTTTAGTTACAGTATATTTACACACAAATATGATACACTTTTTTTTCCTAAAAATTTGCCTGCTGTGTGAACAACCGTCGCACAAACTTAACAATGACAATCATATCACACTGGGGTAAAGTCACTATGACATTGCTTGAGAAGGGTTTTTGATGGAGGGCAGGTGCTTGGCGATTAAGGCAATCTTGCAGAGTGGATAATGAGGATGAGGATGACCAAGACTGAGATTAAAGGGAAGTCAGGTGATCAATTACAGAAACACACTAATTTCTAAGGACACGTGATGGCTTTCAGTATGAAGACGGTCAAAAATTTTTCGCTCATCTTCTCACTTATTGAGAAGCATCCTGGCAAAGTCTGAATTTGACAGAGGTTTCGTGTCTCCTGCTGCGTTCGCTGCTGTTGCTGGTGTGGGCTGAGCTGCAGTCCCATTCTCCACTTTGTTTGCTGTCCCACTTTGTCGATTCAGAGAGCGGGGGAGTAACGCCAGCTGGGTGCGTCCTCTACCCCTCCTGGAAATAGAACAATATAAAGAATTTTAGAAAATACTACTTATTTTTGTCCTCATCCTAATGTCTTCTGCTGGATTATACACTGAGGTATGTCGGCATACTTACGTTCCATGAACCTGACGAGGCATCATGTCCATCATAGGCCGACTTGAACCAGGGTTCTCCATCACGTTTCTGCGAGGAGGGTTACTAATGGCAACAGAGATTTTGTTGCCTTCTACGTCCATACCATCCATCTTCAGTACTGCCTGAGAGGCCTGGGTTTCATCTGCAAACTCGACATATGCCAGACCCTGCACAACCACACAGTAAGAGACACTTAATACAGCAGAAAGGCCAAAGGGGGTAACTGTCGGCCGGACACTGTACACCTCACCTTGGGTTTTCCTGAGCGATATGTGACCAGACGAACCTCTCTTATAGTGCCATGATTTTTGCAGATTTCCTCCAACTGCTCCTTAGTGCAAGAGAACGGCAGCCCAGAGATGAAAATTTTGTGTTTCTCCATGGATGTGTTGTATTTGAACACCTGTAGGAAGATTAGAGCAAGGTGGTCACTGGCATTGCATGTCATAAAGGAAACAAGTGCACTTATGTCTGTTAATGTTAAATTTTTACCTTGAAGTCGGGGTTTTTGTTTTTGTCTACACAAGGTGACACAAACATAGGCCTGCCCGCCACCTCTCGTCTGTCGAGCTTCAGAGCTTCAGAGACGGACACCGTGGATTCAAACTGTACATAGCAGTAGCCTTTAAAGCTCCCCTTATTGTTGAAGACAGGGCGAATCTGTTTGATGGGACCACAGGTCTCAAACAGCGTCCTGAGCTTTGCCTCCGGCTCCTCCAGGGTGTACGACAGGTTGCTGATGAACACACTGCTGCCGTCATTGCGAAGCTCTGGCTTGTCATCTTTCTGCCTCTGGACAGCAGCTGTCGCTCCCTGCTGAGCTGCTTTAGTTCCAGGAGGAGCTGGTTTGTAGCCAGGAGGAGCACTCTTACCAAAGAGTCCTGTCTCAGTTTCCATGTACTCTTCAATAGTCGGGTCACCATTTCCCCTGTGCCTTTTGGGAGCTTGTTCTGCTCCATACAAAAAGCAGGATTAGGAAACCATTTGCATAGAAATAGAATGTTTTTACACAAGCAAACTATATTTACCCGAGTCCTCATTCCATTCATCATGATAATCGTCCTGTTCTGCTCTCCTCTTCTCTCCAGTTAGAATTCCCTTCTGGGTTTTCTTCTGAGCTTTCTTGTCTGCTTTGACCCTCCGCCGCTGTTCTGCTCTCTCCTCCTCCTGACGAGCCTGGCTGGCCTCTTTTTCTGCCACCTAACAGATGGGCAAAACATGGTAATATGAACCCAAAAGTGGCTAAATGATATGCCTGCACAGTACAGTGCTGATGTGTGCCCTTACCTTCGCCCGCTGCTCATTAACCCTGTTCAGCCGAGTCTCAGTCTTCTGCACTGCTGCATCCCAGTCCTCAAGAGAACCTAAAAAACAAGTCACAAAATATAGATGTGGACAAGAAAAAACAAAGATTATGAATACCTGTATACTCAAAGGTCATTTTTTTTTCCTCTTTCACAAGGTAGTATTATTTTTAAACAACAGTAAATGTTACTGTATCTCATATTTTTCCCAAAATATTTGAAAGCGACTGAGGTAAATTATTTTAATATTCAGATTTATGGATATCATATGTTTTAAAGCCCTTGGTTACTGTCTATAATTCAGGAAAATCTCCTCGTGGTTCACTTTCAATGCCTATTTTAATTCAGACTCACCTTCTACCCTCTCAAATGTGAGCAGGACTTCGCATACATGCTCTGGGTAGTCTGAGGTGCACTGGACTGCTCTGTGGAGAGCCTTTCGGCAATGAAGAGCATCTCCATACGACCTGAGGACAAGTTAAGAAACACAATTTTCAGGTACAGATAAAGAATAAATTATCACACAAGTGTATCTTTTTTTTTGGAAATCAATCAGACCTTTCAAGGTTGTAGTACTCCAGCCACATGTTGGCATATTTGGCATTTCCTTTTGTCATGATGCTGTCCCACAGTTCTCTGGCCTTTTGCATGTTTTTGCAGTGCAGAGCCTGGTGTGATACAAATACAAATTTTACCTCCAAGCTTAACGTTATGTAATATTTGTTCATGCATTGTGATTCTTTCAAAACACAAAAGGAAAAAAAAATGAAGAGGTTGTCATAGTAACAATGCCCACCTCTATCCTTGCCCAGATCTGCATTATGATACAGGAGGGATCTCCACTTTCACCAAACCCTAAAAAAAAAGATTTATTAAAACCAAATCAGCACCAAAATACCCTGCAACTCTAAATCCCCCGTTACAAATATCACATACTTTCTTCGACGTCTTGTTTCATGTAGTCCAGAGATCGAGAGAAGGCTCCTCGTAACTCCTCCAACTCTTTACTGGATTCTGCAAAACAGCAGGCAACAATTTGTAATTTTTAACAATTTCACCACACAAAGATAAATTTGCTTTACACATAGGGTCCCTCTCACCTTTGCTGAAATCCACACGTCTCCTCAAGTAGTCAAGGTAAGCCTGCCAAATTTCCACATAATCTGTAGCCTGAATGAAACCTGCATTCAATGCTTTTTCAAAAACATCTGCAAGGAACACAAAGAAAAGACATTTAGGTCTGGGATGATTACATTAAGTTTGCTACTACTTAGAAAAACATGAGATAGTGAGGGATATTTAGTATTTGTACCAATAGATATAGATCATTTTCTGTTTATAAATCAAAACTACATGTACATTATGTCTTCAAAAAGTCAACTGTGTTATTAAGTGTAAAATCTTTCGAATACTAAAAACAGCTCAAAAATTAAAGTGCAACAAACATCATGTCTCTTACCTGAGACGGTTTGATGATCAGAGCCATGTCTCTCCAGAGCTAAAAGGTAACTCTTCCACAGACCCATTGTCCAGGGACAATTCCTCACTGCTCGGTCATGAGTAGAAAGAACCAAGTCTTTGATTTTCAGTTGACGGTCCTGAAGACCCAAGAGAAAACAAACATAAACAGAGAACGGCTTCACCTTAAAGTTGAATCACTGGATCAACTTCTTTTTCGACTTGCACATTTTCCTCGCTACTGAGTATCACCATTCATTTGTTGCTCACATGTGCTGCTGCAACAGTGACAACACTACATAAAAGTACAGCTGAAATTACAGACGTTACTGTATATGTTGTTTACTGATGCACAACAGAGTGATCAAATTACTTTAAACACCGTTTCTGACATGGAAAATACAACAAAGTGCACTACATTACAGCAATGCCCAAGACTCACCAGGTATGTGGTGTATTTTGCCCACATGTCAGGCACCAAGCAGTTCTCTGCCAAAGCTCGCTCAAAGATGATCTGAATTCGTGCTGGGTCACCCTCCTTTAGCTCATAGTCAATGTAGGCTTGATACTCTGCCAGTTTCGGAGGTTCAGCCACCAACTACAGCAGATGTTAAAAAAAGAAAATATCCAAGTCAGATATCATGCATTTAACAAAAGCTGTTTCAACTTACAAGTCACTTACCAGTGACTCTTCAAAAGCTTTGCACTTTTCCATCTGCTGCAAAGCGTTTTTGTACTGATGCATCACCGTCTCTTGTACACCATTTTCAGACCACTCCTCATACTCTGCAAATGTTGCTTCCATGTCTACATAAAAAAAAGAGTACAATTTTATTACCCCAACACTTTCATGATGAACATGTTTTTCAGAAAATATCATACATATTTTTGTTTTATGTGTATTTGTTTAAGTTATGCAAAACAGAGCATAACAACAGTTTAATAATTAGAAAGGTAACACAGGGTTATAAACATGACAGAAAATCTTCTGGTGTTTGTTCAGCGGAGCAAAACAATACTGGACCATCTGGCTATCTTCAGTCCAGTTCTGCTTTAACAGTAAGCACAATCAGGGACTACTGAAATGGGCCTGGGTTTCTAAATCAGTACACCATTTCATAACTAGTCAATGTAATGGACTACATGTACTCTACAAGTCTGGTTTATCCTTATAAACAGCATAATTCACAATCTTTTGTGCAGGCCACATGTAGCAACTAAGAATCCTGCCTATCATATAGTAAGAATCTGAACAGAAGATCCTCACCCATTAAAGGCACAGCCAGCTGGCGGCGGAACAGTGTATGGATGCGCTCAAGCTGAGTGTTTAACAGCTCCTGCTCCTCACGGCTGGGAATCCTGCCAGCGGGAGGCTGAGAGGATGGGCAAGACAGAAAATGGTGGCAAATTTAAGCAAACCCATGTATGCCTAAAAACAAATCAGATCTCTTCTATTAAATGCAACAAACCTGTACTGTAGACAGAATGGCATTCTCAAACTCCCTATATGCCTCCCACAGTGTCTGGCCCTTGGTCATGTGAAGTCCTACATTCATCACCGCCCTCTCAAAGATCGCTCTCACCTTGTCAATCCCTCCTGGTGAGCCCATTCCACCAATTGAATACTGGGCATATTCAAGCCAGATATCTGGGCCTGTAAGTAAAAAGGATAAATTAAATGATAAAGATATCAAAAATAGAAAAGGCATGTCACCTCATACCAACACTGATGTGATACTCACAGATGTAGTCTTTCACAGCTCTCTCAAAAAGTTCATAGACTTTCTCCCGGTTTGGTTCCTCTTCTGTCAGACGGATCTCATCCTTAAGCCAGTCGAGCCAGATCTCTGCAGGATTAATTATAGTACGATTTCAGACTCACAAATAATACACTGCAGACTCATTTGACACCTAGGAAAATGATAGCAAACACCAACCCTCAGTGAGCGGGAAAAGTTCACTCATTTTCTGTCTTGCTTTTCGCAGACGGAAAAGCTCGCCCTCTTGCTTTAGTAGTTTGATGAGATCCACATGGCAGTTGTAGTCAAAAGCATTTATTGACAGCTGGAAATCACAGAAAGACCAATTGGTAAGTTATATAAGACTGAAACTACTGAACTGGAAAAGAAAAACCATGCAACTAAGTCAAGTGCAATTCAGTCTCCCTTCCTACTTATGTACTAGTTACATAGTTACATATTCACTCATATAAAGGAAAAGTCAATTCATCAATATTCTGTCAAGAACATTTTATAATTTAAATGCACATATTAGACTAGAGCTATTTTGGCTTTGAATGCACTTAGAACTAGGAAATCCACTAGGATATTACAACTACGACTCTAAGGCATAATCTAAGTCAACAGTTTACCAAATAATACTGTCTCTTGAATAGAATAGTTTTATTATAAGGCTAGTGTATGCCAGCGTTTATTAGATGTACCTGATGAGCTGACTTAAGTAACTCTGATGCCAAAGTTAGTTTAGAAAACTTTCTCTCAGTCATTGATGTGTACGAGGGAAATGTTATCAACTCTATTATCAGTGTATTACAGATTCAATAAAGATAATCTGCTATGGTACAGTACACTATTAATCCAACATAATTAGAATTTTAATGTTGTGGCAGCAGAAAAAACTTTTGACAATTCACATGAATAGATTTATTCTGCGGTTTAGGTGCAATATGCGGTGAAAAGGCGCGTGTGCACTCAAGACCCCATTAGCATGTCAGCTAATCATGACAGCTACGTAAATGACGACGTATCAAACGCGCTAATTTAATTGTTATGAATTTGAGTAGTTACCGGGACTATGTTTTCATTTCCATTACCGCATGTGACAGAGCAGCACATAATCCTCACTGGGCTGACTTGTGGCTGCTGACTCTGTTTACCATCCATTCATTCTCGTTAGCTCGTCTGCTAACGTTGGTTAACGTTAACGAAGCCTGGCTTGGTTGTTGCTAATTACCTGCTCCTCCAGCCGCTGGATTTCGGCCTCGTTTTCTTTCTCATCTTCCGACGAATCTTCCTCCTCGTCGTCGGAATTTTCTACCCCCATGCCCTCCTCTTCCTCCTCGTCCGATTCCATCTCCCTCTCCTCCATCCCTGCATCTTCCTCTTCCATATCTTGCAACTGCGTTTGCTCTGCGCTGCTTGACGCTGCCATGTTGGAAAGGCTGCCTGTCTGCCTGGTAACACACTCACAAGCCAGCCAGCAGCGCCGCGAGAGGCGGAGCCAGTGGGCTCACCGTGGAGGATAAGCGTGGGTCGGCGGCTAGAGGGCGCTGCATCCACGGGGAACCCTCATTACTTCCTGTCTGGTTTGTTTGCCGTCTGTTGGTTTGAACATGGCGGTCGTGTCGTTACGAAGGTCCGCGTCCTCTCTGTTGTTTACCAGAAGGTTATATGGGCCGCAGCTTAGTGCTGCCTGCTCATACCACAAAAAGGTAACAGCACTCAAAGTATTTTACAGGACAGAACCACGTTTATACTCAAGTTATGTCATCTACGTTTATTGACACATGCGCGTGCGCTGCAGATGTCCTCCTAACAGTAAAGTTGATTAGTTTTAACATGTTACTCAACTGACAAAACAGTTGTTTTCGTGTGTGTTCTTTATCTTCAGGTGGTGGACCACTACGAAAACCCAAGAAATGTGGGCTCTCTAGATAAAAACGCAAAGAACGTGGGGACTGGCTTGGTGGGAGCTCCAGCCTGTGGTGATGTTATGAAACTCCAGGTAAGGAGGTCAGAGATACGGACAAACCAAGGCCAGAAACGACATGTTTATCTCCATCTGCTATCCTTATCTATCAGATTCAGGTGGATGAAGACGGAAAGATCATTGATGCAAAATTCAAAACCTTTGGCTGTGGTTCAGCCATCGCCTCCAGTTCTTTAGCGACTGAGTGGGTCAAAGGGAAATCGGTGAGTTGGTGCAATGGTAGTAAATAAAATAATGTACAAGTTCCATGTGTCTTGATTATTGATAATCTAGTTATTTTACTTCCCTTCTACAGGTGGATGAAGCTCTGAAGATCAAGAACACAGACATTGCCAAAGAACTGTGCCTTCCCCCAGTCAAACTTCACTGTTCTAGTAAGTTCAACAACAAAGTTAAAGCTTATCTAATCCTCTAAATTAAAGTGACAAAGATGAAGCCATACAAATCCACCTGGAAGTGTCTGAAAGTCATGTACAGTGGTGTTTTTTGACTGCGTAGTAGTGGTCAAAATTCTTGGTCTTTTTAATTGGACATTAAAATATCAATAAAATGAATGAAATATGAAAGGCATCATCGTGATCTGTAAACCAATAAATAAATAAACTAAACAATCAACTATAGAATAGAGCCATCATATAAAGATTGAGGTTATTGTCCTTATAAAAAATGTCACAATCGTATTCCTTCACAGAAGGAGCTGAATTATTTGTGGAATCATCAGATATGATTGATGGTGCTGGGAGTCTTTCGGATCATTAAGTAAATATTAAAGTTAAAAGTTGGTTTAAAAAAAAAAATAGGACTTACTCCATCTGATATTTTTTATACAATGCATGTTTTGTGAACATTATGAAATGAAATCCTGTCTTGGAAGCAAAAAAAAAAAGGTCAAACTGAAAATATTCAGTTCTGTCAGATGTTTTAATCACTTTGGCCACCACTGTTTATACCCTCAGGGACTGACATATCCAGATTCTCAGTTTTCATATTAGTCAAGCTTTTCAGTGACCTATCTTGCTCTGTTTGGAAATCTTCATATCATGTCTTCCACGGCAATGTATGTTACTTTATGTTACTGAGATCAGATCTATTGTTGCACTTAACAAAATACCTTCATTCTTTTTTCAGTGCTTGCAGAAGATGCCATAAAAGCGGCGCTGTCAGACTACAGACTAAAACAGGACAAGAAGTAGAGGTGTGTTGGTGTTAATATGTACCACACTGATGCCTCACCTCCAGCCCTGTAACATGTGAAAGCAGCGCTGCATGGGAGACTGGTTACCAGAATACTTCATCAGATCTTGCACAGCTCTAAGAGTTGTAATTCTTTTTAAATATCTTCATCTAAGTTGGGGTATGTGCATGGTAATTAAGGCCCTACTTGTTTTTCCTGTAACAAGTAGTTCATTCAAAGATGCTGATTTTGGAGCTTTGGGTTTGTAACAAGTCTGTTAAAGCATTTTGATTGAAGCTATTTTGGAAAGGAGCTCACCAATGTTCCTAGTTTGGGTTTTTACAAAGGAGATGAGTAATAAATAAGGAATTACAGGTTTATGTTTGTGTACATTTTTGGCATTAAGACTTTATTTTGGCTTGATTGTACAAATTCACCAGTCAGTCATGGGGGATTCAGTATGAAAAGAGGAATATATTCTATATAAAGCAGAGCCAATATACACATATCAGCATTATAAAGGAATTCTGTGTGAAATTGCGGGCTTGTTGTGAACTTATTAAGAATGAAATTAATAAAGAATAAACATTTTTTCAGTGTGTCTGTGTTGTTGTCATCTGCCAGACCCTGCATCAAGCGGAGCCACTCTCTGTTGGCGTAGAAGTATCTTTTTCAGGACAAGAAGCACTGCTGCCATTAGGAAGGCTACTAGTACACATAGCACAGCCAGTAGGGAGATGACCACAGCAGAGTCCTGTTGTATGGACGGCCATGGGTCAGCAGTGGGCCAGGGTCCTACTCTGTTTGTAGAAAGCTGAGGTCCTGTCCCTTCAGTGGAGGTGGAGTTGGTCTGAGGGTACCGTCCTGTCACATTGTCTCTGCACTTCTGTCCCTCATTAGGTATAGAAGTACTTTTTAAACTGGACTGGCTTACAGATTGTGTTTTATTCAGGGATAAGCACTCCGCATAGCTAAGTGTCTCTAAAGAGTAGTGTTCAGGTAATATTCTAGTCTTGGGAGCAGATTTATAGAGTCCAGCAGTTGTTGATTTTTGTGACATATCATGTTTCAAACCTCCCAATATCAGCTTCTCATCTAATACACTCCTGAAACCATGTGTTGAGGCCTCCACTGGGAAGGTTTCCATGATTTGTTCTTGTGCCATGTGGTGTGTCCTTTGATTTGGCTTCAGGAGAAGAGGACAGATAGTCATGACAGAGAGGTTTAAAAGCAGACGATGAGCAAGATGGACCGGTTCAGTGCAAACCAGGTCTGTGGCCATCTTTATTCGACTGCTGAGCAACCAGCGGTACAGATACAGTATGTCACACTCACATACCCACAGGTTGTTGGTCAGGTCCACAGATCTGAGACGTGGAAGGCTGTCGAAAGCACTGTCAGGGACTGAACGCAGGCAGTTGCTGTTGATCTTCAGGACCTGCAGGTTGACCAAGCTGGACAATGAGGGCAGGTCCAAAGCAGAGATGCAGTTGGCTGAGAGGTCTAAGTGGATTAGGGAAGGTGGGAGATTTTGAGGCAAGCTTCTGAGTTTATTGCCCTTTAGTGTGAGGACCTTCAGCTTGTTAAGGCTCTGAAGTGCCCCAGGTTGAATGGCACGGATTTGGTTGTCCTCCAGATCCAGACGGGTAAGGTTCCCCAGATGCCTCAGACCACCTGAGGTGATGTAAGTGATGCGGTTTTCTTGCAGCAGAAGGGACTCCAGACTTGGAGGCAGGCCACGAGGGAAGCGGGCAAGCAGATTATGACTCAGGCTGAGCTCCTGCAGGCCTGACAAGGGCCTGAGGAGGTGGTCCACGTTGCAAAGTTGGTTTCTGGCCACAGAGAGAGCTGACGTACTGAGAGGGACTGAGCCAGGAAGTGACCTGAGGCCCAGAGATTCGCACAGAACAAAAAATCCTTGACGAGGACAGCAACAGCCAGGAGGACAGAAAGATACTGTGAAGCAGGCGAGAGGACAGATGCAGAGAACCAGTAGGACACCACATCTGCACCAAGGCATGACTCACTGAGAAGGACAAAGCAACAAGAGACATGTACAAAAAACTGCACCAGAAACATCATGATCGTTCACTTCTTAAAAAACACTTACCATTTTTCTGATTCCTGTACTATCTGCTCCTCCGAGGGGACAGGCACGTTTGTTTCCTCATGGTCCTTGCGGGATGCACGGTCTTTCTAAAGATAACTACTGCGGAGAATTCCAGGCAGGTGCTCATCAAAGTTTAATGACAGCCTTAAGGTGCAAGATTACCTATTCTGGGTCCTCTTCACCATCTAAATTGATTGAGAGGTCCTATTGTTTGTCAGTGGCAGACAGTGAAAGGGATCAAAATGCTTACAGCAGGGAGATAGACAGAGTGTACAGAAACAGTCCAGTAACTCCAGATGCTCCAAAATGTCCCTTATCTACTCTTCCAGGATGGCAGGAGTGAGACACTACGCTAAATCTATCAAACAGGTGTTAGAGACAGCGTTCCTTAGTGGTCCGGCCTCTGTGTGTCTTTCTGTTATTTGTCAGGAGGAGTGAAAGTGAAGGGGTAGTATTTTCTCGAATTATTTAGCAACTCATTGACAAAAGAGCAGGGAATCTGACCCTAGCGCAAGGCTCTGTGGACTCATGTTTCAAACACCACGGTTTCACTGGCTTTTGAGCTGTTATACCATCATCATGTGATGTTTGATTTCTGGTTGAAATGTTAATGGTTCAGATGATCAGATTTTATGATTGAAATTACTAATATTAATGCCAATTTTGATAACTTTTTTTTTTTTTTTTTTAGAATTTCTGAAATACATTCATGACCTGTCCTGATAAGACTAATCCAGACTAGAAGAGAATTCATCCACAGTGTCAAAGATAGTCTTGGATCTGCCTCATATTAAATGTATTTGTCACTTATTACAAAGTTTCCTGAAAATTATTTCTGTAGTTTTTGCATAATCCAGCTTACAACCAAACAAAGTAAAATAATAAAGTAAAACAAAACAAAGTCCTTGGCCATAGTGAAAGTTTTACACTAAATACTGTAAAACAAATGCTGTAACAAATAGTAACTCTTGCTGTTGGAGCAGTGATGAAACACTAGATGAACAGTATATGTGAGCAGTAAATGATCTTCACTTTCAAAGCAAAAGTTGTGAGTTTTTGTGTCCACAAATCAGTGTGCAAAGATTTGTACACACAATAGACACATACACAATACACACAATTGTTTTGGAGCAAAGGGCTCTATATGTATCTGGTTTACTGTTGATGAATTATTTACACCATCTTGTACAGTAGCCAGTGTGGTACAAAGGGGCTCTTGTCATTTCTGGGCTCCGCTACCCTCTGCAGTGCTGTGTTTCAGTTTGATGTTAATATCTGACAGATGTTAAAAAAAAAAAAAAAACACAAAAAAAAAAAACATTAGAACTGGTTTTATTTTACTGTATAAATGCTTCTGGGTTGTACATAGTGTGTAACAATTAAGCTGAAGCAGCAGAGTTAAAATAATATCACAAATCTGAAATTTGGGCAATTACTTTAAAAATAGCTACCCGTGATTCCTGAGTGGAGGCCACTCAAAATTACAGATTCCAGAGTTGAATATAATGTGCACGTAGCAAGCATCCTCTTTTTTAGACCGTCCCCTCCTTGTCTAATCCTAGGTTTCCTCTTAGAGACTCGTCTCTCATCTTTAAACTGCTTTCTCCACCGCTGTATTTTCAGTAATGACAGAAACATCTTTATCATCAGTATTTTATTAAACACAAGCAAAACAAAAAATGTCATTTTGTAAACAAAAAGACCTGTCACTTACAGAGGAAGCTGTCTGGAAACAGCTGAGGATAACCATCTGAGGTTCAACAAAATGTAATCTTTATAAAATTCTGGCCCATGAATCTTTCAAAGATGAACATTACAGTCTGAGAGAGTAATGGGATGGTGAGTTAAAGAGCTTTTGCACATTCTGCTTCATAATGTGAACTGAATTTTATGTCACATCAATTCAAGTTATTATGAAACATCAGGTATTTTACTGTAGATCAAATCAGATGACATCAATAATACAGACAAAGCAAGTCAAGTCACTATCCCATTACACATGATTAATGAAAAAAAAAAAATTAGAAAAAAGATTATATTAAAACAATAACCCTATTATTTTTAATTTATCATATATAGAAGTAATATACCCAAAAAGAAAAGCAAAGCCACACCAAAGACCAAATGAAGTCTGTAAACCAGAATGTATTTTCCAGTTGATTATCAACCAAAATAAATATTCAGGCAAAATGATACTCAAATCAACTACCATATAAATTATACAGTTTTATATCTTTTATTTTCAGCTACCCAAAACAGAGACAACTACAATTTGTGTCTTTGGTGTAAGGCCTAATGAGCAAGGGGTGAAAGGAAAGACAACATATGACATAACACTGAAAATACTAAATGATGCTAAAGAAAGTAAATGTAAAGAAAGTTTTTGTCATCAAGTTTACTGCTGTCGAGCTTTGCTTTATTTACAGCAGCAACGATTTTGCTCTATACGACTGACTGAGGCAGTCCAGCAGTGAGCGTGGAGATGTTGAATTATACAGCAGGACATACAGAGGAGATTCCTCTGTCTTGGCAGGCATACGAACTTATACAGAAGTGGATTTATTAACAGGAATATTCACTGTTGTTATTTCTACTCAGTGAATAACACATATAGGCTGCCCAGAGGGGAGCTTTTTTTGTTGTTGTTGTAAAAAAAAAATAAAAATGTTGGATTAGTTTTGTCCACAAAGGGATGGTACCTCATTTACAGAGTGATGTGGTATTAATCAGGTTGTTAAGACTTGAAGTAAAAAGTTTAACGTTGCTCATTAGACATTATAACAATGTCTTTACAGTAAAGACGTACAGGCCACAGACTGGATACTGGCATGTGGGCATCATTAATTCAACACAACTGGTTTCACACAGTTTAATGTGTTCCAAGTTTCATCAAGTTTCATCAGATTTCAGCTCTTTACTTACATCTCTTATGTTTCTTTCTTTCTTTCTTTCTTTCTTTCTTTCTTTCTTTCTTTCTTTCTTTCTTTCTCTCTCTCTCTTCAGACAGTCTAATATTAATACATAGATTTTTTTCTTGTAAGGACAGAGCCTCACAGACACGTTTCTTACAGGAAATCTAAATTCTATTTGACTCCGGGTTGCACTGCTTGTGTGTGTGGAATAACCAACCTGTGTGATACTAGTTCTGTGTCATGGTTGCTAGTGTATATGTGAGGTCGGGGGTGAACGTGCCTTAGTGGTGGGCCTTTTTCAGGTGGCAGGTGCACACTGGCTGACTGGAGCTGGTGCTGGGGCTGGATCTCTGCTGCACCTCCTCCCTGTGCTTCGACTGCTCCTTGTGTCTGGGCTCCTCTCGGCGCTTCTCCACCTCCTCTGTGTCCCTGACCCTTCTGACCTCCTGGCGAGGGGATGACCTGACATCTCGGCCCCTCTCTCCCACCAGAGCCTTGGAGGGCATGCGCAGGTTCTTGGGGGAGGACATGCTCTGAGTCTGGACCCTCTTGACGTGGTCCACAGCGTACGGCCTTTCGTGGAGATCGCCTGAGTTCTTGCGTCCGGCGGTTTTATCTGCCATGTACTTCCGGGGTGGATTGGGAGGGGGCTTGTAGGCTTCCAGCTTACGTTTGTGACTCATGGCTGAAGCGCAGCAGATGATAAAGACCATGACGATGAGGAGGGAGGTCACAACTATGATGATGAGTAGATTTTCCTGCAGGAAGTCCACTACCCGGCTCAGGACAAAATCCTTCAGGCGGATCATGGTGGTGGTGATGGTGTTGGTGAGTGATGGTGTGTTAGTGGTAGCCGTGACGACCGCAGGTGCACGGGTGGAGAAAGAGACGGGGAAAAGGAGCTCCAGCTCTGCATCACCACTGCCGTCCATGGAAATGTTGTAAAACATGGGAGTGGCGTGACACACACTGCACCAGAGTGAGATCAGTGTCACACAGGTGACAGAAAACGCCATGTGGGACTTCATTTTCTCTTGTCCTGCAACAAGAAAAAGAAGTGACATTGAATGTTGTGTGTTCATGTCAAACAGAGGTACATTCATTCCACTCATATAAGGTTTTCAAATACTGTTTCATATTTTTTCACATGTATAAAACCTTGTAGCATGTAGCACATCACATTTTCTATCTTTAGTGTAATTGTAATGTAGTTGAAATGAGGTTAGATTTCATTTTTAGGTTGTTTTAGTTGTATTATTATTATTATTATTATTATTATTATGAGGAACTGACTGGTTTAATGTGAGTTATTCTTCCTTAGTTGAAGTTGTTCAGGGATGATGAGGTAAACTTTGATTTGTGGAAGCTGAAAAAGTCCCAGCTTTTGTGGGGTTGTTTTATTTTTTTCTATTGTAAACTCTAAACTACAGTCTCTCGTAATAGGAGTAAATTATTTGTACTTTTTCTGGAGAAATGATTGTGACAATGTGATTCATTTTTGATAGATAAAGTGTAACTTGAGAGCTAAAGTGTAATCTGTAATTTTTGTTTTAGTTCACAGTAGATTGTTGTCCTTTTTTTCATTTATAATGTGTACGTTCTACTGACATGTAAAAGCAGATTTTCTTATACTGGGTCTGTATTCTATTTTATGAATGTAATGAAATAAACTAAACTACTCTGTTGTTTATAGTAGCTGTATTCATTTCTTTACTTATTTTTCAGTTGATTCAGTTCTTTTGCTGCAGCTACCTCTCGTTTCCATTAACCATGATAGGCCTGGTTTCCATCTTGCCTCAGGTTCTTCTAGGTTTTCTGCCTTTCTCCATCTTGCTCCAGATCTATTTTCGCAGTAGCAGAGTAGCCATTACTTATTTGGGGTGGAGACAGTGAGTTTGGTGCTGTAGGACTTATAATTTGTAAAGTAGTGGGAGGCCACCCATCCACCACACCAAAGCCAGGAGGAAGCTATATTCCACAGGCAGCGCAGAGGCGTGGGAGACCTGTGGCTGTGGCCTCTATATTTACACTGGGCAGCAGCTGCTGTGCACCAGCCCACAGCAACACAGACCTGATGGAGATATTTCTGCTTCCAAGGAAACCTGCATTTACTGACAGTACATCTGACTGGATAAACTTCTGGTCCCAGTGTTACTTTTCATCCAGTCTTCTCTCTCCCTGTTTCTACTCTGGCCTTTCAGTGTCAAGACAAAGATAAATTGCAACCTTTTGAGAAGAGCTAAGTCTGCTACATTTAAAACCTGTTTAACTCTTGACTTGGTGTGTAATTATCCAGTGCAAAGACAAGCTTCTAATCATCATCATACTGTAGTGAACCTGCTGCTGCTCAGCTTTACACTGCACTGTGTGAAACCCCCTCCCTGTGTGGTCGAACATACAGTATATACTCAGCCTGACCAGATGGTGGGAGGGGTCTCCATCCTTGAATGTACATATATAGGGCTGTTCTATCCCTTCAGTCCCTATAATTAGAGCCATAAATACATTTCCTGTACTTCACTGATGGGTCAACATCACCTCCCTCTGAAGGCCATCCTAATTACAGATACTTAATTAATCCATTACATGATGTTTCAGAGCTTAACCTCCTCATGCCTTATTTTTCAGCCATGGTGCTGTTGATGTTCGGTTAATATAAGCGAACCTAGACAATCTGTAAAAAGCACATACATTGGAACATCCTATTTGAACAATGTATGGAGGATTTATAATGTATGATGTTTTAAATTTTCACATTTGAAAGCATGTAGAGGCTAATGTCTCAGAGACAAGAGTTGAAATAATCGGTTCGAATCAAGACAAGTGTAAAGTTTTATGATGTGAAATATGTTCATTATAACGTCTTCTATAATGTCGTCTACTTCAAAGTGGACTACAGGAAGTCCTTTCTTATTTTATGTAGTTAATGGAGACTAATCATGGCAAAAAAGCTTTTACCTCAACATTAAATAAAATCACAGTTTCACAAATAAACTTAAAGCCAAAGTTGTGATGTTTCATTAACTATAGCAGTCGCATCCAGACAAAATGATTTCTGACTGTATTATTAAAGATAATGGATATATTGTGGGTTTTTTGTTTGACGAGTGGTAAAACAACTAGATTTGATGATTAAAAGACAGAAAGAGAATATAATAAGACAGCATACAGTAAATTATCTGAAACTATCTGAAAATATTCACAATATATACGACACAAACATAAGTATATAAAAGTGTTTTCAGCAATATATTTGACATTATTATAGAAATACTTGCTTCAGTGTACATTAATATAATATTAATAATCTATAACCTAATAGACCAGATGGTAGATGGAGTTGGTCCTACTCAAACATCAGATACTCACAGTCCTGAAATCTTTAGCTGTTATCTTCCTTAATCACAACTGTCTTAATATCTATAAATATAAATCCATACTTACAGGATGTTTTACCCCAGGTTTATCCTCTGATCACAAGGCGGTGAAGAAGACAAGAGGAGAAAATGACGGAGACAGAGGACGAGAGAAAAGTAAGCGTGGAAGAGGGTTTCCGAGCATCCACCCGCCCTGATGACTGAGACTGACTTCTTTTTTTTCTGAGCTCTAAAAAGCCTGCTCACTGCAAAACCATGTCCATCCCTCTATTTTCTCCTTCTCCTCCCTCTTTTTCTGCCTCCCATCCTCCTTCTTGATCCATATGACCTTATGGGGCTGCAGTTTAAGGAGACTGTACCCTTCTACTGTACATTTTGTCTACACTGTCAGATCAGAGGGAACCATCCCATAGAAGACAATGACCTCTGGGTAATGACTCACTTCAATGCTCCTCAAGAGGAGAGGGTCTTTATTTTGAGTAGAAATAATGTTTATTGAAGAACGCACTGGTCAGAGTGGTTTGATTTTGTCAAACTGTGTCACGTTAGTTCCACTTGGAAACTAAATGGCACACTGTTCACTACATGAGTCCCATGTTTTAGGGAAATGAGTATTTCTGTACTTGGCAGGGCGAGTCTGAAGACTTCTCTGCCTCCCACTGAGTCCTCTCTAATTACGTCCCCTTGATTACAGCCTGTCTCTAAAGGGCATACAAGACCAGCACTGGGAGAAAGCACCCCTTTCATCCCAAAACACATGTACAGAGCGAACATATAAACTTCATGGTCTTTAAGAAGCGCTTATCTCTCAGTATGGCTCTAAATATGTAGGAGTGTCTATTTAAGGTCACTCATACCTCCTTTCTAAATTTTATTTGGTTATTTTGACAGATGGTGTGAGATGATGGTAATACATCTTTTGGGCCTGGGAGTCGAGTGTGAACAAGGCAGCAATTTACGAGGCTATGGGATGTAAAAGAAGCAGGTTAAGGGAATTTAAGATATAGGGTTTTGTGCGTGCGTGCGTGCGTGCGTGCGTGTAGGATTTTCTGGTACAGATCTTTACTAGTTACTTCCAGTTTTTGGATGCAAAGCTAAAACTGTTCAAATTATCGCTATATTATATTTACACTATGAATGTTTGGTGGTGGTTAGAGTTTGGTGTTTGGAGCGAATTGGCAGCCACACTCCTATCAGCCAGCCCCAGGGAAGCTGCAGATACAAATGTAGTTTACCACCACCAGAGTGTGAATGTGAGAGTGAATGAATAATGGAGCAATAATGTAAAGCACTTTGGGTGCCTTGAAAAGTGCTATAGAAATCTAATCCATTATTATTACCCTGCCCCCCCAAAGGGGAGGCGTGGATATTGTTTTTGGTTCGGTTTTTTGTTTGTCCGTTTGTTTGTCTGTTTGTCAGCAACTTTACACAAAAACTACTGAACCAATTCCCATGAAATTTTCAGGAAATGTTCGAGGTGGTACAGAATAGATCCCAGTAAATTTTGGTAAATGTAGGTCAAAGGTTAATGTCAAGGTCACCAAAAATGTGCTTTCACAATGATAAGAGAGAGGGCAAATCAGGTAATACGTTTGTGAGGGGCGGGGTTTGTTGTGTCCGGCACCACTTATTATTATTCAGTGTCTTTGTGAATAAATGATATATTGTTAGCTTCATAGCATAATTGTCAAAGTCATATTTTTTTCAGGTCATAGCCTATGATAAAAAAAAATGAATCAGCAGTGTTAGAAGAGTAAAATTATGTAGATTTTACAATTGGGGCAAAAATATCACTTTCAGCTACTTTTGTGGAGAAGAGAGCATCAACATATTAACTTCATTTTACAACTATGTACTGATAGTTATACCCTAATTACTACATATGATCTGTTAAAAATGTTTTTAGTATATTTCCTGATAAAAAGCAAGAGACACTATCAGGCACACAAAAGCATATAATATGTTTGTTTGGGCGGTTTAAACATGATCCATTACATCATTTTGACCCAGACTTTCACTGATTTAAACAATGACTCAAACCGCTGCTGAACAAAGTCACTGAGTTAAACTTATAAATGATCTTTTTAACTATAGTCAAAGGTGACAACGTGAAAAACAAGACATTTTGGCTAAATGAGTATCTTTCAGTTGCCTGTTAAATACTATATGACCAATATTAAAATTTAAGTGAATACTGAAATTTACCATGAAGCAAACGTTTTGAGAACACCCATAATGCACACCCTCCAAATCATACATGTTAAGAAAAACAAGTGTTGCATTACTTTTTGAGACCCATAATATCACAGCATGATCATGATTAAGGACAGACTGATGTAAGAGGATTCTTATATTAATCTTAATGTGATCGTATTTAAAAACCTGCTTGGGAGTTTTCATTTATTTGACATTGACAAGTGCCTCACATAATGTCAACATATCCAGGAAATTTTCTGATCCATTGTCCCAACTATTTGAGGACACTAAAGACAGCGTTAGAGCTCTGAGGACACCAATAGTAAGTCAGTATTACAGTACCTATCATAAGCCACCAAGACCCCTACGACTAGTCTGAAGCAGGTGCAAAGCTTTTTCATCCGATAGTCAAAAAGCCCAGTTTTGGTCTCATCAGACCACATGCCTTTTGGGAAACTCTAGTCGAGATCTAATCTGAATTTTCTTCAGCAGTGGCTTTCTCATTGTCACTCTCCCATAAAGCTTTAAGCAGTGAAGAACCAGGGCAGCAGTGGCTTTGTGCAGTCTGTCCCATCTCAGCAGCTGAAGCTTGTATCTCCTTCAGAGTAGTCGTACAGGTCTTGGTGGCTTCTCTCACTCGTCTCCTACTTGGAGTCACAGTTTACGAGGACGCCCTGATCAAAGCAGATTCACACATGTGCCGTATTCTTTCCATTTCTTGATGATTGATTTCACTGAACTCCAGGGGATGCTCAATGCCTTGGAATATTTTTTGTATCCATCCCGACTTGTACTTTTCAATAACCTTTTTCCTGAGTTGCTTGGAGTGTTCTTCTGTCTTCATGGTGTAATGGTAGACAGGAACACTGATTAACCATTCTGTGGAACTTCCAGACACAGGTGTTTTATACCGCAATCCCTTGAGACACGCCCACACCACTCAGCTGATCCTCATTTCACTAATTGTGAGACTATTGGCACCAACTGGATGGACCTCTATTGAATTACACCATTAAATTTAAAAGGGAGTGAATAATTATGCACACAATTACTTTTAAATACATTTGTTTCATTGACATTACTTTGCAGAAATCTGTTTTCATTTTGACAATAGCTTTTTTTCCAAGAAATGTTTGTGTAAAATAGACCAAATTTTACTGACCATGATTGATTTATAAAAGCAATAAAAGAGTAAAACATCTAAGGGGGTGAATACTTATGATAGGTACTGTTTGTCTTCTGCAGTTTATATCATGGGTCATGACTACAGCCTGTTAAAACTTGTCAAAAACACCCTATTCTAATGCTGTTTAGCAAATAAAGTTTACATTGGAGTCAAACATACAAAATAAATCCGCATACAAACATTCAACAGGAACAATACACTCCATTTTAAAAATTCTTTATTAATTTTTCTTATAATCAATGTTTGATACTTGAAGCAAGAGTAATGAACAAAAATGCAGAGCTGACCTCCACACGAGGCTTCATCCTGGTTCGTTTTTGTCAGATTTACTTTCTTGTGATAATCATAAGACCTCTTAATATAAGGTTCTGCTTTTCTCATGATGCATTATGGCAAGGTGCAGGGAACACAGACAAGGGGAAACATTTAAAACCCACCTCCCATACAAATACCCTCTTCAGCACAACCACAAAACAAAACAAAAAAAGAACAATACAGAAAATATGGTCATGTTATTTACACAGCTTTCACTCATTTGTCTAGACCTTAATTACAAACATACATCTATCCTTTCAACTGCACGCTTCTCCGACCTACAGTGTCCCTTTGGATCATTATTCACTACTCCTCAAAACTTAGCTCTTGTGCCGACAGTGCTAAAATGAATCTATAGAGTGGCAGTCTGGTAGATACGACAGGGCAGTAGAATATAAGACAGACCCACGTTTCTGTAGCACTCTGTAGATTTCCTTCCACTATTTGAAATGACTAGCTCCTCAAATTGAGGATTGCATGTCAAAGCCATGATGACTGAACTTCTTGGTTTGACATCAGTTTATAATACCCGTACCGTGGTGCAAAGTTTTATAATGTCAGGCGCACAATGCTTCTGACAAACCCTGATCATGATGGGCTGGCAGGACTAAAGGACGTAAAGAGTCCACTGAATACAGCGTTTGTACCAGGTATAGCACCTCAAAGTGGTTTTCAATCTGGGCACCTAACAAATCTTCCATTTTCTACATAAATCTACTCACACAACAGTCCCCTAAAACACTTCCATGGTCATCTCTATGGCACTTTCAGGTCTTAACAGTGGTAACAAGAATTGAAGGCAAACAACAGACTGAACCATTACCCGTCTCAGCTTCCCACTGGGAAACAAATCTAAAACATGAGGGGGGAAAGAGAAGAGCTGGCTGATCCAGCAAAACAGCTCAGATTGGAAAGTCCAATGGTTCCATAGCTAGACTAAACAAGGAGCATCTCTGAAATAACCATTACAAAAAACCAAGTAGTGGAAGTGCTAAGAGGGATATAAGCACAGCTGGAACAAGAAAAAAAGGTTAAAATTAAGGAAAAATTAAGTACGAATAACCCAACTATTCAATTCATCCAAGATAGGTCTAGAACATTCTACTGCCAGTTGATTTCATTAACCCCCCCATTAGAAACAAAGCAGAATACTCCACAATGACAGCGACTTAAAAGGCCAAAGACATGAGGCACATAATTACATACTCCAGGCCTTTAAGATCAGTCATAAACAGCTTGTGTAGCAAACTCCAGTTTAATCACCTGATGGTTTCAAATAGTCAAATCGATGTGTGATTACTTGGTGTCATTTCAGATCAATTCCTAATTTGTTTGGACAGATGAGGCAAATAAGAGGTTGGGTTATAACGGCAGAGACAGAAAATAATCCCACTAGACTCGACTACAAATGCGTTGAGAAACCCTGTGGATAACAGTGAGGCTGGTGATGAAACCTCTTACAAAAACAAAGCAGAGGGAGCAGATGTCCTCTGCAAAAAGAGTTACTTTTTCCATGGGCAGCACAAAAACATCACAAAGAAAACCAACCAGTGCAACTGTGCCACTACAGTAGAGCATTGGATTTTCCCCAACATCACAAACTGCCAATAAGGTCTGTGGAATGTGTCATTTTTTCATACAGCACGTTAATATAGAAAGACTGACAGGAATGCATGTTTACATGGAATATTGTGTCCACTGTCAGCAGAGCATGTCAGACAGACGGGAAGCGACAGGAAAGAAAACAAAAAGGAGGAAGACGATGACAAAGAAAATAAAGAGTGAAATCTGCTGCTGATTTGCGCAGCTTTGACAAAGTGAAGGACTTGTCCTTTAGGGCCAGTCAGAGTGCTTAATGTGAACTGCTGTAAGTAAATGTGCCTTAAAACTGAATCTATTTAAGGGTAATTACATTGTTTATGATGTTAATTTACTAATCATAAGTTTCCAGATGATTTTATTTTAAATTCATACTGAATGTTTGGTGAAATCCCCATTTTCTTTGTCATCTACATAGAATGTTTGTCAATAGTCAATGTCAAGAGAAACATACTGTTAGGAGGTTTCAACACAAATTACAAATATGGCAACATCCTTTTGGGGGGGCGGGTCGTAAGATGAAATACTGACATCTACCAAAAATATTTGAGTGTACAACAGTAAAGGGAAAGAGTTGACACTGGAATTTTCTTGGACATATTACTGAAATGAAAATAAAGTAAGAGCTTTTTATACAAATACACACTAAAAATGACTGCCACAGAATAAAAGGAATAGAGTCCTTTGTCACTGAAAAACAAGAATATTTTCCTCTAAATTTGCAACTCATCCTTCTTATTCCACCTGTGTTAAATTGCGGGTAAGGGGCTGGCTAAGAAAACGTTCATCTGGAATGTTGCTGGGGGTCGTTGCTGGCAGGCCTCAGAGGAAACACTGTCATAGAGAGAAGCAGTGACAGGTCCTGCCCACCGCCCAGCCAATAGAACGTCCTGAATTGTAGTGGGTTGGGTAAAGGGGTTCTTAAATGGCAATTTTGGACATCTGCTCTTCAAGTTTGATGATTCGCTTCTCCTGACTGCTCACCAGGTCCTTGAGGGATTTGATTTCTTTCAAGATCTCCTCTAGCATGGCTTCAGATTTCTGTGGGACACACAAGACATGAGTTAGAGTTTGTGGCATGTTTCATACGCAAGTCTAGAACAATACTATAATAAGTTAACTACCCTTCTGTAAAACCAACATCTATTGGACCACCTCATTCCAGACCACTATATCAGCACGGTGCAAAAACATAACTGATGTCAGAAGTGCTACTACATTCTCAGGCTGTAAATGCCATGTGGCAACACATGGGACTCTGAGGGTTAATGTGTTTCACCAGCAAGCTGCACTGGAGCCTAACAGGCTGTGATTACAGAGTACAAGTGCAGAGACGCACATGGGCTGGGTCCCGGGCGGGTGGCTGTGTTGTGGGTGAGGTGCAGCAGGGCGGCCAGCAGCAGGCGCCCAGAGCAGCAGACCCCTCAGTTTGTGGGTCAGAGAGTGGGTTGAACAGCATTTACAAATCCCCTCATGAAGACAGCCAGCAATCTGCCCTGCTGCTTCTAACTCACAGATACAGTTCGCCCGCCCAACACTGCAAAGTTCAGAAACTACAGGCTACAAAAGACACCAGAAGTGAAGGGAATTAATGACAGAGCAGAGGCAGGACATAATCTGATGCCTGATGATGTCAACTGAATGTACAGCTGAAGAATACACTGCAGCTGGTGTTTGGCATGCATTAGCCTGATCATGTGAGGGACTTTTTGTTGAGGAAAGTTGTCAGCTGCTCTAGCTGTAAAAATGTATTACACAAGTTCACTTAGACTTTCTATGACAGTGCAATCTACAAAACTTTATTTGGCCAAATAAGGGATAAATGCACTCCTTGTGTGGATGACAAAACTAGAGTGTTTAAAACCTAGAAGTATTAATCATCCTGAACAGGTTTATTTTACTGTATTGATTGGCACAGCTGTACATTATCCTACTTAATATACAGCTATTTACTAAAGAAGTCTATAATTTGCTAAAAATTTTATATATATAAATAAAGCATTTTAGCCACTTGACAATTTTTGCATTACTTATTAAAATAGTCTGTTAAAGTCCACAGTTGGAAATATCTAAAGCCTATTACACAGAAATAACATCATGCTGTCCCAGATCAATTAGGACAAAGAACTGAGCAATATCATCTCATCTATTACATCGAACCATAAAAAAAGATAGTAAGTCTGGGCACTGATTAAATTTTTTTTCATGACAATAAATCAATCAATCTTTATTTATATAGCACTTTTGATACAGTGAAATGTAGCGTTGAGTAAAAAAAAAAAAATCAGTACACCCCACCGCCACCAACCACACCCACATATACGTACGTACGTGTACACGCACATGCGCGCACGCACGCACACACACAAACAGAAATATATAAAAGACACAGATAAAGAGCTTAGAGGGGGAAAATATACTTACAATCGATGGAGCTGGGGAGGCAGACTTGTTGGCAGGAGTTGAGTTCTCTGTGTTCTTGGACGCCTTGTTGTCCAAAATGTTCTTTTTGACCACCTTGAGGTCACGGTTCTTGCCTGGGACATAGCCATTCTTGAGGGAGATGAGGATGGGTTCTCCGTTCTTGCCATCAAACCAATCCTCGGCTTCCAGGGCAGGGTCCGGCCCAGCTGTGTCTGGGTACAAGTCGTCCTGGAACAGGTCCGACTGAAATGGAGAAACATGGTGACAAGCTGTCAGTAAAATACTTGAACATTAGATGTCAGGGCATTAGAGAGCTGCCTGTGTCAGAACAATCAAAATAAGGAGAAGTTACTGTGTGAAAAGTAGCTACTAGAGATATGTGCTCACCTTTCTAGGTACGGTCATCACCACAGGCTCACACTTCCGTTCATGCAGTTTAAAAAACCTGGAAATGTACATCTCAATTAGTTCTAGTGATATTACAAAACACACAGCATCAGTTATCTTGAGACAAAGAATAAAGTCATGATTACAGTCTGCCTTCTAGTGGTAAACCTAGAAACAACATGTCAAAACAAGTAATACTAATTACTTTTCAAGACCTTCAAGAATGCACTTCCAGACAGTCAGTGCAGAGTGGGTGGCCGTCAGGTGATGCTACCAATGTGAATACAAATCAGTTCTAGATGATTTCATGTGTGTGCTGGTTGTTATGTGTTTTCTGACTTTCCACAAGATTCCAATTCATTTACAACTAAAGTTTCTACTTTTAAGGATTTTTTTGCAAGGGGCTTAAAAGAAATTATTTTCTGACAAAATCAATGCTGAGGGAAAAAATTTTAACCTAATGCTTCTACTAGTAGCTAATTTTTGGATGAGGAATTGCCATGTTAGCCCACAAATCACACTATGACCTTCTCTCAGTCTCAAGGATGGATTTAAATAGTTACGTTCTTATTGGCCAGGATGAGACCTGAAGTTTATTTACATCATATGGAGCAATTCATACAAAAAAGACATTTCAATGTGCTCATAAATAAACAAAACCTCACAAAAGGCATCATACATCATAAAAGGTAGAAATATAGAAAAAAGAACAGATCAAATCCTAAAAAAGAGTGTAATTAATTAACAGTAATTTAAATGTGTTTAAGGATTATTAGAGGGAAGTGTACTACTGAATTTACTAACAATAAGTCATACAGTGAAATAAGAATTAATGAAGTATTCAATCAGACACATGCGCATCGATATGTTTTTCTTGCATTAAAAATATTGACCTTTTGGATAAATTTAAATCAAGTTTGTTTCATGCTTCAGCAGAACACAAATGCCGCTTCACGTTTATTACTGCCCTTGTAAATGTATTTTTTTGCTTTTCTTTAAACCCTCCTGTCATATGTAATTTTGTCACTTATCCTCTGATTTCATTGCAGGACTTTTTATTGTTGCTGTCCTTAGACTTTTCCATAAACAAGGGAATTCATCAGATGAAAGGATTCTGGTCTGGTGCACGAAGGAAGTGACTACCAGGGAAGGATCCTTGAGATTAAGAAACAGGCAACAACACACTAGTAGCTTCTGAGTTCCTTCTTTGTTGCCTCCTCAGCTCATTGATGCTCGATGGTAAACTGGAAATGAATCTCAGTGTGCTATCTTGAAGGATGTCTCAATTCCCTTAGATGCACATAGAGTACGGAGGAGGCTGACTGAAGGAGCTTTGGAACTTAAAACTTTGTAGAAATGTTGCAGAAATCTGTTCTGTGATCAGACCAGTGATATGTAAATGGTGTGACACATGTCTGTACTATTGACATCGGAGCAGGACTTTAAAATGAAACTCTTCTCAAATCTGAAGTTGTATTAGTTATTTGAAAAAGATAAAATTTAATTAAAAGTGAATAAGTTTACATTAGCAGTCATCTGACAGATCATAAATTATAGCAGTAAACTGTAACAGGCAGTTGTTCCATTTGTCATATTTAAAGGACATTGTTGAAAATAGTGCCCAGAGGTCAGGATGTCTCATGTTATTAAATGGCTGATGTCAATTTCTCCCTCCTTGGGTGCTCGCCTCGACTCCTCTACTCACATCTTTGGTGGATGACAGAGGAGTTGAGGCGAGGTGTTAAAGTGAGGACCCAAGGAACTACAAGTTGAGTTGGGAAAAGGGGTGACAAACATCCAGTAACACGCTAGCTGAGAAAGAGCCAATACATTAGAACCGGGCTTATTTGAGGCTGAATAAAAGTCACAAGGCTTACTAAATCACCCATTAAATTGTTGTGGCTTGACTTACCGAGCTATTTCGCACTTATTGACATCAAGACCCCTCTTTGGCATGTAGCCCATGCCTCTCTGGGGCTCCTTTGTGGCGAAAGTGTTGAGGAAGTGAACATATGGAGCCTCCTCTGTGATTTCAAAGTAGCGGATGCTGCTATCACCCTGTCACGAAGAAATTAATAAGTATTTTATGATGTATTCTGCCACACAGAAACAGAACCCTGACCCTCAACAGGGTGCCACTACAATAATATTGGTCTTGACATACCTTTCCACAAAGGTAAACAACATTGGTGTCTGGGTCATAGAAGGGTAAGAGCACACCGTTGCTGGTGTCCATCTCATTCACAGTCATGGGCTCTTCCATATTTGCCTTAATGAAAACAAAACATAAGTTAGATAAACTGGGAAAAAAACAAAACAAAACAGCAACAGCACAAAAAATACCCAGTGTACAGAGGTTGTTTATATGAATACCATTATGACAACATCATTATGGAATCTGAAACAAAATAAACAACTACATCTTAAAGCAACATCGTTATCAGTTTCACATGGTCTGAACAGTACATCAGTGTGAAATGAGAAGCCCATGAAAACTGAACACACGTTACCGTATTCCACAGAGCTAGCTGTCTCTCACTCATGCGACTGAAACCTGTGGTAAGGATGTTCCCATCAGACAGGAAAATGGCTCGCATGGGCCGAGCGCCCTCATGTGCTTTCTCCCTCTCCTGTCAAGGCCAGTAACATTTACAAGTTAACACACGCAAAGCAAATTGCAATTTCCCAAACTGCTAAATATGCTCAATATTGATTTACTTTGCATTTTTTAAATTATATTTTTCATCTTTCAAATAGACCTTTAAACACAGTGTAAATTATTCAACATGAATTTTGTTGGACTCCAATCAAATCCAATACTGGGATACAACCTAATGCTGAGGAGAGACAATTGGTGAAAGTACATACAGAAATAAGAGTCTCCTTGCGGGGGTCGATGACACGGACAGACTTGTCTTTGCAGGCAGTGCAGATAAGGCTCCCGTTGCGGTTCCAGCACACGTTGTAAATGACATCGGGGTGCATGTCCTCCAGGGTGATCATGGCCTCACCGGTGCCCACATTCCAGATGATGATCTGGTTGTCACAACCTAATGACAAAGTTCTGTTAAACTGAACTTGACCACACAAACACCTGCCTGTCACAACATTCTATAGATTAGGATTAAATTAAATTCTATGGTGACAACTGTCCTATTTAACAAATCTAAAAACACGTTAGTGTAATTCCTCAAACACAACCACAGTAGAGCTGCCCATCAGGGACAAAAATATACTTTATTCAGTAAACTGATGTGCCAAAGGTGCAAAAACCAATGCTACCCTCCAGTGGACATTCAAGTTAATGCAGATTTGACACAACCCGAGAGGATGCCACTTGATCTGGTGCTCCTTTGGATTCTTTTGACACTTTCTTGTATAAAAATAAATATCAAAGTTGCTAATTTTTATGTTTGTGTATGCTTCAGGGGGGAAAAAAACATACATTTCAAAAATAATCAGTATTCTGTGCATGCTCCTTGATATGCAAGCACATCACAATACTGTCAACAATAACTATAACATGACCTTCAATATGGTGCAGCCTTTATACACTCACCTGCACTGAGAAGCACATTGCGTGCTGTTGGGTGCCATGTGATGATACCAACTCGCTTGGAGTGGCCCTCCAGTACCACTACTGGCTCAGACATTGAAGTGACAAGGCCATTTTCAGGAATCTGCCACACCTGCAGAGGACATGAGCATATGAAAACAGGTGTGAGGAACATAGAAGAAAGAGTGAAACCTGGTTTGTGTGTGACAAAATAATCAAATCCATCAACCCAAATCAGCACCTGCATTAAAAGCATGGTAGATGATGGTAAAAAGACAGTTACTAAAAGAAACCTGTAGGGGGAAGCAGTGGCTAAGAATTCAATGGCAAATTACAGGCTGTGATTGTGTGGCCATAAGGTTCATTTTCTGCTCAACATCACATTTTTATCAAATCATGCCATGTCTGAAGCAGTCTATTGTTTGGTACTACATCAGTCTGTAGATACAACTTCTACAAGTAAAAAAAAAAAGCACTTTTGTAAGCACATATTTGAATTGGCCTGTCAGTTATATTGCAATGTTTAACAGAAGCACATGTTAACATGGAGGGAGTTTCCCTATTGCAATTTAGGTCATAAAACAGTTCTTTATTATAGATACTGCACACATTACACAGGCCACAACATACTCTGAACTAATCATGAACAGTGAGTGTTTCGTGTTTCATGCTGGGAACTTTTGCATCGATCATCATGTGCTGAAAACAGGTATCATCATGGTCACAGTCTTTACTGTGAAACATTTACTTCTGCAAACAAAATTAAAACAGAATTGATTCATAGTGACTCTAACAGGAAGTTAGGACTTTCAGGTAAGTAACAGCATAGCAGCTCACTGAACTCAGCCTTTCACAACCCAAATAAGGACATATAAGGACATATACATGTATAATACAACTACAGTCTCAGGAAAGTTAGTGACCTCAGCTCAATAAACAGCGAAATCATTCCCCAGCAATGAGTCCTAAAACACATACTTGAGCCTAATCTAATCCAGAGGATGAGGTCTGCACCTTTCCACAAGTTACAGCTGTGCAGCCATTTGCATTAAAAGCAAAGAGTCTGTGGTCAGTAGTTCAGAGATGTATGGTGGTGATTTAGTTCACATTTCATGGTTCTGAGTTTGGATGAAAAAAATGAAGCACATCTTACCATCACTGTGCAGTCCTCCGAGCCGCTGGCGATGACCTGATCATTGTGAGGGCACCAGTCAATGTCTAAAACTGGGCCTGTGTGTCCACACACTGTGGGGTAGGCTTTGTCAATGCGTCCAGTCTGTAAAATCAAAAACAAAAGTATGAGAAAAATCCTACTTAAAGAAGATGATCCATGATGCCAGGGTGGACATGTTTGTTAAAAAGACAATGGCAAAGTCATGCTACACAGACATTGAAAATAATGAGTGGAAGAGTAAAACACAAAGAAAAAGCACTTAAAATGGTTAAATCTACAGTATAGTCCTTTTTTAAAAAAAATGGTGTTAAACATTTCTGATTTTATTGCTTTATATACTTTTTAACTATTTGCATTAAATTTCTTTCTACTTGTATAAGTATCTCGTAACATTATCCAGAAAGGTGCTACAAAAATCCTCTTCACCATCATCATATAAAATTAAATAACATTATGACAAGTCACTGCTTGAGCACAAAAAAAAGTGTATGACAGTATCTGAGAACTGATTATACATGGATTTAAAATGCTGTTACCCAGTCCACTCTGAAATGAGTTTTGCCAGTCCTCTTAAACATCCAACAAATTAAACTCACAGTAAATAGCAACCAAAAATGCCTATAGCCAGAGAACCATCAGCCTTGATTTGCCAAAACAGAGGCTACACTGAGATTAGACTTAGCCTTAGTGGACCACCATCAGTGATTAAGGAATGTTATTAGGGGTGACGTAAGGATACAGTAGACAACTGCCAATAGATGCTTTATTTTCACAGTATTCTCTTGCTTAAAAATAGTATATTTCCCTGAAAACGGTTCTGAACATAATTATTTCCACAAAACATAGGACCAGATGCCTCATGTAGAGCCTTCCTGTCTTGATTTAACAGACTCATGCTGTACTGATGGGGTATCGCAGCCGCACCCTGTTCTCTGTGCAGTTGACTCCAAGTACCACCGCAGGACTGGAGAGATGACGTCACTTACAGTGGAAAGAGTCCCGCTGCTGCAGCACTATTTAAAGCATGATGGCTTCCCTAATAGAGAATAACTCACTGCCCACAGTTATTCTGCCACCATGGGATGAGTGACAATAATGGCCCGAGAAGAATTCACTACGCCTTACAATTGTATATTCACAATCAGCAAGAGTAAAGCCTAAACCAGCCTGAGACCTCCTTAAATGTGACTTACATAGGTTAATGCTGACAAAAGATCCAGGCTTCCATGATAAGCTTTATAGGAGGAGCGAAACAGTATGCTTATGTCATTTAAAATGACTGTATATTTCAAACGAATCAGGTGTTGGAGCCCAAGAGCCATGTATTCACTGTATCAATTGCACCACCTTCTGCTATTGGTAACTTCCTCCACCTGGTCTGCAAACAGATCTTGATCTCAGCAGGTAATTTATTTCCTGTACTGTTAACAACATACTGTCATTTACTGTTGAAATACAATGCAATGCAGCAAGAAATTCATGTTAGTTTAGTCAGCCTGACACAGATATAAAAGTCAAAGCTGCTGGTTGGAGTAAAGTGACAGTTTCAAACTTCCAAACAGGCCAGACTCACCCTAAATGGTTAATTATGGCTTTGGTAGCCAAAAGATTACATGTGTGTGAATTCAGACTGTCATATTCAGGACAAAATAAATAGTGCCTGTTAGACTTCTACATTAACTTAATGCGACAGAATTTTTCAGATTTTTTTTCTTTTTTGAAAAGACATAAAACATGCAACCTTTTCATTTCAACTGAGGAAACGTAAAATAATTCAACTTCAGTTTTTCTTGACTGGCTAATGCACAGATTATAACATGGCACCTCTAATACAAAATCTGGCCATATATTCAATCCAAAAACAATGAGAGGATAATGATCTGGTCCAGTCTAGAATCTGTCAGGTTGCTCAGTATTTCAACACTTCATGTGTTTTCTCTTATTTAACACTGTAAACCTGAAGTGGGCCTTGAAACCTGCTGCCACACAATGGACATTCACAGTTTTTGTGGCAAAATTCATGTTTCATTGGTTTGTTTAAAAAATTGAAGACATTGTTCAACTTACAGGTTCAGCTCCTAAAATAGATGAACATCGGTTCACATTTCAGTCAGATTTGTGTATGAACATATTAGGCCTGAAGCCATGCAGTCACCTGACTGACAGAGTTGGGCTGTGACACATACTCTAGCTCCAACTTTAGTGATCAAAGTCCAGTGTATGAGAATGAACTCTACATGGACGTACCTGAAAATCACAAGATCTTGTCTAAACCTCTCCCTGACTAATAAACACACCATAAAATTTACCCTGAAGCTGAGAGCAAAGAAAACAGACCTTGACACCGTTGTCTATGAGCAACCAAGTGCCACCGGATAACACAATAATTAAATACCAGACTGTTGACCACACCTCTGGAGCAAAGTCATTTCAAAAGTTTTGATTTGAAGGAAAATAAATGCAAATATCAAATAGTCTGCATTTCCAAAACAAGATCTTTGTAACTGAGATTGACACTGGAGTATTAGCACACATGAGTACCTAAGGGGGACAGGAATGCAATGTAAAACAGGATGAACAGACAGATGACCGGATGCAGCAAGAAACAGCACCACCAAAGAGCATGTGCAACAATGGAACTACACCATGGGTCACTTGATTGTTATTTCTTTACATCATTTTTGTAGTATTCACCCAGCAACACTTCATTTTAACAAGACAGTATTACACAAGAATTAAAAACATGTAAAGTCAGGATTAGATATTTCAAGACTGCAACACTTGCATTAACAAGCTCCATCATGCACAACAATTTCAACACCAAACAAAGCCTCACTGCACATGTTCAATCTCTGGTGGTACCTTGGAACTTAAAGTGTCTGTACGCCATGATTGATCAGTGCACGTTAGTATACACAGTGTGAAATGTAGCAATTTTATGTTGTTAATGTGGCTGTATATTGCTTTACAAACACTGTTTACCTACATGACAGTGTGTGTTAGTAACGTAGAACTTAGGTCTTATATACAACAATGTACACTGAATATGTGATTTTCTAAGAAAAGACATTTAAGAAGCATGTGAACTGAATATTTTTAAGTTCCATTTATGTAATTGTAGACTTTTGTTTTAACAAACCTATAAAGATGAGGACCATCTGCAGTGAACAAAAACATTTTAGCATGACAATTTTGGCTCAGTTGCGTTAAAATCTTTTTAAATTACTCTCAGTTTTCCTGGGAAAAAAGACCCCATTACTTAATAGTTTCAGACTTGACAGTTCACTTGCAGTAATAAACCATGGATCTCAGTAACACTTAAGCTCGGTCCTGGAGCTCAACTTCCTATATACACTAACTGGACAGAGCAGGCCGATAGTTCTACCAGAGAGCCCGGCGTTCTTCACATTCCACACCTCGGCCCCGGCAGCTCTGGTATGGCAATGACTAATGAGAGCAAGAGAGCTGCGAGGGTGTCAAATATGGCACCCTTTGACGTGTTAATGATGTCTGTGTCCAATATACACAATTAGAGTTTGAAGAGGTGACACAAGTGGATCTTGCCTCAAGCCTGAATAAATGTTGATAACATGAGCCTGGAATGCTGTTTGGACAGAGTGAGATCACTGTAATTATTTTCACCACATATTAACACTTACAAAACAACAACCAATTGTGTACACAAAGCATCTCATAGCACAAAGCTGAGTCTGGTGGGATCAGTTATGTGACAAGGTCCTGATTCCATCTTGTGCTGTCCCTGCGGAAAAGCTTATTTTCTAAAAAGCCATTGAATTCTCCTGTTTTATTTATGACAATGACATATAAGGAAATACAAAAGAAATTACAAGTTTCATTTACTGTGATATCAAATTGTTCACAAAAATCTTACAACTCTTTATCCTTTCAGCCAGTCTGTCAATAACATGTCAATGCCATCAAACATCAGAGCCACCTGGTGGTGAGACTAACCTAAAAGTCTCTCTCCCATTGTCAAATGGTGTCTGCTCACCATTCAGTTGCTTCTGACAGTAAAGCTTTCTCTTCCAAATTGGGATCTGTCTTGGTCAATGTAGCACAGTGACTGTTTAGCCTAAAATGTTTGTGGGACAACAGTGTTTTCTTTCCCAAACTATGAATAAAAGTAAAAGAAATATGAGTTGAACTCAGCAGTAGATTGTGTTTCCAAACATTTCAAGAGACTTCTATGCTTCAGCGAAATCACTAACATCAATTTTTTTTGTCAGCACAACAAAACTAACGTAAATTCATTACATTACATTGTGTGAAATACAAACACCAAACTATCGTAGGTTTTAACTTTTTTGAACAGTTAATGACATTTACAAAAGGTAACCAGGACGTTAAATGTTTGAGATTTAATCTCACAGAATGATCATTTCCCATAGATGTGTCAAAGTCTCACCTTAGACACACAGGATGTCAAAGGACTAAGACAGACTAAACCAGTTCCGCTAGAAAGTTAGCTTTTGAGAAGTCAGTCTAAAATGTTTATAGACTTGCAGAAGTGATGATTTTGACATGGCAGAAAGGAATACCAACTGGACCAATGTAAAAACATTAAGGTGCTAAACTCAGCAGTCGAATACCTGCTGTCCATAACTACACTACAGACATTTATATCCTTGCACAGGAATGTCTGATGCCAAAACAACTAGTTGCATAGCAACAAGAAAAACCAGAGAACATGAGGATGAATCACATAGTGATAGATACACAGCACAACACTGAACATACACAAAAATGGCAGAACAACATTCCCTCAAGGCAAGAAAGGACATTCTTTTCATTCACACAAGAGGCCTGCACACTTCCTCTACTTGCAGCTCAACATGTGATTCACACATGCACGCCACTAAAGGGTCTTCCATGCATGCTGTCCACTGCTGCTGAGAGCTCCATGGAAATTTCCACTTTTACAAGTCCATTCATCTGTATGGCTGAGACAAACAGTTAAAGCAGTATGAGCAGCGCTCTTGTCACACCCGCAACTTTGTTAAGATTTACAACCAGTGAATGATAGGAGAACAATGCAATGCAGCAGCACACGAGCAGCCTAACTGGAAATCTTAGCTATAAATAGCTTTAAGATATTATTAAATACCTTACAGACAAACTGTGATGCTCATAGAGCAATACTATATTCTGAAACAAAGCATTAAATTCATTAGAGAGTTGTTCCCTTAGAAAAAGTTTGGGGTAGTTGAAATTTTGAGCTACAATGCTTATCAGTTTCCAAGTGACCCTAAAGCAAAAGATATCTGCTGTATGAACATGTGTTTACTTAAGCCTTAGGGCATGATTGGTTGGGTGCCTGGCTGTTGGTGACCATGACAGAGGAACAGTCTAGAGTGATTATGTTTAACAGGTACTTTATTACCCTAAATCAAGAAATCTAATAGAAATCAGATGTGTCATTGTGGTGGGTTATCTGTCTGATGAGACTGACCTGAATACATTTTATATTCACTCTGAGTGACTGCTGCATGTTCAGTTATTTCTCAGCACAGTATGTTCCACCAGCATGGCCCTAAAAGGATCAACTAGAGAAACAATGTATGAACTATGAATCAAAACATTTGTAAAAATAAGCAAAAGTTGTATAGTGAGCCACATTTTAATCTGTCAGATGTTGCATTTATGGAAAAGTTATTTAGCTACTTAATTCAGAATTAACTGCTATTTTAAGCAGCATTAATTAAATGAGCAATCGGATATTAATTTCTTGTCACGTGGACATAGTAGTCTTAACATGAGTAATATGCACAGATCCTTGTTAACAGAATAAATGTTATTCTGAAATTAGCAGTCAAGCAGCTTATTTTATAAATATTATCATATTATAGCACTAAACAGACTGTCATGCTGTGACAAAGGCAACATCTGACTTTAACCCAGTTCTCTCATCTTGGCCGCTCTTCGTATCTCAGCCTATCCCAGAATTCACATGTGTACCGACACTGCATGAAGCAGCCAATGGCGGGGCAGGGAGGAAATGGTCTTGGAAGGCTGTCAGGCAGGGAGCACTAAATGACCATATATGGTAAAATCTGCAGTCAGCAGGACTGAGCGGCAGAAGCGGCAAAGGCAGAGGCAACCAGGCAGTGTGGAGGTCTTGGAAGACAAACTGGCCAAAGTATGGGGAAAGACCTTGGTTATCATGCCCACAAGTGTATTTTGTGTGTAAAGACTGAACTAAACTTAGCAGCTCACTAGGTTATATGAGACAAAAAAGATAATGTGAATGTATGGACTCAGGAATAACTAATCGCAAAGGTTGAGCACTGGATGAATGGTGCATTGAGGGACAGAATCCAAATCAAACACACACTCCACATCTAAATGTCCTTTCTGTGCAGAGGCAATGTTTGAAGCACTAATATGGAACATGCCATCTACATTAGGCAATACACCAAGTGGTTCCAAGGCTGTAGTTTAGGTGCATCTTAAAAAGACATAAAATTGGAAACCAAAGATGCTAACAAATAGCACAATGACTAATGCAGTCAGTGTGGAAAATACAGATGCTGAAAAAAAAAAAAAGAAACAAGCCGTCTATCCAGTTTTAAGCAGGTCATGCTTGGATAAATCAAATAGAGGATTTCTAGATATGGGATATAAATCACAGCAACTTTAATGACTCACAAAGACTTCCTCTGTTCTATGCTGAACGAAACAGAGAAGTTATCAGGAATGTTTCATTAAACACTTGCTAGCCACATTCACTCCCACAGCTTCCTTCATATGGTAATCAGGGAATAAATTAGCAGGCGTCCTGCTAAGAAAGAGAAAGGGAGAGATTGAAAGCTTGAGGGAAGGGAATGACATGTGTTAAGCTGGACATCTGATCACCCTCTCTATAAATCCCTATGTTCAGACAGAAGGAAGCAACAATACTCAAGGCTCTGCTGAGTCACAGCGGCCTGCCGCACTAACCTCACCCTACTTAGTCACACAAAGAGAAGGCTCCACTAGTTGACTGTTCAAAATGAGTCCTAGACCTCAGATCAAGTCACAGAGTGATGACATAAAGGTGTGGACCTCTGGAGCTGCTGTCCACTTCTAGAAACACAGAATTAAGCAAAGATTCAAACAGAGGTTTTTTGTGGGTTCATAATCTGATCCCAACTGTTGTCTCACTGTTGTTGTAGTTGCATATGGCTTCATTGTGAAGGAGCATCATCACACTTCTGCCTCCCCCCAGCTGATCGGTGCTAATGACAAAGGGCTGCACTGGGAGCAAGTGCAGCACAAAGGCCCTGAGCAGCTGGCTGCCCACAGAGACTGGGAGCAACGCATCAGAGGCAGATGGGGTAGCCGGACAGATGCACTCTCACATTAGGGACAGGAAGGGGTGGGAGGCAGGGGGAGTTTAGGGGTCTGTCCCTGCAGTATAATTTACTTGGGGCTCATTTCATCTCTGTTACATGTGTCCTTCAGTTGGGCAAATTTTTATCCACTGAGCAGAAAGTCTAAGAAAATTCATCAAATTAAAAAGCTGCTCTACGTAACCTACATTATATTAGTCACCCCCAGAAAGGATACAGGTGCCCTTACAAATAAGTTTGACACATTTCTTAATAAGAGATAACCTCATGCTCATTTTTGAGCACTGACAGTAATTTTACAACTTTACACAATTTTACACTGCAATGCTCACTAGTCATACCACTTACTGTCTTGCCCCACTTTTGAAACCTGCACTGCCAGCTGAGACTATACAGAGATTTCAGGATGGAGTAACTGTGTCAGAAAAGTCATTCAAGACTAAAAACATAAAAATGATTTAAGTAAACAATTAAATGGTATGAGGACTGCCTTTGTATCCAAGGTCTGAAATGTGAGGTCCATATCTGGCTTTCTGTTATGTTAAAAAAAAATTGGTTTTAATCATACTTTCACACATTAGCTATAAGTTTAGAAATAACATGGCATTCCCCTTTCTGCTCCACTTTCTCAATGCATGGACTGTTGAAATAAAGAAAACACTATATTGGAGAGATTAGCCTCTGTCACGCTTGCCAACTTGTATGTGGGAAGATCTGAAAAATCAAGAGAGCTTTTTTAATCTCCCATTTTTTGGGGAGCAAATTTTCCTGAGGTTTCCTCTGCACATAAAGCCCTCAGTCTCCCACAACTTTTTAATTCAGTAGTGAAAGTAGACTTTGTTCAACTGACACACCAGTACTGTACTGGGACATGGCATGAAGAGGGCAGCTCATTCAAAAGTAGACACAGAGGAGGGTGGGAGGAGTGTCAAGATGGCTGAGCTTGTAGCCCACCTCCAGTAAAAGCTCTGTATTGAATGAGGTGCTGAGAGGTGTAAGCTGTGTGATGACAGGCTTAAGGATCCGGTCCCCGATGCCAGAGCCTTCTCAGATGACATGGCAGTGCACTTGTGTACGCTAATTACAGACCCCGGCTAAATCTGTCAACAATATTGCAGTACTTAAGTCACTCAAGTGTCAGGACCTGCCACTTGGCCATCAGCTGGACCTTCCAAACATAAACACCAACAGCAGCAATTCACCAGTGTGACCATGATGCCACCCTAGGACTCCCTGGGATATAGTAGAGTGGTGCTTAGAGCAAATTCCTCTGTTAACAGGGATTACAGGAAAGCCTGATCTGTTTTACATGTTAACTGGTCCAGTTACAACAGCAGGGTTACAAAAAAAACAAGGAGAATTCTCTCCTAGCTAACTTGTTTACAGCCATACACTTCAAATGTCTTGCCCAATGCAAGAGCAATTCTAGTTAGAGTGCAGTAAATTCCTTATATGGAGGTGAGGATCAGAAGACTGTTCGCTCTAGGGCTTTAGTGTAGTTTCTGTTGTACATGAAGGTGCATGATACAGCTCACTGGAAAACATTAAGTCTTAGGTACAGTAAAATGAAAAGCCAGCAGTCTGCATGTGAGAGGTCAAATATGCCATGTACACAATCAAGTCATTCTCCATGAGACATTATTAAAGACAATCTTAAGTCTCTCCAGTACCACCAATTTGAAAATAAATCATCTGATCCTCTTAAATCATCTGTAACAAAAACCTTACATGCATAATCGCACTCAAAAGACACAATTCCTTTGAAAGATAGCATTACACTATTTTTCTTTAAGGAAAGATGAAATGTACCACATTAAAACCAATTTCAGACACACACCTTCAAGGCTTGGATATTTTACATCAACAAGATTCTAAGCATGGTTTCTCTTACCATAAAAAAGGTTAAGTGCTGCATGTAATATTTTTCTAGTAAGTCAACATATCACAATAATGTAATAATGGCCCATCAACCAAGGATTGGCGTGTGACAGATGCTCATCACCAGCTACTCAAAAAATCTGACATGCCTGGTCCTCTTCTGATTGGTCAGCCATTAAAAAACTGCTTGTTATATGGTGAAATGAGCAGAGACTTGAATATTACTAAGGTGTCCTCAGCCTATTTTGCCTCCAAAACTGACATTAAAGTCTGCTTAGTCATCTTGATTTCCTTCCTGCCATAGAGAAGTCCATTAAGTCAACTGTGTTTATCCTTTGGCACAAAGGTGTATGGGAAATGTTATGGAAATCTGCTCTGCAACAACTGTATGTGAAGGGGATATAATACTGATAATATAATTGCAAAGGTTATCAAATCCTTGTCATACTGTGAACAACTACACAGGCCACACATAGCATTAATCTACTGTGGTATTATTTCAGCTACCATTTCACATGGGGTGCAAAGGTACAGGAAGCCCATGGTATGGCCTGTACCTCGGTTTTTGGGCCACAGTTTCGGTTCAGTTTTGGTACGTGTTTTGTGCATAAAGAGAACTGTTTTTTTTCTCTCCCAAATTTACATTTGTATTTTGCTTGTCAGCAAAAACTGAATTCCGGAACAAATTCTATCACTGTACTGAATAAAAAAATACACTTTCTGTACTGAACAATATAGCACTGTCTTATTCCTTCACTACTTGTACACAGTAGTAAAAAACAGGCATGTACACACATAGGGCACACATTGAGCCCCTGCCCTTTTTGCCTCATTGAGCGAGAGAGACAGACAGACAGAAATTGAGAGGTATTTTCCTTAAGTTGCATCCCTAATTTCATACAACATAGAACTTACCTTGTGAAGAGGAAGAACAAGGAAAGCTCCACCACCGCTGGCCTCAATAATTATGGCAACAAATTTGGGGTTGACTGCACAGAAGGCGCTGTCCCATGTGACCCTTGACACGCGGATATCATCGTAGCACTGGTCATTCTTCACCGCCTGGCCAAAGACGTGACGAAATTTGCTCTGTCGTACAACTCGTCTCATATCTGAGCAGAAAAACATTTATAACAGTTAGCAAAATACTCTAAGAACAAAAGGCAACACTTCTGCAGAATGAAAAAGTGACTTTTTTTATGTTGAATACATTCCCTTTGCAAATGTCTGATTCACACCACAAGGCTGTTTTATTTCATTTTTTATGGAAAACCTGTTTCCTCTATTAGATTGAAAAAAAGAGAACATTTTGAGCCAAACCTCAACATATTGCAATATATAACACTAGCCTCAATGTTATCTAAGTGTGAAAAACACCACTTTCTGATAAGTATTAAATTGTCCAAAACAATAAAAAAAATAAATTTCTAACTCATTTCGCTGACTTGTTTCTGTTAATATTATGTTGTACTAAATATTACACATGTAAAAAAAATTTACAATTTATTATCTGCTGGTCACTTGAAAAAAAAAAAAATCACTTTTTCCAATAGTAGGATGTATCCAAAACAAACACACTTCATAGATGGTTCAGCTAAAATCTCTACCGAGACAAGAATCTATTGGCAGACAGAACTTTGGAAAACAAGTCCACTAAAAGGCTACAAGTCCCACTGCTGGCCTTACAAAAACAGTCCACTTCCAAAGATAATGGAACGCTAGCCAGTTTGAGATAAATGGCCAGAAACAAGGTTCAGTCTGACCTATAACCTGGACAGACTTTAAGTGTGTTTGGTTTTGTGATCCTCATGAAATCTTTTATTTTTAGATCAACACATGGTGATAGATTCCCAGTATGAATCACCAACATGATCGAGGCACTGCACAGGATGTGGGACATGTTTTGGTCGTGGTTTTCTATTGTGTGTGTTTTGCATGTTTGTGAGAGAGAGCAGACGGAAGAAAAAAGGCAAAGAGCCGAAAAGGGAGACAAATGCATGTGTGCTGTGCATCCGGCAGGACTGGGATCACAACACCAGCAGGAAGTTCTTCCTGTTGGGTTGCAGGAGTGTTGTAGCTCATCTGTATATTGCATCAGTCATCACAACCATTTACTTTGGATCTTCTAAAGAAGACAGTCAAAAATCAACCACTAAAACAATTTGGTTTGATTGTAGATGCAAGGAACGAAATTGGATTAGTTTAGGAAAGGCTTTCGCTAAATTAAAAAAAAAAAAAGAAAGACTCAAGAAAATTAATTCTGATGGCCAGAGATGGATACTAAAAGTAGTATTTAAAAAAAGATTATGCAATTTTCTAGCCCTGGTAGCCAAGAATCAGATAATGGGCAATGTACAGCAATCACTCTCAATTTCAAGTATATTAAAAAACAGACAACAGTTTTACTCTTATACCTGAGTGATGGTTGTCTAGGGCAACTCTGTTGTGATGGGTTTGTTAGTTTACCTTTACACATCTGTCACATAACCTAGTAGATGTAGAGGCTACATGTGAACAGACACCTAAATCAACTACCTGTCTAGTGAAGACACTAATAATTCAAAAGATACTAAGTCCTTGTCTGACCTGAGAGGACAGTGTATATTTACATTTTTTCCATCGTGCAAATAGAATCCAAACAGGGAAAAAATTAGCTAGGTGAAGATTTATTTCACAGGTTTTAGTTAGAAAGCAAAATTTGAGCTTCAAACCAATCAAAAACTAAACCTCTCACCAAACCTGAAAATACAACATCTTGACAGCGATCCCTCATCCTACACTTTCTTGTTTTCCAGTAAATGAATTATTGAATCACTATTTTTTTTAAAAATCTATTTAATTGGAAAGAAAGTTGTGTACATCTTAAACTGAATGTAAAGGAAAATGTTCAATATAAGATGCTGTTTTCCTCCTAGACTAGTGCCTGACATGCTAATTGTTGACCACTGTATTTGGTCATACGAACCAAGAGAGCTGGCCCCCACTGGTCTTATAATGGAACCATATGGTCTACTGGCTGGAGTGAATGTCCTCTCAGACAGTTATGAACCTAATGCCAGTCCATCAACCCTGTAATGGGGCCAATATTTAACACAATATACCTTTATTACATTTGTCAAATAAGTGGCTTTGACAAAGTTAATCAATAGTTATTTAAAATTACATGATAGTAGAGACTTGTTGAGAAAATCCTAAAATGTAGTAAGAGTGATCAACAAACTAACTATACATGGGATTAAATATCTTTGTCATCATTCTACCTTTCTGCAAAATTAAATAGTACAATTACTTAACTCCTAGGCATTCTGGATATTCTGCTTAGTCTTATCTGAAACATGCAGGGGCAACAATAACTGACTTCCAGCAGAAACAGGCAAAGTTGAATCAAAGTTTTGTTTTTTCATAAGTAGTGCATATATATTTGATGCTCTAGGCAAGTGAGTGTGTGTGTGTGTGTGTGTGTGTGTGTGTGTGTGTGTGTGTGTGTGCGTATTTGGTTGGCTGCAATACGTCTCCAAGATGTGTTTAGTAACACAGACATGCTGCTAAGCAACTTCAGGGAGATACCAACCCAGTAAGGAAATCCAATTGTAAACATACAAACTAATGTCTTTGAAGGTTATGTGAAACGCCAAAAGCAAACATCTGTTACATTTAATCATGAACCTCTTCTTACAAAATCAAAATGTAATTAACTGAGATTTTATATTCACTGACAAACGAGAAAGATGAACAACTGGCACAAAGCAAACTATGTCAAGTTTACATGTTGATGAGAACAAGCAGAGATGTGATGGAATTTGTTCTGGGTACAGATTTGCTGCCTCTCAACTATTATGCCTAGTGAAGACTTACTGAGCCATTGTGGACCTAAAATGAAGCATGGCCTGGCACGGCCCATTTCTTACTTGAAATGTCAACTGATTTTGTCAGACAAGTTTAAGTAAGATTTGTCATTTTCCCCACGGGCAATCTAACCCTAATCCTGTCTTTCTGGTTTGCAGACAGACAAAATGATGACAAAACAATAAAGAGTATGATCATCTACATGGGTTGACTACTGTTATATATTTGTGCTAGAGTGTCATTCAATCATTAGTAATGTAACATGTAAGAAAACCCACACACAAATTATACACACACATATAATCTACATAAATGTGAAGTGTCTGCTTCTTTATACAGGCTGGTAATACTATCATCTTGACTGTGTTAATTAGCAGAAGAGCATGTTGCTTTATGCACGAGAACTTGATAAAATGTGTTGTTTTATTACCACAATAGTGTGTCTTGCCTAGACAAAACAATCAGTGCATTCTTGAGGTCAGTCTGGGCCTGCACAAAGATCCTCACTAACAGTCTTGAACTCCACAAACAGCAGGAAATGTTTAATGCATATGTTACTGTTGTAACAAGAACTACACCAGGACCGAGATAATGCCTAATCTACTGATTAATTAATAGAAAAAGGTCAAAGAACTGAATAAGTTTGCATACAAGTTTAAATAAATATTTAGGTTGATATACGTTTTATTATGTTTCCAGAAGTCTTCCTAAAAAGAATGGAAGGCTGGCTGAAACCTTTAGGGAGAAAGCTAGGCTGTATAGGTTTCAGTGTACACACTGGAGGTCAGAACAGACTGGGTGGGGTTGCAGCTGATTATGCAATACTGGGTCTTGGTGAGTAAGCCTTGTTGTGCAGTGGTGTAACCTACCGTTCCTTTTCAGGGAGATATCACCATTTCTTAGTCACTGGATCCTCACATTAGGTACATTAACTACTATTTTTAAGCCATACAGAGGAAGGTGAGAAAGAAAAGGCTGATGAGTTTGAAACAAGTATGTGAATGGTTGTGTGGTCTGCTGGTTGTAACCACTTGTGCTGGGCATCAGTTTGCAAAGGTTAATGAAGGTGGCATATGGTAGATATCAGTGAGGTGAAAACTTGTTAAAATGTAAAAAGAGCCCAAAGACAAGCACCTGAACCAAAGCTGTGCTCAATCTCAGTGAATCAAAGTGCCAACTGGACCAAACTGATGCAGCTGAACTGAATCACCCCACCAGAATTAATGTGAAGTGCAGTTAAACAAACAAGTACAACATTAACCATACTGCTTCTGCATCTGGACAATTCGAAATGGTTTTAAACCTGAACTAAACAAGCGGCTCAACACAACACAATACTTCGAATTATTCAGAATACCAAACCTGCATTTACCAGTGGTTAGCAATAAACAAAAGGTGAGGCTGAAAACAGGATGTTGTATGTGTCACTGCAGTTCTCATGATAAACCTAACCAACTCATTTTAGTACGGTACCACACAATATGAGTTAGTAGGAGTTTTTGTGAAAACAGAGGACTTGAAAAGTAGTACACAGGAACCAGAGGGGCCAGGTCATTCTGTTGAAAACTAAGGCTTTATCCAAACTGCAAATTTACAGTTCAACTCCTGGAGTGAGCACAGAAATCCCAGGAACTGGTAGTAAACCGAGTTATTTAACTCAAACAAAAATATGTAAAAAAAAAAAAAAAAACCAGTAGAGGTGTAGTCCTCCTCATCCCGGAGCATATAAAAAAAATCAAAACCGGTTTCCAGAGATCAGTATCATAATACGCATAGCTGGCGTTTGCATGTAACGGTAGCACAGATAGTCTCCCGAGACTCACAGCTCACTGATCCAACCCTAATTCAAGCAAAAAGAATATGTCGGCCAAGTCAGATGAAAAGAGAGCAATGTACCTTATTGCCTCCTGAGCCAGCAGAGCTGACCCTGATGTGCAATGACAGAAGGAGGACCCCAGAGCCTGAGGAAATGACCGACAGGAAATAGGACCAGTGTGACACCATTTTTAAAGTATCCTTTGCTGCATTCCACCACTAAATTCACATTTGACAATGATAGCTACAATTACGAAATATTTTTAAAATTCTGGAAATACTTTAGGATTATGGGAGTCTGTATAATGTACTCGTCTGTACAGTCTGTACTCGTGCAATTTACAGTCCTACACCTTGAGTCAACAAATGACAAAAAAGAAGCGGTTAGGAAAGTACTCTGGATCTTTACGCTTGCTGTAGGGCACACTGGTTTTGGTCATTGAGCGTTTCCCCTTTTGACTCTACCCCTTTCACAGTACAGACTGCTCTCTTCTATTGAACCAAGGGGGGATTGTTTTGCTCTGACATAAGACTACAAAACAGCTACAGAGAGGGAAACTGGTGTAAAGAATAACTTAGTGACGGCTCATATTTTGCTGGTGTGCCAAAATACTTTCTCTATTCCAGTGAATATTTGTTGTTACAGGAAAGACAGCATCTTTTCAGTCACTTGATCCAAGTTGCATCTCTGGAATTCAACACTAAGATCAATAAAGCATAAATAAAGTCCATTATCCAGATAAATATGTGCTAACACTTCAAATTACTGACTCATCAGAAACCAAACCAGTTTGAAACAAGGAGTTAAACTTAAATGCATTTTGGAGCATGTGCATTACTGTGAAGGCTTATAACTATAGTGACATTTAATGTTGCCTCTTCCTGCCACATTAGGTTAAGTTCACACATTCCAATTAAAACATGGGCCACCCCATTCTGTCAACAGCTATTTTTACCCCCAGTCGTTTCTCACTGGCAGAGCTCTATTCTCTAGTAATACTCCACCTTGAGAGTAAAAAAAATGCATTATTTAGGAAATGTGAGCTTCAGCACCAAGGGGGAAATTCTGGATGAGGAGTTTGACTAAACCGCTTACTAAAATCACTTAGCCAACGAGATCTCTGCTGTAGCGCAGATAACCAGCCTAACCCGGATTAAAACTAAATACCTACTACAACTGTCAAACCTGGTGATAATAGCTTATTCTGGATAACTGCCACATGAAATAAAAGTGAACAATGCTGTGAACTATTGAAAGCCGTTAATCTTCTGAGTACTTTGATGCTCAGGTGGAAAACTGCCTCTGATGGTCTGCCTTGCAGAGCGTGCTTGGTGAGTGAGATGTGACATAACATGAAAATCCCAGCCACAAATTAGGATGAGCAATGTGGAAGAAGGAGGGGCAGCAGAATTAGAAGAGAATTATGATGAAGTGAAATCAAACTACTGTATAATGTGTTCAGCTGTCAATAAAAATGAATGAACATCTCATTGGACAATGAATTATCATCAAAAACATCACAGAGTGTATACTTCCTGTTAGCCTAAAGGATGCACTGACTGTAACAATGACAGAAAACGGGGCCATTTTTGGTCCCTGCCAATCACAGCTATGCATCCCTGTTTTCTACACGGAATCATCATGTTGTATGCATAATAATACATGTAAAGACACAATCAAATTCAGCAAAGTAGTGTATGTTTTTTTCAAGCATGTCTTCTAACTATAACATCAACTTTAAAGTTCAGGCGTCTGGTGTCCATACATCCCTAAGTGGATAAAACAAGGTTAAGTCGAGTTTTCAGGAGTCATCGTCTGCCACATATTTAGCTTCGCAGTTTCTCTGTCAAATATTTGTCATTTTTAGAGTTGTTAATGCAGATTCTCATTCTTAATAAACATATCCCAAGTCATTGTTGACCATGTATTTTCTACAAATGACACTTACATGCAATATCTAATGTTCATTCCAGTTCTGGTATTTTATTTGAAAATTTTTTTAAAAAGGGTGCACAGCTGTTGACTGTCAGACTTTTCTTTCCCACACTTTGCTATCCATGCAACCCCTCACCCGAGTGCACACATCAGTGATGTCGCCTCAGTGCTTTCAGTGCACTGGCAGCCTTTTGCCTTTTGTCATCGAGACTGCACGAGACGCCACCTAAATCCCCTTCCTGTAACTAAGGCCACGGACCACCATTGTAATCAGATTCCAGCTACATTCCACTGCTTTTTGTAACAATGAGATAAGGTGCTGTTTTTTCACCCCTCTCCAACCCCAAGTGACCACACAGCCTATGCTTTGCTAAATTTAATTGTACTGAAGCACAACACATTCAGACCAGTGTTTCAAGGAATGCGATTGTATTCTTTTATATTATACAGAGGAAATGAGATTTGCAGACACAAGAAAAAGGAGCTGAGAGTCCAACTGAAAGTAACACAGGGACTGAACCAACTCCACCACCAAACTCAACTTACGTGTGATTCAGTATCACTAAACCAAAGTCTACATAATGCTGTTTTTTCCAACTTCCTCATTCCCAAACAGGTAAAACAGAGTTCTTACATTCAGACATAAAGATCAAAGATATTTTACACTATTTAACTTTAGCATAACACTGGCCATGACTTCAACTCTTCTTCCAGTATTAACAACTCTAACTCAGGTTTTGTGTAGCTGGTAATGACTTTAAAGAGACCCAATCCTAAACTTCTTATCCTGCTTAAAAGGCGAGACTTAAACCATGTAAAACCCTATAAAACTACTGTAGACTGTATTCTTAATGGGTGTTTGTGTGAGATTTTATTTTCTTATTGTGTACAACTATAACAGTGCATATAATCCTGCCTAGATCACTTTATTTCCTGCTTTCCTTTTTTTCCCTACTTTAGATTGATCAGTGCATAAATGCCAAAGCCAGAAATGCCAAAAAGTGATTCTTTTTTTAGAGACAAAATAACCAAACCAAGTACCTTCCTATCCCTGATCTGTTACTTCCACCTCCCCCCAATGAGTAATGCACAAACCACTGCTGCATTTCAACAGATGTTGTCAGCTGTGGTGTGAGAGAATAAAGGATCCACTGCATCTGCGAGAATTGTCACGCAAAAAATTACAAAGCTAAAAGATACAGTTCAACCAATAAAAGATAAAATAGGACATCTGAATATCTACCAAATCAATAAGTTTCACTTGCATAATCTCTGTACTTTGTAAAGAAAACATCATCGATCATTTACATGCACAAGGACAATATTTTAAATAGGCATACTACCAACAAGCTGAAATCAATTACTTATTTAATATACGTGCCCTGCTAAAGTAGTATAACTGGCCCGTGCGTACTGGACTGGTCAAAACAAACAATGCACCAATATACTAAGCGGTGGTTGGTTAATAAGATATGTCTCCTACCTGTTCTTAGAAAGAAGCCCTAGACTTGTAGCGTAGTATAATGAACTTTCAACACTACAAATGAATTATGTCAATTAAAAATCAGTTAAATTCTATTTTCTACTATTTCACTGTATAAGTGTTAGGCCGAAAATCTTTTACAAGTAAGGACTGAGAGAACATCTTGCACAGACAGGACCTGACACAAAATGAGGTATGTCAGAAATGTTAAAAGAATGCAATCTTTCACTACAACTAAGCTGTAGAGGCCAAACAATTGACTCAATCTTCAGTTTTTTTCCTTCAATACACTGATTATTTCAGAACACTGATACTGAATACTGACCAGAGGAGGGATGTTAAATGTTATCCAATGTATGATAAAAAACAGTTCCTTGTAAAAAAATATATATATATAAGAAAATACAGCACACTGGGTACAGCAGTAAGTAGAGTGATCTCAGAAAACCCTAGAAAATAAATCTCTGGCCATATTTGATACTGGTTCTAAATTTTAATGGCCTTCCTGAATCCAGTTCATCGAAAATGTTTAAAATACACACCAGTTCACCACAGCCCACACAGCTGTGTCTTGCTGCAGTTGATAGGAACCAACATTCCCTCATATCTCATGCTTAGTTTCCCTCTGCTTCCTGACCCACTTCCTCTCTCCGCCCAGCCATAGGAAGGCAGACTACGCACTTCTAAAGACCTGACACTGCAGCACTACCAGCAGCCTCTTGAATGGGTAACAGACCAAACACAGCTGTAATGCTGTTGACAAAAAACCCGGGGGTCTCTGTTTCAACCTTCACCTGCAGTGCATCCCACATCAAGACTCCTGTAACTTCAAAGCTGATTACGCACCAGTTTACTAACCTACTTCAAGACAAGGGTCACATATGGGAATCACACTGCCTTTTTGGCACAATAACCATGGCCATTACATATCAAACTGCCCTATTGTCATGAGTAAGCAAATGAGCCAGGGTGACATATGCACTGAAGGGTCACACAGAGGACTACGTGGGTCATCACCCAACCCACATGGGCTCCACTGCAAACACAACTTTTGACTGGACTGTTTTAGGATCAATTTCCAACACAGTACTACTTACACAGAAAGTGTGCATTTTTGAGGAAAGTCAAGTCACACTTCCTGGATGATGTTAAATTATATTTAATCTAACTTTATTCCAACTGGAAGTAAACTATGTCTCCTCTGTAAAATAATAAACTACAGTAGACATTCCTAAGGTTATCTACTTCCATTAGTTGTTCTCTTCTATATAATTGGGTATTAAATATCATTGGGTTGTACAGTGACATTTGAAGACCTGATTTTGGCTCACTAAACTTGCCATGAGCAGATTTGCTCTTCAGATTGTGACAATAAAATCACAGTGCCTGCAACCTATTCGTCTGTTTTACCTACCAAACCCCTCAGGTCATTTAATAAGAATACTAAAAACGCTAATGAACTCAATCACATTTACAGCAGGCATGATCAGGTACACCCACACCCTACCTCTATCTTTCCTCATGAAAATAACTCCCAATGGCTGATCAAGGTTAAATGTCTGTGCAGATTGACTATAATTTTATATCAACAATTCACCACGTGTTATATAGCCCAACACCTACAGCTGGTAGAGGACAGTAACTGACCATCTAACATGTTATACTTGAAACACTACTACACTGTTTTGTATGTCAAATAAGACCATGGCATCTAGGTGAAAATCACAAATTATTAAAAGTGTTATATCCTGGATAATCTCGTGTTTGGTGTCCATTGTCCACTCCGAGGCGCCTTCATTAACACCAAACCAGGATGCCAGAAGCCAGGGCGCGGTTGTTCAGCCTGCACCTCCGTGTATCTCCGCCTATGAGGAGCTATGGTTTCGGAGATAAGTTTTCCTGCCTGTCGCACTATGGTTAGCTACCCCACCCCACTGAATAACGAACAACAGCGCATTTTATGCCGTGGAATGACAACGAAACCTACCCCATACCAAAATTAACAAAAGCACAACCTGAACACATAAATGTATTCAGTTATCGACCGTAAACTTTTTTTAATCTCCTAAACTGCCGTTGAAGGCTAGGGCTAGCTTAAAAAATAGTTCACAGTCTTCCCATTATCCTGATTCATTTTAGCTAGCGCATGCACTTTCCTGTCTGGATGGCTGTTGGTGGAAAAACGAAGACCGCTGAAACCAATTAAGACAGAGAAACAATCAAACAGCTCCCAAAAAAATCCACATCAACTATAACCTACCTTCTGAGAGGATAATTAAACTATTCCCGCAACGGAATGATATAACACAGCCAAAATGTATCCCAATTGATTCCCGTGTTGCCGGAGCTGCTGCTGTGCTGACACAACTCAGTCTGTCTGCTCTTTCGCCACTCTGTCTATAGCCCCGCCCCCCTGCGGCTTGGCGAGCAACGTATGGAACAACAGCACCTGACTGACAGCTCCAACAACCAATCACAGTGAATCTTGGGGCAACTGGGAGCCAAACTCGCGCTTCCCAGTTGCCGAAAAATCCCCATCAATCGTGTGTTTATGGGGGCTTTATGACATTGTAATCTCCGGCAGGATTATTTTTATATTCCTCAAATCTATTTATCTATTTAGAATCCACTTATCATAATATTTTTATTATGCGCAGACCATTATTCCAAATTCTATTCATACTTCATGCAATTTTGCAATGTCTTTGCAGTATTTCTGTCTTGCAGCATCTTGGAGCACCTGAAGGATCTGTAATATTCTAAATAAGATCAAAATGAGGCAAGGATATTTTTGGAAGGGTGTGTGAATTGATGTGAGCTGGCTTATGGATAATATAATACCTATATTTTCTGCATCAAATGAAATTACTGAGAATCCTGCTTATATCCTGCATGAATTAGTTCAAGTGTATTTTTAAAATAGCAAAGCAACCATCCTCACTGGTGCTTCAGTGTGCGAATTCTTAAGGTGCAATAAATGCATTTTAAATAATTATGTGCATGTATAATTGTCTGAGGAACACAATGTACCTCAAATTTAGCAGAACACCACAAGATGGCAGTATTTTACAGATACAGATTTCAGACAGAAGAAAACAGATGTACTCCATCATTCGTTTTTATGCAACCTCAGTTTCACTGAAGGCTGATGCAAGTGTTTGTGGTAATTTGGGCTGGCCAGATTCTCAGGGCTCAAAGATCAGGAAAGCAGTGCATTTTTAAATAACTGAGTGGCTGATTCGTGTACCGGGCATCCTGTTATCCAGTGTATGTTTTGCAGTTCAATGTATAGTTATTGTATGATTGATACTGTGCTCTGTATCACAGGTATTGGCCTACCTTTTCTGACAGACGGCTTCCTCTCAACTGGTTTCTCAGGGGATTTCTGAGCAGAGTCAAAAGCCGCCTTCATCTGTGCCACCTTCACTGACTGGCCTTGCTCGTCAGTTTTGATTTCAGGTGGTTTTGATCGATCCGGATGTTGCAGTTTTTCATGCAACTGAATGGTCTCCTTTATGAGTTCTGAGACAGGTCTAGGTCTGGGAGAGCTCTGGGATTTGTCTCTTAGTGTGACACTGTCATCTTTCTCTCTCCCAACTTGGTCTGGTACATTTTCTGTGCTAAATGCCTTTCGTAACTTTTTATCCAACCTCATATCTGCTGTGACTTGGCAGGTCTCTTCTGATACGACCGAAACTGAGCCAGCATCCACAGCTGGTGCAGCAGTGTCCTCAGTGCAGGTTTTCACTGCCTTTCTTCTCAATGCCTGAACATCTGTGCTCTCAGCTTCACCTTTATTCTCTTTCATTATTAGTAGATTTGCTCCTACTGCACTGGTATGTGTCTTTTCATCATTAAGTAACTGGGATGAGTCTGCAGGGTGTCCTTTTGTGGTACTCACTGATGATGGTGCAGCCTCCTCATTGTTCACAACATGCATTTCACATGACATTTTCTCATGTAGAGCAGATGACTGTAAGCTATTTGAGGACAGGTTTGTGGCGGGGTCTATATTTAGCATGATCCCCTCCTTAACTAAAGCATCTCTTGAGCTAATATCCTGATTTGCACACTGATAATCAACGCTGTCTTGATGTAATTTTGCAAGGGAACACTCAAGTATGTTTCCAATCACTTCAGACTGACAACGGAGTGCATTTGAGGACTCATAATCAGCAGTATTTATCTGTTTCACATCCAGCTCCTGACTGTTATGATCTTTTGTCGCATGCTTTGCTTTAGATGGTTTCTCTTCTTGGCTGGAAGAATGAGACATGTCACATAGTGGCAGGTCAGCTTTATCAGTAGATATCTCTGCTGCAGCATTGTCAAACACTTTGCTTACATTTGACTCCGCCAGATCATCCATGCTGTCCTTGTTGTATATGTCAACCTCTTTAATTTTTGAAAGACTTGGGGTGGCTTCTGTTTTATTTCTCTTCAAAAGCTTCTCCAAAATGGAGCTGGGTTCAATGGACACCACTGGTCTTGGCTCTGAAACCGAGGCCGTGGTTTGATTAGATTCAGATGTTTTCATGTGGAGATAAGGCCTCACTGGTTCCCTTTGTTGACCTGCCTCAGTGACCTTTGGGTTTCTGAAAGAGTAGTCATTCACAACGGCCTTTTCCTCACCAACATAAATGCTGCCTTCATCAAATGTTAGTGTTTCCCCCTTTGTAGTATTTTCTGTTCTCTCTTTTGGAGGTCTACGGTGAATGGTATCGCTCATGTCTAATAGAGGCTCTTTCTGAAGCATGTTTTTCAAAGGATGTTGGGGTTTAGCTGAAGGCGGCTCTTTCCTCTCGCTCAAGTGGTCGACTGTTCTTGCACAAAGTTTCATATCGTCATCCTCAACTTCAGCCGTCGCGGTGTCATTCTGATGTTGATGAAGAGATGGTAGCATCTCACTTTCTGCTCTCTGGATGAGATCATTAGCTCCACCATAAGCTCCAGTTATGCGGCTCCTCATCATCTTGGAATGCTCTTTGGTGTTGTTAAAACTGTTTGCATCCATTGAGGTAAGCGTAAGGCCATGCTTTTCATGTGAATCTCCAGAGAAGCTCTCCTCCTCATGTTGGACCATATCCTCAGTCTGATACTCCATTTTGACCTTTGAAGATGTTCGAAGCTCCTCCTGCTCTTTCTTGATTTGATCAAAAACTTTGAATGTCTTGGCTCTCTCTTCACTCCTTGCTCCACTCTTTTGGTTCTTGCCTGTCTCCAGTGGAACCAGTGGAGCAGTCCTGCCTCTCTCTCCTCTTCCTCCGCCCTCCTTTCCAACAGCCCCTCCCTGTCTCACCTCCTTCACAGTGAAAGGACTCACCCGTAAATTTATGGGCTTTTCAGTAGAAGGTGTTGTTGGCTTGTGGCTGGAGCCAAGATCCTGGTCTCCTGGCTTTTCCTCTGTGTTACCAGCCTCCTCCTCCTCCTCCTCTTTACTGGAGCTTCCTCCTTCCATGACATCACTTTTAGGATTGCCTCCATCTCCAAAGTCAGGACATGGCCCCGTCTCCTCTGTTCCTTCACACAGATCCTGTTCTCCCCCCTCTAATTTGTCTTGGTTCTGTCCCATAATGGTCTGTGGAGAAAGACATGTAATTAGCCTCACAACAAGAAATAAATTGTCAAAAATAATGTCATGTTAAGAGTGTCAACTTTTTTGCTTGTTGGCTATGATTGATTTCTTTTCTGCTTCTGATATCCTGAGTATCATCCTCAGTAAGATTTCACGTGTCAACATCTGCCAAAACCTAAACTGAAACAGAGACAGGAGGAAAAAGATCTATAAGATTAGTTAACAAATTACTCTTTACATATTACAATTAGTTTCTCTTGGTAAGGGAGTATGTAGTAAACAAGTTATAGTCACACAGGATCCATTTTCACGGAAGCAGTAAATTGCAGTATCTTATGACGCTAAGTGCTATAGTATACCCTCTGTTGAGTCATTCATGCATTTGAGTGTCAACTGGCTTAAGTTGAAGACAAATTACAGTCACAAGATTTCACAACAATCACACTTGTGAACCGGTAAACTATGATAGATTACGGTACACTGCAACATCATTATCCCCACACTCAAGTATATGAGTTTTGTAAATTCCTGTTGACATGCAACAAATATCACCCAGTGTAGGTCAAATAAGGGACACTTGCAGCTAGATGCACCTTAACCACTCAGCGGTACTCTACAGATTTTGTTAAGCACTTAGTAATAATGTCATCTGAAGAGTTTATTTGATCTATGGAGACATCTTAAAGAGTCAGTACTTGTATATTCAACCTGTGATTATTGTTTTTGAATAATTTGACTGAAGTATTCATTCTTCACCATTAGCACCGACTCTTTTCCCACGCTGCATTTTACATGTTGCTCATTCTCTCAAACTTGTACTTGTCAAATTTTCACTGATTTAGTTTCATGTGATCCAATAAACTTGTTAGGCAATCAGTCCAAGCTTTCATGTTCCCCAATTTCATGACAAGATACCTTTATTTCAAAACTTTGCTTGTATAATTTTGCATATTTTTATGGGGGGGCTCTATAAGCAGTGTTATTTAAAATGACAACATACATATGTGTGTGTGGGTACTTCTAGTAGTAGCGGTTGGAAAAGGAAAAACATCAGCACTAGTTGTTTACAAGAAAGCAGTGCACTTACTAAACTGAACGCAGCAGAGAGAAAAACTTTTCCATGAGTCGATCTAATTGTGTAACTGTCTAATAAGTTTTCAGCTACGAAACTGCGCTAGTAAGCAAGGAAAATACTGAAGCACAATGAACAATGATGTTGCCCATGTGTCTGTTTCCTGTCTATGGCCTCATCCTCCTTCTGTGTGACAACATATGACTGCTGTTGTCTTATCATCTGATGGGCCTGTACATGGGTCAGACACATGGCCAATGGAGCTATCACAGTGAAGGGGGAACATAGCTGTGTAAAGAACTTGTTTTCCATTCAGTGATGGTGACAGATAAGTGCGATAGGAGAAAATAGCTCAAATGACAAAAGGATAACATCTGAGAACATCAATAAATCCAGTGACAGTTCTTTATGCATTAGGTTAAGAGTTTTTGCCAGAAGTCAAGGGAAGTTCTATTCATTGATTTCCCTCTACCATTTATTTGTACTACTCTACCAGTGTGGGGAACCTCTTCCCTTAAGGCAGTCCATGCCTCTTAACAACTGGTCTATTATCCTGTCTCATCCTCCCTGAAAGCCCAAAGCTGATCACTTGATCACCATGTGTTCTGCTGCCTCAACATGCGCAGACATAGAGGAATTCAAACCAATAAATCAAGAACCTCCCACAAAATATGTCCAAGTTTTAGTCACAACAAAACACAAAATGTCTTCAACCAACTCTGAGCTCCTGTTCCGGACTGAATGGCAAACTGCACAAGAACAGGCCTGACCCATGAAAGCTCATTAACCTTGTCATGTCACAGACAAAATATTGATCGACTCTCATATAAAGACCTGCTGCGGCTGACACTTACCAGTTAGACGTTGTGGCTGACTGGATCGTCTGCTCTCAGGATCGACAGACTGCTCTTTGTTGGTTGTTTGGTGATATTCAGTCCTCCCTCAAATGCACAAGCAATGAGAGCCTTATATTACATCCATGTGATGTCACAGCACATTTGACTAACACAATCAGGGGAAACTCAGACTTGTAGCTTTACTAATTCCTGTCTTGAGAATGATTATGTATCTTTAATATTACTGTCACAATATTTGAGTGGATCGGTGGAATACACAGAATGCCTTGAAGTTTTATGTTCAACATTTTATGAGATGGAAATGCTGAACTTTTACTCCTTTGCTACAAGGTTAAGACAGACAGTACAACTGGGTGATCTGGATGTGAAGCCTGTCCTCTTGTTTTCATCTCTTTTTTCACTTAACACAGCTTACATGCTAGCATCATTTTCTGCACAGTTAAAGTCATTTCCCTCCAGGAGCCCGGCTGAGGTAAGTAGCTGAAGGAACGCCTCTGCTGGAATAGACAGTGGGTTAATTAAGCAAACCCAAGTAAGTGCAGGAATGCAGGGAAATTATCTGGGGGGAAAAAAATAACTTATTTCTTTTGTTTCTCCTTGTTTCTGTGGTAACCTACAAAACAGGATATACACTCAGATAATAAAACAAAAGTGTAGGTATGGTAGCCAAGAATTCACCGTCTGAACAAGGGAAGAGGGTCTGGCCCACACCCTGCGATTGTGGACTGACGGCTGCAGTGATGATAGACGGGCAGCTACAAGTTCTCCTACACATGCCAAGTAGTACGTCTGTGCTTCAGAAGTGTTACAGGCCAATATGCCTTTAGTTGAGCCAATATGACTCTAATTTGGGATCATTAATTCAAAACAGACAGCACAAGAATCTAGTCTAAGTCAATTAAATGTCCACACGTGTTACAGAAGACAGATTTCCATTTCACCTCCCTTTGTGCCCCAACTCTTGAAACATACATGCTCTGTATGTTTTATAAGACTGTCATTTCACCAGTACAAGTCCATGTAATGTGTTTGTTACTTCAAAGTGTCACTGTGCTTATACTGTAAACAGCAGACTATTCATCATACAGACACACAGTCATATAGGCCTGGAGGAACAAGAGCCATGTAACTTAAGTAATTCATTGATGTCATGCAAACAGGGGACAGGAAGCCAAATGTTATATAAGCTGGCTGTTAGAAAAATGCTCTCCTGCCAAAGCATACAGATGGGGGCACGGTGATGTCATTTCAGGATACACACCACTGCAGCCGAGTCGCTGAACAGATATTTACTCATGTCTGCGACAGCTTCTTAAACACATCGAGGATCCAACTCGAAGGTACACATTAACCTTCAACAGCCACTGGCAACCAAAAAGGATTTATGGATCTAAAATGTTTAGTAACTTTTTAACCATTAATCACATTAGTACATTGTAATAAATCAGGTAAAGTGGAGTTTCTCAACTTTCCAGAGGTATCAAATATGACCCATTTGGACCTTCAGAGGCTCTGTAGTGAATGTTGAAACTGTCATCCTCAGCAGCATCGATTCACCAGTAAAATCTATGTTGACAAAATGACAGAAATTATAGATGCTTGTTGTTATATTCATGATTTAATTTTTTCATGAAAATCTACTTTTTCCTCCGTTCAGGTTTGTTGACATGATAATCTTTTAATGTCCTCTGAGCTTTTATGAACATCTACATGGTCAGTTAATTTAATATAGGAAAATAACTGATTTTTGTGGAAAAGTGTAAAATACAGTGGATAATAATAAGATAAATGGGGACAGAACTGAGGAAAGGTTAAATGTAGACAAATCATTTGGAAGTCATCACCAAAACAGTTCTAGGTCTTCAAGTGTTACACTCATTGAATATTTCTTCTTAGTACTATTTTCAGCTAAATAAACAAGATGCATAGGATTTTATGTAAAAGAAATGTTTATTTCCATAATTAACACATACAGTACATTATTTTGACCAACATAAAAAGTGCAATATGCATTCAAACTACAGCAATGTACAGTACAAAAGTTACTGCATACTTAAATATAAAAAGAAAATGGTTACAAAACTGTGAAGTAACCTATTGTGATCACTGTCACATTATTGTGACACAAGCTTTAAAACTCATTGATGATATGAGTATAAAAGCTTAACAGCTATGAGCCCAATGACCCCATCAAGTCTCTTTTCATTTCTCCCAAAGGTGCAAAAAGATGTGACAGCATTTAAATACATACATGATTGACATAGTAATTCACATTTTTGTACAGCTTCAGTGGTGTTTCCAATTCGTTGAGACAGCCAAAGAACTTTGGTCTTTCACATTTCAAAAAGCACAAATGACTTTAAATATTGGCAACTCTCATGGATGTGTTAATTTAAGGTACAGAAGGTTTGGATGTTATATCTTTTTAAAATCTTGTCCAAAATGTTTATGGAGCTTTATTCTGGGAAAAATCCCACGCATAGATTTTATGAACCAACTGCCGTAAAACCTCAGTTTCTGTCACTATACATTTGTTTGATTTCAAGCCATGCAACGTGACTCTTCACTCTCATGATAAAATGATAACATAGTTCTAAAGTTATTTTGGAGGATAGCTTGCTGTGTACCAGTATTCACTTATAAAAAAAGCAGTGCAAAGGAACAACAAACTCAGAAATGTTTCTGTTCTGTTTGTTGAAAACAGTGAACATGCCTCTGGCAAAAATAAAGTCACAACCCTTTTGTTTCACGTTCGCCCCATTCACTCACTCAGACTCACGTATAGTCACGCATTAATGCATTACGACACACACCTCTGGTTTAATAATGAGCTCAGAACTGATTTAGTCTTACTCTCACTTAAGTCAACATCAGAAAATGAACTGAATTAAACTCCAGCCTGGTGTTTTATCTGGAAAAAAGAGCTCCATAAATGCAACACGAGGTAACCATTAATTTTACAACCCTCTAGACTCTAAAACATCAACTGTGTGGTAAACGACTCTACATTTACTGATCACTTTGCTTTCTGTCAAGAACCATTATGTGTCTCAAATTCATGGAAGAAGGATACCCGAAAGGTAAAAATTATGTTGAGTGCCAAAGAATACCATAGCATATTTTGGTACATGACAGGTTATAACAGCTGTGATTTTAAAGGTTAAAGAGTGTCTTGCATTCTCTCATCCTGCAGTCTAACACAGCTCTGTGCCTCTGGTCTCATAGGTAAGGCACTTGTTTGTCCATGACTCAAACTAAGTTAGAGGTGAACTGATGGCTTTACACACTTGTCAGATACAGCAATATGACTTTAATCACTGTGAACAGCAGTTTGAGAAACTATGTGGCAAAGGAGAGCATACACCCCTTAAACAACAGTTGGCGTTATTTTGTTTTGTTGTTCATTTCCTTAGACTCTCTCGTTTCCAGAATCTGTACAACCTTCTCCAGCCCACATACTGATAGATGAGGACATGGCTGGAGGGTATGTAATCTCTTCTTGGTGTGTCAGCTCCTAGGCTCGTACGGTAGTGCTCTCTCTGGAGTGTGCAAGTCTTTGCAGGGTCGGGGTTGAGAAGGTGTGGTGGGGGAGTCCCAGTCCAGGCCTGGGTCTGGCTCTGGGGACAGTGAGAGGAGCAGCAACGTTCCTGCATCTGATGAGCAGGCTGAACACAGGTCCTCGGAGGAGAAATTGAGGCTGCCCAACTTGGCCAGCGAGTTGGACCGCTTCAGCCTCGAGGGCACCGTCAGGCCCGCCAGGCGCATGCGGGTTTCAATCTCCTGCGCCCTCTGACGTACTAGACCAGGTTTCCCTCTCACGCTGCGCAGACTGTCACTGCTGGAGCTGCGTGTCAGGGTGGAGCCGTGAGGAGACGAGGTTGGTGTGAGCAGCCCGGACCCCACCACCCCCAACAAGGCTTCGTTGGTCAGTGGCACCACAAGTGGCTCTAACCGCACTTGGCATGGTGTAGAGGATTTTGGGAAGTCCCCAGTATAGCAAGAGAAGTCTTCTTCCTCCTCAGCGTGAAAGGAGCTCTTCTTGGACATTTGGCATGCGTGCAAAGGCTTCAGGGACTGCAAGCCATCTTGGGACAAACCTGAAAGTCTCTCTAGTCTCTCTGCACGGCGGCGGACCAACCCAGACCTCCGTAGCTGCACAAGAGTCTCTTGTTGCTGACCAATGTAGCAGGCCATTGCAGGCTTCTCTTCCCCTAAATCCATTTTCATCAGCACAGGCAGAGCTTCTGAAACATCTTCACACTGATTTTTCTCATTCTCAGTATTTACTTCCAATAGCGGACCACTGTCCTCTGACGCTGCTAGGTTCACTGAATCTTCTGTCTGTTCTGCTGTGGAAGGCGAGGTTGCACAGTTGGCACATTCACACAGAGGGCCACAAGGGCGTAGCAGGCGTGCTGAAGACACAAGGCCGTCACAAGAGGTTTGGGTTAAAGGGAATGAAGCACTTGGGATTTCAAGGGGACTGTGGTTAAGGCAAAGCTTAGACACTAAGGGTGGAGAGACTTCCTTCTTCTTGGACTCACAATCCCACCAAGACAGGGAAGCATCAGCTGGAGGAGGGATCAGGGAGTCATTGTCCTAAAATAAAAGTAAATGAAAGGAAAAGTGGTAATTTCCATACAATTCATTCAATTAAAAAAGTGCAATAAAGTGCTAAGCGTCCCCAGCACTTTATTGTAAAAGTCAGGCTCCTCTAACTTACACTGAGGCTCTGTGGAGTGCTCAAATGGTTGTTGTTGTTGGAGTTTTCATTCAGGGTTGCCAGGTCCATCCCATTACCCTCTGCATCCCCTTCAACCTCTACATCTTGTGTTTCTTCCCCTCCACCTCCTTCCCCTCCCCCTCCGTCATCTGGTTGCATGAGTACCTCCATCTCTGCCTCTTCTTTTTGCACCTCCTCCTCATCCTCCTCCTCCACTGTGCTAAATTCCAGCCTCAGGCGCAGCTCTTCCAGAGGCTCTGGCCCCCGACTGCAGGTCTGGGCAGCAGTTCCCTCAGCTGTCGGCCCAAAGTGTGGTAGTGGCAGACCGTCCCGTCCATCGAAGGCCTCGTCGTCCAACAGCGCATCCCGCTCCACATCTTCAATTTCTATGAACACCTTTTCCATTCCCAAAAGGGGGGGGCCGCGCACTGGTGTCGAGGGCTCGCTGTCCAGGGCGGAGTCCGAGAGCCGACGAAAGTAATAGTTGTTATAGGCAGGGTCGATCTCCAACGCAACAGTCCTGCATGGTGACGGGCAGGCGGCACCTTTATCAGACAAAGCCTCCTCACAGCAGGGAGACATACCAGGCTCTGGGGTCACATGGTCTCCCTCGTCTCCTCCACAGCACTGGGCCGACCCCTGCTGCCCCTCAACCATCTCACAGTCTGCATCTGGATGCCACAGCTTGTTGTGACGTTGTTTGCTGGGAAAAGAGGATTAGTGATTTATTACGTTAATTGAACTTTTATTTACCACAAAAGACTAAGTCCATCCAGGCCAGGCCAGGACAGGTAGCAGCAGGTGACAAGGTTTCAGACAGGGTTGCATCCACACAAACATCCAATACATTGCACATCGTATATCGTCAAGATAACTTATTTTTTTCCAAGCCATATCTTTGATGGACTATATTTTCTTGACACCTTTTCAAGGACTCTGCAATTGTCATTTCATCTGGTTTGAGATGTATGATTTTTAATATATTTTTAGTTGAAATAAATCAGATGTATTTTTCATCATCAAGTCATTTATATGAGCTTTTGCTGCATTTAATGAGACCTTAACTACTGGACTAGTGGACCTAAATCTAACTTGTACAGAAGCAGACTATCCAACCCAAAGACTGCACATAAATACATACAATATGATGAAAAAAACAGATACATCAATAAACATCTACCCGGCGAAAACACTACACATAATGGACACAGAGATGACAAACAGACACAAGTGACTGTACCTGGCATCCAAGATGCCCTCGTACTCCGCTAGTTGTCTCATGAAAGCAGGGTTGGGACGAGTGATGCTTCTTTTTTGCTTGACAAAGTTGTAAGCTTTCTCCAGTGACCAGCCAAACTCCTTCATGGCATAAGCAATGACAGTGGACGCAGACCGACTCACACCCATCTTGCAGTGGACCAGACATTTGGAGTGGTTCTTTCTGCAAGTTGACAACAATGAAATAAATAATAAATAATAAACATAATGTGAAAAAAGTACCATATAAAAGCTTGTTTGTTTTTTGACTCTCATTCCCAACATTATAGAGAAAGAACTTTAATTATACCGTATTAATACACAGATATAGTTTACATTAGTCAAACTTATAATAAACTAATAATTATGACTTTGCAACCTGTTCTAAATTATTTATGAGACTTATTTTTTCAGTTGAATCATGATTTATGAGAAGAAACTTTGAATGGTTCCATAGTAGCACCATGTTGTTAGATCCACCAATGACTTACTTTGCTTTTACAATAAAGTTATATGTGTCATTCCAGTGAGCTAGCAGGTCAGTGGTCTCTTCATCGTAGACGCGTACGTTGTGATAACTGAATGTGCCTGGAAAAAAATTGTCGATCTCCCTGGTAACATTGAGGATATAGCCCACCCTGGAGAGGAAAGACAATATGAATTCATCAACAACATTCTTTCACGCTCAAATCACAGAAAAATATGTTTTGTGTGTAGATATCTTTGTTCCTCCTTAATATCAAATAAATCACCCTGTCTCTTGCAGTTCCTCCAAATTAGATGCATTCCATTCGGATCCCTACAAACAAATGGGAAAGTACTGTTTAGACTGAATAGATTTTCCAGGCTCCATAAGAGTTATTTCAGAGGAAACGGTCTTCCTTTGGGATATAAAGGAAAGGAAACTGTTCAGTCTCATTTAATCACACAAAAATAACACATATGGTTTTGTTAAGTGTAAGAGAAAATGCTTAATGTCGCACCAAGTAGACATGGTCAAAGATGAGGGTGGCTTTATCCATCTGACCCAGAATCAGCAGCATCTCATTGTCGATGAACTCCTTGTATTCTTTTAGGTTACAGTTCATGTGCTGCTCTAACTCAGTACGGATCTGTGAAAAAACAAACAAACAAACAAAAAAACACAAAACAATACATTACAGTACATCTCTAGAATTTAAAAATACACACTAGAACTTACAGAGGCTTTTTATGTCAAAAGCTTCAGTAGAAATATGTTTTGGTGTATCTGGGCAAATAATGAGTAATAATAATACTTATACAGCACATTGCAGGTTGTGAAAAAAACTAGACAACACCTCCTCTCTGGTTTGTTTACAGGCTTTAAAAGCTCTAGCTCTAGGTGTAAGAATCTGGCCAATCACAGGTCTTCTCAGAGAGAGCGATATGAAAATAAAAAGCTATCAAGAATTCATCAGCTGCTCCTACATCACTGTTCTTCTTTCTGTGATATTTTGGCTTTCTCACATTGTCTTGAAACTGTAATACATCATCTATCTTTATATAAGTAATAAAATGTTTTACAGTCTTTCCTTCAGAAAGGCCAATCTATAGCAGGAAGGTGTGCAGTTATTGCTCTCTTGTCCTGATTTATACCTTGTACAGCTGAAAGTCTACATTGTGATGCGATGACAACAATAAACCTGCTTACCTGTTTGCAGGTGACGTTCTCCAGATCCTGGCACGTCATGATACTTCTGAGTTTGGCTTTGATAAGGCACTCTGTCCTCTCCCTCTCCGAAGGCCTACCAAAGAGAGAATCTTACTACACCTAACTGACACACAGAAGTAAAGCAGTACAAGCCATTTTGGGGGAGTAGTGATTAGTACATTAATATGTGACTTTTGTATTTCATTATGTGCACTAACTTGTCAACAAACATAGTTGGAGAGTCTGGTCGAGTTGTCTCCAAGTCCTTCATAGCATTCCACTCATTGATACAGCTCTGGTCTGAAGCAATGCAGCTCTCGTAGTAGCCCATCCAGGTGAGAGCCATGCCTCCAGGGAAGTAGTTATATCTGCGTGACACCTCACATGCTTTGTGCAGCACCTGCAGAGCTGACCTACATATTTGGAAAACCAAAGGTCAAAGTTGTAAATTATTGATGCAAATCTTGTTTGTTTTTATTGGCTGTATAGGCAAAATAATCAAATGAATGTGTTGTTTACAATCTGCAATAGGCTTTGTTGAGTTTCCTGCACATGCCTGTCTTTACCAGCAGGTGGCAGAATGAATTAGCACTTATTCAATCTGACTGCAACAGAGGCACATGTGTTTGTCACATGTAAGCAGGAGAATTATTGTGGTGTGTCACGAAATAAAAAGTGTTGACAGGAGCCACTGAGGCTCCAGGGGCTGGCTATTACTCACCACATAGCTTGCACTGACACAGGTTTGAAGACATGAGTCCGACCTGCTGTATTCACCGTAAAGCCCCTGAGGAACAAACAAAACGAATGGTCATTCCTTGTGCATGTTCATCCAAAGTCTCAGGAGGAGACCCTGTGGTGGGTTAAAAAGACAGAAATAAAAATAATAGGCCACTAACAACAGGGGTGGGACTGGCAAAGCAAACTCACCCATCTCCGTCCAGATGGATCTTTGTATCGCTCCACAGAGGTAGTACCATGCCGATCGAACAGCTTTTGCTGTGAGGCAGATAATCAAAATGAAAAACAAGCAGAAACAGGCAAAAATAAGGTGGTTAAGAAATGGCTTGTGTAGTCTGGATACCATGCATTGCTACATCTATTCAATCTATTTTACATTGATTTAGATGCCATAAAGAATACAAAACTCTGGAAAATGTTAAGAGAGTATCTGTGGTATTTGTAGGCATGTGTGATAGTAACATTTATATATTTTTGTTGGCAGAAAATATGGACATTTTCCAAATTCCCCCCCCCAAAAAATTGTCATTTAAAATATTTGCAGAAATTGGCAATTGGACCAAAGAACAAAAAATGCATTATTTTCAGACACTGAATATTGCCAAGAAAAAAGCTTCATTATTATCATTTGACAAACCTATCGCTAATGTTTTAGATACTGTATTGTTCAGTTATGGCTTTACTTGGAAACATTTGAGAGCTTAATATTTGGTGGAACACCTTGAGTTTCAAAACTTCATAAATCTTTGTATGTTGGGTGTTTTAGGCCATTTTGCAGTTTGGTTTCAGTTGTTAGCACGTAACTGACCATTTTCCTCTTGATTGCATTCCAGAGGTTTCAGTGGGGTTCAGGTCTGGAAATATGGAGTGGTCTCTTCACCGTTTCCAGTGTTGACTGTTATGCGATATTATTTTTTTTAAAGGTTTCTAATATTTTAAAAAGGTATTGTAAATAAAAAAATATAAAAATAATATAACATCTCACAGTTAAGTAAGCCCCCATAAAGCAAGCCTTTTCTTTCGTACCAGTCTTTGTTGGTGAAATCGATTCCCAGTAGGATGTTCTCCTCGCTGTCTTGTCTCCCACTGGTGTACACGACGACCATGTACCGCACTCGGTCTGACCATGCGCTTTCCAGCCGTACCGCCTGCACAGTGTACCTCAAATTAAAGCCAGAACTTCTTGGCCAACACAGTTCATTCATGCAAAGAACAACAAATCCTGTTTTTCTGTTTTTGTAGCTGCCAAAATAAATGTAATTATAGTGTATTTAAAGAGGACTGTTAAATTTTATGACTTTTTTAAAAGAGGTCAGTGTTAAAACATAGGACTGGCATATTCAGTAACAGTCTTAAACTTGAAATTTGTGGGCTGACCCTTTACTAATTCTAATAAATTTACTGTGGCAAGTCTGTGCTTATGATGTATGCTCTGTTTATGTAAGTGCACAACTCTGTGCACAACAGAAAACATTCTGAAGAAGCTCCAACTGACTTAACCAATGCACTGAACCTTCTGTTGAAAAGTGTGTATGCATGTGAGCCACAGCTGCAAAAGGAAAGAAAATTCATTGTAACAGGGAAAGGGAGTCCTAAGCAAGTGCGACAGCGTAGAAGTAGTAAACATAAAATGAAATAAGTCAGTTTCACACTGACACATACACACACACCATGGAAACATTTGGTAATGCTCTCCTGAGTGTGTTCAAACCTGCTCTCATGAGCTAATAATTACAGTGTGCAAATAAGCATCTTAGGTACACAATAAAATGCATTCAGGAGGGTTTGCTATGCCAAGTTGTGAGTCACTGACTTGTATATGTGCATGTTTTTGTTTTGATGTATGTACATACTCGTACTGTCTCTCACCAGTTTAATTCTGTCCTCCGAGCGAAGAATGTTTATCATCACCTGCAGGTGTTGAGGTAAGTCTCCTGTTGAGGAACATCATAAAGAAAATGAATCTATGATGAATAGAGGATGCCAGTAACTGTACATTCACCTGAAAGGACAAATTCAATTCCACTTTGACAACACTGAGTAAGAGTAATGGGATCCAAAATACTTGATGAAGATACAGTAGTATAAATAACACTGCTCTCTAGTGTTTAACAGTGAGCCTACAGTGATCAAATCTTCACAAAAACATACCAACTAAAACATGAAACCTGTTCAGTGACTTCATTGTCATGTTCTCTCACTGCAGAGACATGAGCCGATAGTTATATTTCTGTCTGCACATAAGTAAATACATCAACAACAAAACCACAACTCAAAAATTCTTTGTTCATTATATATCTACTGTTCTCTAATAAAACAGGGTGTGGATATCGACCAACAGCAATGCTAGGAGGCAGCCGATGGAGAGCCAACAATGTCGAAATGTGTCATAAGAAGAAGGCAGATTATGATTAATTACAGCTCTTGGCATGAATCAGCCTGGTCATATAGTCTTTGTATGTTATTATGTGCAGCCTTGTGGTGAATCTGTTTCATCTAGAAAATAACAACTAAATCAATCCTTAAGTGATATTATACTGAGAGCAAAAGAATCTAACTGTATCAAAACTGTGCACGTTCCTCTGCTACAACCACATGCCCTGTATGTACACTGTCCTACCCTCTATAGGACATGTTCAGCTACTTTTAGGGATGTAAGTGCCCAAAAATGAAAATGGCTTAGTTCACATGACTTTGTGGAAGCCAGGCGGCATCTGTTCTGAATAACAGCTAGTTCTAAAGTCATACTCAGGAACATAAATCTGTTTACAAACAATTATGTGTCTCATACCCACATCTATTTGACTGGATAAACCTAGTTCAACTGAGGAATACCACTGATTTCCAACCTATTAAATATTTTATTTGTATTTTTATGGTTGATGGTATGACAATATAATGTCAACAAAATAGTATTTACATGCTGTGAGCAACAGTGCTCCTCATTAAGTCACTGAAACATCCTGGTCACAGACAGGGAATACTTTTAGCAAATGCTTTGCAGGAGCCGATTCACAACGTTTTTTCCTCCTGGAGGCCAACAGTTACTGGGAAACAACACAACTCTTTCTGCAGTTTTAAAGCCAAAGCACGACCTGCAAATATGTGGGTTACCTGACAAAGTGGCTTGTAGAGTGGACAGAGCTGCCAACCTCTGCCATGACTTGCCAAATGACTTGGCAGCATTCGGCTGTTGTCTGGTGCAGATTTCCCATGATGCCAACAGAAAGTCAGGTTAGCCTTGTGCCTTGAACGCAATTTAATGTGGCTCTAAAAAGATATATTTTGAAAACAGCCTCTGCTTTAAGACACTGGCCAGTTTATTCCTCAAATAATAGTCCTCTTGTGGCGTCAGACTTCAATCAGTTGATTCATCAATCGCGGTTTTAATTAATTTGTGCTCTTTTTAACTTGTTTTATGTTCAGCAGTTGAAGTTGCATTTGATGCATGACTTGTGTTATATAAAGTTTGACTGATTGATTGATCTACTAGCCAAGACAAGTCTATTCATCTCATAGATGGGCAAGTTTCCAAAGGAACACTGGGGGGGCGCTTCATGATCTTGAGCTCCCCACTAGCTGCTGCTGTAGAGCAACTATTACTACTACTATATAACCATGCACAAAAGATTACTTCATTTTACAGCAGTATTCAGTATTAAGTATTAATTCTTGTTTACTCTGTTCAACTCAGATGCTGTGGGCACTCCTCTATAAAATAATTTCACTTATGAGCTGAAAAGGCTTGGGAACACCTGACTCTAAACTGTAAGCTAACACCTGTGTACTATGAATGTTGTCCTTATACAGTGATTATATGGGGATACAGTCGCTAATCTGCCTAAGCTATATGTCTGGAACATGCTTATCAACCAGGCAGCCTTCATCCCACTCACCTTAGCTCCAAACATCTGCTGCAGTGTTAGAGGCTACAGCACAAAACCTCGACTGAGTAACAGCTTGACAGACTAATCAGATGATTCGAGAGAGCAAAACAGTTTGGGTAAAGGACATAGAAAATGGGGTAAACACTGTGGATGTGGACTCACCTGCATGTTTGTGGTGAGGATGTGCCTTCTGGCCTTGGTGACTGCTGCCCTGCTGCAGAAAGAGAGCAGCTCCCTTCACCATAAAGAAGCTCTCACTCAGGCTGCAAAACAAATGAGAGAAAGGAGTTAAAAGCTACAAAACAAATATGCTATACATTATACACTAGGACGAAAGCTCAGCAATTTGGCTCCAAATGACAGTGTTGTCACTTGTTCATTGGACAGTGAGGCTGAGAAGGGGGACACAAGACAAATGAAAAAAAAATCCCTTTAAAACACACGACTCAGCTCAGTAGCCTCAATAAGATGAACATAAATCATCATCGTCTGCTGTCGGTGAATTACAACAGCTGAGTGGGAAAGCCCAGCTGCCACGTTACAGAAACAGACCTCAGGTCTGCAGCAGCCATGAATCAGCTTTGATCCAGAATGCTTATCTGTCTTATTTCTGCTGCATGGGCTGCACTCACATTTGACTTGTCAGGTCTCTGCTGACTTGGCCTAAAGCAAATAAGACCTAAATAACTGACCCAACTGCAGTTGTTTGTGATGATGCTTAAACACCCACAATAACTGAAAAACACCAACAGATCACACCTGCCTATAAAATCCCTTTTCAAGGTCGACTGGAGCTGTCAACAGGCAACATAAATGAGGAACTGCACTAAAACAAACTCAAGTGTTTCCTCCAGGCTGACTTTTGACTGATCATTCCATTTCACAGTGTGCTGAGAAAAACAGTACAAGCAGATTCATAAATCTCCCTCACATAATGAAGAACACACAGGCCATGTTTTTATTCTGTTTGTGTTATCAGGCAAACTGGGACAGAACTGATGGGTGACATGAACAAAACAGATCTGAACAGGTATTAAAGACAAACCTGTTCCCTGAACATGACTGCAAAATTAGCTGCACTAATATGTTGGCACCAAGTCAGTCTTACAGTCTACTATTAGCCTTGATGCACAATCCCAGTCTTCACCCGCATTTGCAGTCAATAAAACTAAAATATGTTTGCCAAAACATACTCACTTTCGATTTGAATTATGATTTGATATTATTTTAAAAATAAAGTACTACTAAATTGCAACTGTAACTTCCTTCAACAAATTATTAAAACCAGTGTCAATGTCATTACAGTTAGGTCAACTTCAATGACCCTACCAGCTCTGAAAACATACTCAATCAACTCTTTATGTTTCCACTTTCAGAATGCAGAATCCGAAGAGTTGGCCTGGGCCAAACACATCATTTTGAAGGAACAATGGGCTTCGTTCTGTGCACCTCACAATAAATTCCCTCCGCCCCCAGTAGCACAGAAAAAAGTTCCTCAGTGACAAAGCACGGGGGTGGACACTTCTCAACAAGGGCTTTTGTCTCAATTTTGCAGATTTTTGTTTGAGTCTGTGCTCTCTGTTTGAGATTTATGAGACTGTCAGGACGACCCACAGTCAGGGAATGATGGATAAGGAGACAGTGGTGATACAAGGGGCAAGACAAGGACTTCAGCCCCATTACTGTTTTTTATAGCATACGAATCCCTGCAACTCATTCTGTTTCAACTAGTAACCCAGCTTACAGTCCACAGTACTTAGCCTGCGATACCTGAGAACTTCCCACACAAAGGAAAACTTTTAAAGGTGTGCGCCAGTGAAATCTGAGGATGTGTGAAACTTGTCCCCTGTAAATCAAGCGCTGTCCCACTGCCTCACAGGCCATATTCAGACATCCTAATTAAACAGCCTCAGCTCCACTGTCTCTTGCCCCACGCCACCCTGCTATCAGCTTCCCCACAAACACTAGTGCTAAAAATACTTCTGGCATCCAAGCAAACAAGACTATGATACAAAAGCTTTCCAGACAGCCTCAGTGATTCCACATGATGACAACTTTGAGTATGTATACCCCATTAAATGAGACACAACACAAGAAACACAGCTAATGCAGTAATTCGAATTATATGAACTACGTCTGAGGGCCTGAAATGACACTGTATGATATTCCGCAAAATGACAGTATATACAACAGAAAAATAAATGAATGAACTTTTCAGACATAACCAGACTGAACATGGACAGAAAAGGCATTGGTACAGCTTTAAATACTACAAGTAGACTCACATGCGGTTTATCTCACTCTGGGTCAGCACAGCATTTTCCACAAAATAAGGTAAAATCTTCATCATGACCTCCTGAACGGGTTCTACAACCAGATGCATCCTGTTAACCAGAACGAACCCAAGCCTCTTTGGCACGAGCTACCTCCTCTTCATCAGCCTCCAGACACAGCAGAGGAGCCAACAGGAGAATGACGGTTGTTGTCTCGGCCCGCTGCCTCTGAGTGACAGACTAACTGACAGTCTGCACTCATCTGTGCTGCTCAGTGGATAAATGCCTTCTGTTTGGATGCCACTCCCTCTCGTTCCTCCTCCTTCATCTGAGCCTCTGTGCGAGTGCGAGTCAGACTCCTGCCTAGAGGGACAAGCTGCAGCCTCCACCCGCTGCCTGAGGCACGCACAACTGAACTTGTCTTCTCACTCCTTTTCTGTCTCATACTGCTGTAGAGCTAACACCATCCATATCTGTAAGAACTGCAAAGCAAATTTCATTTTTTCATTCATGGCCAAAGCACACCCAGAATGAATCACATGCTTCTCTTTGGTTTCCAACAATCACATGAGCAGCCAGAAGGCAAAAGTGAGCACTGAATACATAAGAACTCATAGATCCATGTAACTCTGTGATTCTTTACTTTCCTTCCCTATCAGGTCTAACTAAGTACAAAAAAACCATCAGGTTTCCACTTAGCCAATACAAAACATGCCCACATGTAGCATCACATGTTGCTCTCCAACTGAAATCAGATTTCCACAGAGTGCTAGTTTGTCTGTCTGTCTTCTAAGGAAAAACAAGGCCTTTTGCTCAATTGGAGTAAGACAAAAAAAAGGGGTTTTTTTCAGCCAACACTTCCTAATGGGGTGTCTTGATGTGCGTGCCACCTTATGGGTCAACAGAATCCAAGGGAGTGCCTCCAGGGAGCTTAAGACACGGGCCAAGCATGGATGGAAAGGGCAGTGAGAACTGGCAAGCTCCCCAAACTCCCAAATCTCATTATACCCAGGCTTATAAGGGAGGGATTATCTTCGTGTCTCTCACCCTCAAGTGGCCACTGTTAGTTGTCACTCACATAGATCTAGCACAAACAACCACAATGTACTTGATCATTAGAAAGTACACATGACGAGTGAGCAAAAAAGAAATGAAAGTAAAATACAGAGATGATGAACAGAATGCAACCATGAAAATGATTTGGATTTTCAGTCACAAAAAATTGTTTGATGTGAACCGGTAGATTAAATTATGGAGATAAACTTTTCTTTTTCCCTTTCCCTCATTCTGTAAGCATGCAAACTTTACAAACAATGAGAATGAGGATTTGCTGACAGACATTAACAATAGCTCAGCGACACAGATAACACGATAGTCCCTTCTATTCTTCTGTAGAATGGCACGTCTGTAGCACCTAGTCACCACCTGATGCCGGCTCTGCAAGCTGATGTACAAAAGGCTAAGTGGCTACAAGGTGGTGCATGTATGGCAGGAGGGGCAATCAAAGCGTATAAGGCCAAGCTTCTCCCAGAGTTAAGGTATAGTTTGTTGCAGTAGCCAGATGGAGCTAGTTGGGGGCGAACAAGACCAGATGTCCTCTAAGCTACTCCTCTGAATCACCAGGTATATGTGTGAGCTGCACTGGATTACACTGAGGAGGAGCCACAAAGAGGCTACACAGAGGCAGTAAGCGGCCTGGCTTATTCATGGTCTCCGGCGGTTCTGCACACAGCAGCACAATGAAATAAAACAGCCTCCTCCTGGGGCGGACAGTTGCATAATGCTGGCATTTTCTCACTGACACCACTGAACTGAGGAGAGAGAGGTGGTGGTGGGGGTGCAGTACAGGGAGGAACAAACCTCCTCAGGTGTTGAGTGGAGACATGGACGCCCTGTGCAGGAAAAAAATTACATCATAATTTAACTGTGGAAAAATGTACCTAAAGTAAAGATTTGACATGGGAATCTTTATTTAAATCCTTTTTTTTTTTTTAATTCAGATGAGCTTCACATGAAAAATACATTAAAAAATGTTTTTTATGCGAAACCTTACCCTTCTCATATGCAATACCTTTTTTTTTCTCATATGCAATATCAAACCATGCACACAGAGGCAGACCTAGGTCTTCTCTTGTGTCAGTGCTGTGCCAACTTGAAAAAGTGGCTGAAAAGAAATCAGATTTGTCAGTACTAATTTTAACTTCAAATTTTTATGTCTCCTCTCATGTTCTTTGTTACTACCATTAGTGTGTGTCAGTTTTCCAGTTGTTTTATTGTGCTATTAAATTTTTTTTTTTAATTTTTATTTTCTATAATTGTCATTGTAAATTCAATTCTTCTGACCTGCCAGGGACTGCAGATGGAAATTAGCCTTTGGCTAATTCTGGCATATTTACATTTGCATGTTCATTTATATGCACTGTCCGTTTCAAATAAATAAAATGAAATGATCGACAAACACTTGTTGAATCCACTATGATTTTGGAAAATGGGTTTAAAGGAAAAAGTTCATGTTTCTTTAAACCATTCACAACTTTTGGTCTAGGATGCATCTGCAAAATAGTGTTATGGAGACAATTCTCACTTATCCAGATATGTCTTCATGCATCATTTGTTACCTGGTTGCTACGTGCTTCGAGCCTGTTGTTATATGTAGTGATGAGAATGAGGTCAACAGTCACAATACCAACCACAGCAGTGAAATGGTGTTAGGTTTAATACTAACAGACTACTTCTTGCCCAACTCTACATTACACAAGGTGACAAGGTGAAATCATTCCCTGGTGCTGTGCCACTGACACCTGCAACATGTTTACATTGGCCTCCATCAACCCATGGAGTTCATCATCGTTATCAAAGTCAATCAGGAACTGCAAGTGCAAATCCTCCCCATTGGCAGTTGCATCACTGTCCATCCATTACAAATCGTAGATTTGTACAATCTGTTCTGAAGAGAATTATGTCTGTCAAATACAGGGCAACAGGGCAATATCATAAAACTTGAATATCTGGAAATGTATTTGCATAACTTGGCTTACATAGCACTCTCGAGGCAGGACAGGACCCACATTATGCGCAGAGATCATTCTAGTACATACATTGCTTAAGGACATGATTGTATGGGCTCTTGCACAACTGAAAATATCCCCCAGAATCCTCACAATTATCATGGCATCAGTAGATGCACCGCTTCTTTTTATAGTACATCTGAAATACAGAGAGATAAGTTAAAACAAAACCAAGAAGTCCCAAAACAACCTCAAATCGCAACTGCACTTGAGTACAGATCATTTTGACACAAATACTGTAATTCCCTTCACAGGTCAGTACTGTATTCAGGATTTTACAGAAGTTATTGTAAAGTCTTACCAAGTAAACTACTCATGGCATATCTAACCTGACATTAGAACTTTTCAACTACAGCACTCCTGTTGGCTCAGAACTATGCTAAGATATCAAGTTCAAGCAGGGCATCTCAGCTCAATTTTAGGAATGTATGTTTCCAAAGCCAAGTATTTCAGGACAGAACATATTCGCAGACAAACACCCGTAGAACACAAACACACTAAGAGCACACAAAATACCACACTGACACTTTGCAGCTGCTTTCAGTACTGTTTTATAGCTTCTACCCACTGAATTTTGATGAGTTAATGTGAAGAGGTAATAAGGCTATACTTAAGTTACTATAAGACAGAAGCCTGAAAGAAACCTGTCAGCCCACATAAACAGAAGGCATGGCTAGCTTACACATTTGGCTCAAATAACAGACTTAAGTATATATCACTACATTTTTTTACAAAAATGTAAAAAAACACCACTTTTACAGAAGGTACCCCACGGCTTCTACTTCACTTGTCAAGCAAAATTTGTTTTACAAGATCTTAACAGCTATTTTAACAGAACTGGAACTACTTTCAGAATTTTACATGTGACTTAAAGTTACTGTGCTTCTCACCGTCATTTAACTTAATGTGTATTTTCAATGAGGCAAACTAAAATTTAAGACTACTGGTTGCATTGCACATAGTAGTTCTTGTTATTGCATGGTTTATCAACACTGGCAAAGATTAAGAAAACATTGTGACCCATCTTTCTATGAACATGCTTATTCACAAATGACACAATAGCTGTCTTGCCGTAGCTTGCACAGTAGAAGAAGAGTCATTATATCAACATTTTGCTGCTGTTTTATAATTTGTGTCTTTTTATGAGACTCTCCAGTGTTACCTTTATTTATTCAGTGATTTACTCAGGAAATTACTAACACAACAAAACACCAAAATGAAAATTAGCTTTCTGTAGTTCACTGTAGAGTAATACCCAAATAAAAAAAAAAAACAACAACCCTGTGGAAAGGGTAAATGACTCAACTGATGATGCATGGTTTCAGAACAAGTTCATTAATCTCCATGCTGATAAAAATACAGACGTGCTGTGTCAACATATTACTTGACAGACTGCTGAGAATAACATGGTGCTACAGTTGGCTACTAGGAGTCGATGACTCTGCCAACAAGACAGACAGACAGGTGTTTTATCACAGTGACGCTCAGTTGCTCTCATTTGTCGATGCCAGGTAGTCTGCCGCCTTTCCAGATTTCACTAAATGACTCAAAGACAGATGCTGCCAATCAGTCAACACCACCTGTGTATAAAATGTGACTGGCTTTGCTATGACCCACGCAACAGAAGAGGTAAACTACAGTAAACACAAAGTAAACTTACCTTTGATTTATTCGCCGTTCATCTTCACTCCCAAAATCCTGCAACAGAGATAAGGAAGTCAGAAGAAAATTAAATCTAGGCATGTCTATACTTTACCAATAACAGGATGTTCTATGTGTAAAAATGACAAGAGGAAGGGAGTAATATAGAAAGGTTAGCTGAAAACACAACACTATTTCAAAGCACAAGTTCTAAAATGCAGTAGAAATATTTTTGAGGACAGATACTAAAGAAATCATACATTTTGAACGTCAAACTGTGTTGATCTAATCTTCCCCTTCACAAATGTTAATGTCTTGACAAAAATGAGAATGAGGTCACTTAAGTTCACCAATGAGAGGAATAAAGCAAAGTCACCGACTAACCTGAGCAGGAAAATCTAGCTTGGTTATGCACAAAGACTCAGCTTTTCTGTAAATGTTTAATCAGATCAATTACATAGCTGTCATTGGTGAAAATGAAAGGTGTGTTGAGGTTCCTGCAGAGGACCCTATGGAACAGTGTCATAAGCTGCCAACCTTGCACATACTGCAGCAATGACTTCAGTTTGATCCCAATTCCGTGTGCTAGATATCCACCAAAGTCAAAAACATTTGGGTTCATTGCAGATTGAGCAGTAAGAAAAGCTGATAGAGAAAGCCCATGTCTCATTTATAAAGTATTAACAGATGAATAAAATAAATACAGACCTGATTTAAAGCTACAGTAATAAGTACTTTTTTATTTTGTAGTAAGCCTTCATCACTGAGTATTTAGTGAAAATAAGCTCACAAATTTAGCATATTAGTATCTGCATCCCTGTTTACCTCTGTTAGCGCTTTCCCCCTGCTTTTCCTACAGTAGTAGTCCCCCACCCCACCCACTCCTCATGAGTAGATGACATCATTGTTGCAGCAGTGTCCTGACAGCTTTATCTATCCCCCTCGCCACACTGCTGGACTACACCACTCACTACAGCAGGGCACTGATGCACAACCACAAAGCCACTTCAATCTAAAAAAAACCCCACTTAATTAACAGGATGATCAACTTGCTATTTGCTACAAGTATGTTATGACATTCTAGTGGTGCATGCTTTTCAAACATGCTGTGACACAATCAGTTTGTTTTAGCTCAGCTTTGTTTCGAGCTCTCCTTCAAATACTAATGGGTGTAAATAAAGCTGACTACAGAAGTCAAGTGTATTTTCTCTGATGTGGTCATGCAGAGCAAAATGAGCTGATCAGTGGTTTAAAGCTGGTGCTTAGCGCCCCCTTCTGGCAGTACACATAGGGGGAAATACATGAACTTGGAAAGATCAATGTTTCAAGTTCTGTGATTACAGTTGTACAAGAATGACTCTAAAATGTAGATGCTTAAAATGTTGAAGAGCATGAACACCTAAAGCATTGCTTCTTAATGCTATCATAAATTCATACAAGTCAGCTCTTATTGTCTATAGGATGTTTGCAATCAGGAAATCTTACTTCCCTGTTCTTACTACAAGGAACTTCCAAATGAAAATCGTCTTAAAATAGTGCAGTGTGTTTTTCTTATGTGCTATTGAGAACGAGTTTAAACCCGAATCATGTCAATGAATAAAACGAATCAATATCTCAAGACTTCGGACAAGAAATTATTGTTAAATTTAGAAGTGACAAGATTGCAGGAGCGTCGAGTATTTCCAGTTCACATAAAATCTAATGTGGAAGACACAGTGTGATGTATGTTCAAGAAAACAAAGCTATGTTTCAGTCAGATCGTCATATAATAAACAGCTAACGTTAGCTACAGCGTATATCATTCATAAGGCAAGCTAACGTATAATAACGTTCACACCTGAACAATTAAACGGGTGTGTAGATTTTTACCATGCAACTATTGGATATTATAATAATAATAGTATTTCTAACAGTGTAATTGACATGTCTTAGAGTGTCCAGCTGTAACCGGTTATCAGTAACGAAGCCGTTTCTTGGTTGAGGTTAGCTAACAACCTAGCATAACTAACGGTGCTAGTGTTGATTTAGCTTCAATCAGAGGGCCTTTCTCCGGCAACATCACTCACATCCTCACATATTCAGCTAACACCTCTTCCCGGCATAGCATCATTTCTGTCCACCCGAACCCGAACCCTAACCGAACTGACCTCCCCCGCGGTCGTCGTGGCTGTGCTGGCCGACGATGCGGCGCTTGGGGTAGGGGACCGCTGCAGAGTCACCAACGCCATGGCTGGAAGCTGAGGATGCACCGGCCGGCCGCTGTGGCCTGGTGAGCTGCTAGCTGCTGGGCTAACGACACATCGAACAGATGGATGGACGGATGGAGGGAGGGAAAGCAGCGGTATTACCCCGCAGGCAGGGCTGTGTATGCAGGAAGTGGTGCCTTCACGGACATGTCAAAAAAATAATACAGTATTTCAAACACGCATTACCCAGACCTTTCAGTTCACAAGATGAGTTTTAACAGCTTAACTGTGCTTTGCATAAATAGTTTATGTGCAGATCATGGAAAATAATTGTGAAATGAGTAAAAATAACAAATAAAAAACCATGTGACTACTGAAAAATTGGGCAAAGTAGAAATCCATCCAACAATGTCTGAGCAGGCTGTTACTCTAATTTCAACACTGTTACCATTTCATTTTTGATATGTGTTCTAAAACACGTTCCTTACACATGTGTTTTCTTGTATTTCTTTTCTTCCTTCTTTCCTTCCCTACTTCCTTTCTTTCTTTCTTTTTACATTTACTTATTGAATTTTATATTTGTATTTTTTTTTCTTTTTTGCTTTCTTACAGCTAAGGAAGCAAATATGGTAACTTCATTGATCTTGATTTTCTACACAATAAGAAAAATGTGAAATTTTTCACAAAAGTAATGTTAGTTAAAGTCTTGTTAGGTCCTGCTCCAATACCACACTAAGGTTGGAATTTTGAATTTCAGAGTATTTCAGCGAGTACACTATAAAGGGTTAAAGGATTTTCTATGCTATGGGTTTTAACTACTGTGCTTTTAATAGTTTGAATGATAATAGATTTGATCAGATATTTGCTAATTAATAGTGAAATGAGTAAAAACAAAGAGTATGGCTAAAAAATTGGGCAGATTCATTTCAAAAGTTGCCTGAATGAAATCAACACCAGTTTTATCTGAAATTAAATGGCTATTCAATGTGAATGTGACTTTCTTTACTGGGTAAATAATTTGCTAAACAATTTTTGTTGTTTTTATTATAGTACAAGTAAACTATATCTTAAAAGTGTACCTTTAATGCTTTAGCTGGAAAAATCAATTTATTTGATTATTTCATGATTTTCTGATATACATGACAGAAAATGATAAAATAAAGAGTACATTTTTCAAAAATGTTCATGCTTAAATTGTCCACCAACTCTAGAATGTCTCATTTATTATGAAGGCTAAAGATGTTGATCTACAATTTCCTGTAAACAAATCTAACATTCTTGAAAACCTTCCTAACTTTTCTTCAAAGTTTGTCGTCTCCTCCATTCAAAATAATCCACTGGAGAGAAGGATCAAAAGTGATCAACAACACGCGGTCCAGACTTCGTGTGATTTTGATTCGTATGTGGGTCAGACTTGTTGAAGTCAAAGACTACTCCGTGGGCGTGGCCAATGTCCCCGCCTCCGCGTGCCAACTATTACCACAGACAGACCTCCACAACTTCTGCACTGACACCGACCGTCGTTCAAGGTAAAAACAACTTTTTCTAAAGCAAACATCAGTTTTAAGTTAGTTTCTTGCGCTTGTGTTCGGTTATGCAACAACTTGCACACGTGGCGAGTCAATGTTTCCGACGTGTTGCTGGTTCTGTTGCATAATATAAACTGTTTAGATACTGAAGTTTTAGTGCATCCTCAATTGAAATGTGTAAGAAAATGGAATCAAATTTAAAGCCATAGTTCGTGGTAGTAAGATTTGTATTTGACAATTCAATGCATTCTTGATATTCATTTCACTTGGAATGGTGATAATTAACTAATTAAAATAAATTGAAATAAAAATAATACCAATTAATTTAAGAAGTAGCTGTAAGTAGTCATAGTAGTAGTAGTAAAGCTGATCTGTCATAAGTCAGACTAACTGAGTCACTGTGTTGTCAGTTTGTGCAGACATGCGTGTGGCAGTGATTGGAGCTGGAGTCATAGGCCTGTCCACAGCTCAGAGCATATATGAGCAGTTCCATTCCATTGTAAGTCCACTGACCATCGAGGTGTATGCAGACCGTTTCACTCCACTGACCACAAGTGATGGAGCTGCTGGTTTTTGGCAGCCGTACCTCTATGACAAGGGCAATGTCCAGGAAACGTAAGTGCACTTTCTGGATTTTTTTTTTCTTTTGGTTAATTTTTACTTTAGATCTGAACAGAAAGTGATCTTTTCATTTTCTGCTGCTTTTGTTATCTTCAGTGAATGGAATAAAGAGACATTTGACTACTTGCTGACCTTCCTGAGTTCACCAGAGTCTGCAAAAATGGGTATATTCCTTCAGTCTGGATACAATGTCTGCACTGAACCAGCACCAGTGAGTAGTCTTTTATGTGACCTTATCCCACATGGCGGCTCTTCTGTTCTTTCAACAATGTAATGTAATTACAGTGATCTCATTTATTTGCCCAATAAACGTCAGTACAATATCTACCATAAAACACACAAAAACCATAACTATCTGCCAGACTGATGGTAGTGTTTTGTATAGCTTTACTTAGAATAGAAACTGAAAGGCTGTGAAACAATAACAGAGGGGCCACACTAGTTGGTGGGAAGACTCAGGAGATAATTAGGACTCCATATTCTAACTGCACAACAACATAACCAACATATCCAACACATCCCACATCATTCTGTCTGATTCACTGCATCCTTTAAATAATGACTTTGTTCTGCTCTCATCAACATGGTGAATTTGTCTTCCCAAAAGGTGCAACAAATAAATACATGAGATCTTTTATTCCTTTAACTATTGGCTTTTTAAACAAATGTGACCTAGTCAGCTGGTGTTGCTTTCTGTGATTGTTGAGTGGCAACAGTGACATGTGCTGTTAAGTCTGTGTTTTGTGTAATGTGTACAGTTATTAGGTTGTTTATACTGTATGGTAATTGCTATTGTTGTTGTTTTTTTTTGACAAATTGCCCCTCGGGGATGCTACATTTTTGCTTTACTTTCTAGTCCGTCTTTATGGAATAACGGGTAAATCTCTGACTTGTTTTTGATTGCAGGATCCCACATTTAAAAACATTGTCCTGGGCTTCAGACAGCTCACAGAGCGAGAGCTGCAGCTGTTCCCTGGATACGTGTATGTTTTTTGCTAAAATATATCCCAACAGCAAAACACTTGAATATAGAAGCAAGGAATAGTTATTTTTCTACTTGGTGAAATACAATGGCAATTCTCTTGCTGTATATTGTACTTTACAAAATACAAGACATCTTTAACAACACATATTTAAAAAGATTTGCTTGTCTAATCTATCCTTACATGTTCTTGAGTGTTTTTAATTCCTATATGCATAGATTTATATGTTGCAGCAATAAAAGCTTCACTGTGAAAGGAATATATTTATGAATTGATGGATGATTATGTGTCACCAACTGCTGCACTAACAGATTTTTCTCTATTAAAATATTCCTAACATTTAAGTTATGGGTGGTTCAACACGGCTCTGATGGTGGAAGGAAAAAGTTACTTACCTTGGCTCATGGACTGGTAAGTGAAATATTTACTGTATTTATTACAAGAAATCATTTTCTAGTTACATCAGCAGTTTAGCCACAATCATCCTGAGTATGACCTGTTTACACTCTCAGTTCAGTACTTTTCAACAGGGTTTATTACCCTATTAAAACATGAAAGGAAAAACTCTTGACAGTGTCTTATCTTCATTTAATGTTGTTGTGTCTTTGTGTAGGTTGCAAAAAAGAGGTGTGACATTTCATCATAGGAAAATAGAGTCCTTTAGGGAGGTTAGTGAAGTTGTTTTTTAAAGTTATAGTTAGAATCGCATGTTTTACCTTTACCCTAACAGCTAAAGACTAGCAGAGGGTGTTATCACAGGTCAGCTTTTATATCTCTTATCATGTGTCTTTATATTTAGCTGGCAGAAAGTGGGGCAGATGTGATAATAAACTGCAGTGGGATAAGATCAGGAGAACTCCAGCCTGACCCTGAGCTCACACCAGGCCGAGGGCAGATAATCAAGGTGAGCGGTTTAAAGTTTATCCAAAGTTTTTTAAGTGTAAAGACACAGTGGAAGTGGTAGTTGCTTCTTGTTTTCCATATGTGTTTTAGGTGGATGCTCCATGGCTGAAGCACTGGGTTCTTACACATGATTTTAAAGAAGGGGTGTATAATTCACCCTACATCATTCCAGGGTACATTTGCCTGTGCATAACTATCCTATTTATATGAATACTGGCACACTTTGTTGTATAGATAATGCTTTTGTACATTTTTAGTTTTTTATAGCATCTAGGATCATACTGCAACAATTAATTCAGTCATTGTAGAAATGTACTCACATGAAACTCTGAAAATGTTAGTGTTGCACTTTCTTACAGTGCTGAGGCTGTTTTTTTTTTTTTAAATTTGATCTAATTTCTGTCTGCAGGAGTCGTCTTGTAACTGTTGGCGGAGTGTTCCAAGTAGGAAATTGGAGTGAACAGAACAACTCCATTGACCATAAGCATATTTGGGAAAAGGCTTGCAAACTTGAGCCAAGTCTCAAAGTAAGATGATAGATTTGTGTTTCCTGTGGCAATAAATGTTTTCACTGAGAGGTAATTAAATCAAAATATTTAGAAGTATATGTAATACTTTTGTTCTAATTTACAAATGGTTCAGTGTATATGAATGAGGGGATCTAAATGCACATCCTCTATTCTGTATTATCACCTCAAAATGGTAATTATTGTTTAATTCCAAGAAAATGTTGGGACGTTCAGCAAAATGTGTTTAAACATAGAAGGCAATGATTTACAAATCTCAGTCTATATCTCACCTCTCAAAAAGTTTTAGTGAACATGAAACAGAAAATCTTAAAATCCCAGACTGTTGAGTAAATACAATCCTATATTAGACAACAATGAAACTCTCTCAAAACTCCAGCAGCAGGTATTCTCAGTTCCCAGATGTTTACAGACTGTTATTAAAAGAGGAAGGGATGCTGTCCAGTATTAAACATGTCCCCTTCATTGGAGGTGTGTTGCTATCAAATTCTCAATTCCCCATTTTTTTTCCCTTAAAATTGTACATTTTCTCAGTCTCAACATTTTATAAGTCTTCTATCAAGAATAAAATTGGGGTTTATGAGATTCTAAACCACTGCATTCTGTTTATTCTAACTTTTACACAATGTCTCCACCTTTGGTAATTGGGGGTTACAAAAATATTGAGTGGAGACTTACTCCCACATCAGGATCGCCATCTTTCTACTGAATCTCAGAATAACCTTTTTTACATGGTGCACAAAGTATTAAGGTGCATTACAATCATCTACTATGTGGAAATATCTCTTTAATAAGACCTGAACAAAAACAAAACACTACTCTTCAGTAATAGTCTGGTATGAAACTTGGATGCTTATGCAAAAAACTACAGTGCCTAACAGATAAATCAAGTAAAGTCACAGGTCAGCCCCCCCACCCCCATCCATAGATAGACTTTACCACAAATACATAACACAGTGAGCAGTAAAAAAAAACCTCTGACCCCACTCACCCTGTTTAACACCTATTTACTCTGATGCCCTCCAGGAGGCGCTTCATTCCCTTTGTCATAAGAACGTGTAACTAAACCATGAACCAAAACACCCTGTATGTATTCTCAATGTGGGAATGCTCATGGATTGTTGTTCTTAAACTTCAGCATGCCAGAATAGTGGAGGACTGGTCCGGGCTAAGACCTGTCCGCAGCAAAGTCAGGCTGGAGAGGGAGACCATCCAGTGTGGGCCATCTTCTATTGAGGTGAATCACAACAGCTCATCACTTCCATCAAGTAGACTTTTGATGCTGAAGTGGCTAATACTGTATATCCTGTGTTTCGTTCAGGTAATCCACAACTATGGACACGGAGGTTTTGGACTCACTATACATAGAGGCTGTGCCCAGGAAGCAGCCAGGCTGTTTGGTCAGATTGTGCAACAAAAAGGAAAGGGGCCGAAAAGTCGCCTGTAAATGTGTACAATCTTAAAAATCAGCCACATACATGCAATAATATCTGTGATTAACATTGAAAGACAACGTATTCCATGTCCATGATCATTCTCACAAATGATAAATTCACACTCACCTAACAGTATATAAAACAGAAAAACAAGTGCTTCTTTTTGAAACATTATTTTTTTACTTGAGTATCATACACATTTACATCCAGTGCATTGACAAGAATCTGTGCACACAGACACTTAATGCAGCACTACCATATGTTTCAAATACTGGCGGGTAAGAGTTGGTGTGCTAGTTGTAGAATCTGAATGGGTGGTCCGCCTCCACGTCAGCTCTGATACAAACAAAAGCAAAGACAACAACTAAACAAGGTATTGGTACAGTATTTACAGAATGTAACATTGTGCAAATGGCTGTTGAAGCATGTGTAGGTCTAAGTGTTTAACGTTGCACAGCAATAGATGGGTTGAAGATCCTAACATCATATACTTATATTGATGCCAATATTTTCAGACATATGTTCTTAATACCTAGGTTGAATTAGCTTTAGTAATGAACACTTTAGATGTCCTAATGCTTGTAGGTAACTTACACAATAAGTCTTTAAATGCACTCAGATTTTTTTTTTTTTTTTAGACTTAAATATTGTTGTCAAATTAGGAAATTCTGAGGAATTTCAATGATGTCTCAGATGAATTTTTTTGTAGATTTGTTAGATAGTTGTAAATAAAAACTCAAATAATCAAAGCTTGAAGTGACCCTTGTCTTTGTTACAGAAGAAACCCCTGTCTTTTGTCTGCTTCTTTGGGGAAAACAAACACACTGTTCTGGTCATTCACATGAAAACACAACAAAATGGGCATTTATACATCTATAATAAGATTATAATATCAAATATGGCCAATTGAATGCAGTGAATTTTCAACTTATTTTTTTCAGCCAGTCCTTTCACTGACCTACTGTAACTAGTTCCTTGAAAATGTAATGATGTGGATCTGTTTTTCACTCCAGCAATGCCTTTCTTATAAAGCTGAGATTCTAGTTAATGGACTTAAACAGGCAGTTAGTGTGCACAAGATGCTATTCTTTCTTATCTATATGTCTATCATCAGCATGTATAAGAAGCAGCTTTATCATAGGGTTGACTGTATCAACCACTTACTGAATAGGTAGTATTAAGGCTCTTTATGAAAGATATTCATTTTTGAAGCTATTTTGTCATATCTCCTAACTCCTCTCCATGTTTTTTCTCCCATTTGCTTCTTTTAAATTAGAAAAGCACAATTCAAATACTTTGCTTCAAGTATTTAAATTCTCACTTATTCCAGAAGGTGTCACATGTCACCATCATACAGTTAGGATATGTAATCTTGCACCCATGTAGGTCATTTGCTCATTCAAGCCACCCAGTGTGCAGTTAAACGGTGACAAAATTGTGACAGCAATGGTAGGTGAAGACTATACAATAAGTACAGTGACATGTTTTGAAAATATTGTGCTGCCTGGCTCAAACTGAAGCCACTGTAGTGCCTAAACTTAAGGGTCATAAGATGAAAGTGGAGATGGACACAGAAAACTAGACTAGCTTTCTTGCACCTCCCTGTATTTTTTTTATCTTCGCTTCTACCACCTCCAGCATGTCCTTAACCCTAGGAGGCAGAGCTGGAGTGAGGGATTCCACCCACGTTGTGGGAGGAGGCACGGCCCATCATCTCCTGGCCCCACTCACGGTGGCTGGATTCCTGGAGGCCCCGTCCTGTGGTCTCAATTGGCAGTGCACAGGAGGCAATGGCAGCTAAGAGGCAGCAGCAGCAGTACACTGAGAGAGCCAGGTACACCGAAGACTCCAACATCACCTACAGGGTGAAGCCAGGAGCAATGAAGTCCTCAACATTGTCTCATTTTACACTGCATTTAAATAAGAAATATGCAAGTGGGTGTTACCTGTGCAACAAAAGGTGTAATGAGAGCACCAACTCTGGCCATTCCACTGCTTGTTCCCAATCCTAAAGCCCGGGTCGCTGTTGGGTACACCTAGAGAATTATGGAAAACCATGAGAGGACTGAGATGAGAGAGACTTTACATGGATATGGATCTGATTTCAGCGGAACTAACTGTAACTAATTTTGCATTAAAGCTACAGTGCATTACAGCAGTGGTTCTCAACCTTTTTTGAATGCCCCTTTACATCATCATAAATCTCCTGCCACACCCCCCCAAAAAATGAGATCGTGTCTGATGGAGCTTATATATGTAACATAGGTAGCAGCCGGGGGTGGAGGGGGGGTGGGGCGATGGACATAACCACCAAAGACTGACAAACACTGCATTACACTTATTTAGCATCACTGGTTAAAAAATTAAGTTATTGCAATACATGGCAAAAAAAGACCCTGCCTGGATTGAACTAAGTACATAGATAAGAACTGATTATTATTATTACTCTGTTTCAAGTGCAACAAGTTATTTAACCCCTTGATTCCACTTGTTGTGAATTCACATCAAACAGCTTCCACTCCAAATACAACTAAAATACCATCTGTATTCCGCCACTTTATTTTTTTCATAATTGGAAATAAATTCAGGCGTCAAAGGGTTAACTGATGCAGTGAGTAGCTTCTCATTTGTTAAATTTGAGCTCAAAGGTGTAACTATTATATATAT
>JAPTYQ010000030.1:35532812-35543476 GCA_029814465.1 Ostorhinchus cyanosoma | reverse complement strand
CACCTTCCACAGATGATTAATAGTCCTGAGCAGAACAAGGGTCCTGTCGATCCACCCTACCTGTCGATTTGAGCTACTGTGCATGCGCATGCATGCGTACGCATGCGCATGACCCCCAACTCTCTATGCGGTTGTTTAGGGCCACAACCGCTAGAGGGGGGCACACGAATAGGGTGTGATTTGCTTTTTGACCCTCTCTTTATTTCAACATATCAACAATCACGGTAACATATCAATTTAAACAAACGTAGTAAACATATGTAATGTCTGGAGGATGAACTTTTCAACTTTGGAGGCACTCTGTTACCCCACAGGCACACACAAGAGCACCAACAGTCAAGAGCTTAAACTTTCTATGGCACACTTATTGCTTTCACAATAAAAGCACTCCGTATTACATCCTGCCAGTCTGCATGAATAACACATTCCATAAATTGGGAGCACAGAAATGTTGCTTACTCATATAACAGGAGTGAAAAATATACCTGTAAAATCAGGTTGGGACTTGCTGCTCTTTTTTCCCCCCAAACAAATCTTTATTCAATGAGGTATACAGTCAATGTATACAACAAGGACAATAACAATTTGCTTGGGGAAGGGTTATACAATTATTATTATTATTTTATATTTTATATTTTTTATTATTAATACAACGTCTAAATCAGAACAAATATTGATGGTTTTTATAGCCTTTTTGTTTCCAGATTTGTCTGAAAGCTTTAAATAATGTTCAACATCTTTCAAAAAATAAATAAAATTGGGTTTTGTGTTACAAAACTTACATTTGTGAATGAAGCATTTAGAAAGTAAGAGAAATAAATTCTATATAATAAAAGTGTTTTCTTCCTTTTTTTTTATCTGGAAAAACCAAACATATTTTTCCACGACATGATTCATCTGTCCATACCTTCCACAGTTTCTTCGTGTATGAAATGTCAGGAGAGGTGGAGCACAGTCTCTGGATGGTCCCCACAAAAAGAACAATTTATGTTTATGTCCTTTTTGAATTTCAACATGTAGTGGTTAGCAGGATAATATTTGTGAGTAATTCTGAAGGATACTTTAACCTTGCTGGTGATAAGGCATTTATGGGGAATCATTCAAACTTTCATCCTATCAATATAATCAACTAAACGATTCCAATATGATATTACATACGGGGTACAGACAATATCTTTCTGAAATAATGCTCGTGTATTTTTGCTGATGTTTCCATGAACGCTCAAAGAGAAGCAAGTCTTTCCTTCTGGTGTGACAGTGGTTTCCGGCAGCGAGACCGATGCTGGTGAAGATCATCAACATTTAAATAAAGCATTAGGGCACCAGAGGGAATAGTGTCAAAGACTATGGCAAACTCATTGGGAGTTGTAAGAAAATCGAACCTAGATATAAATACTTGTTACATTAGCAGCAGTCCAACTGACGCACCAGAAGGATTTAGCTCCTCAGTGCGTAACATAGTGACACAGCAGTGGCATTGTGGGTAAAGTTGGCTCTATCTTTATTCCAAGTTTCGCTGGTGTGGGAAATTACTAACATTACAAATGGCTCCTAAAAGAAAATGTAGGAGTGGCACTGAAGGACGACAAAAAAGAAAGATGAAGATGGAAAGAAGAACACAAGATAAAGGTGCGTCATAATGTGACAGTTTAATATTAGTGAATGAAATAAATCAATCTGCCGTTTTATTAGCTAGCACACAGAATTGCAGCTATTCTAAAAATAGCACAATGAGAGCACTTCTATCATATCTGATATGTCGGTAGCACTGTCGACTGTATCAGCAGGGCTTATTAAACTTAATAATAAGTAGTGCCAGGCATAAACATGGGCACAACAAACCCCGCCCCTCGCACCTATTTCGCCCATAATCTTCCCAGAAAATAGGAAGATTAAAAATAAATAAATAAAAAAATTCAACTTTCACCTACTTTTCCCAAAATGTAATGACATCTATTCTGTACTGAGTCACTGACCATCTATAAACCCAGTTTAGTATTAATTTAACCAATAGTTTTGCTGCTAAAGTGTTAAAGAAACAACCAAACCAAACCAAAAACAATACTCCTGCCTCTCCCTTCGAAGGACGGGGAAATAAGTCAGCTAACAGGAACTAGCCTGTAAACTAGCCTGTAAACCAGCCGGTTAACTAGCCTGTAAACCAGCCGGGCAGTCAGGCCCAACTCCGCAGCCCGGATAAATGAGCTGCAGGGCGGAGGCAGCCAGGGCTCTGCCGGCTGCTGTTCGACATGTCAGAGAAATGTGAACGCAGACAGCGAAAACACAGCTTTTAATCCAGAATGGACAATGAACAGACTCATACAGGCAGTTCAAAAACAGTATTTCGTGAATAACCACAAATCTTTTATGATATTATATTATATAGTCAATCCATTTTGTTTTAGGAAGCACATTTTTGTCAAATGCTCCCTGTTATGTATTGAAATGAGAAAAGATTAACTATAACCGTATTTAACATCTGTGTATAATGTGTTTCTTTTTGGTGTATAGACTCATTCACACATCACATCATTAGTATTAATTTCTCCAATGAGTTGAAGCAGGAAGACCAGAGGCCAAGCAATAACTTGAGTAGGAGCCTAGTTTTACTTGTTAACTAGTTACTAATGTTTTATTGCAACATTACATTTGTGTTATGAGTTATTATTTTAATACAGAACATATTAAATGTCCAAACTGGTCCAAATAGTTTTAGGCTACCCATTTGCTTTCCAAACTGTTAAATTGTATTTTGTATCTCATATTTGGGCAATTAGTTAATCTGCATATTTCACTTTGAGAAAATTGTATTTGTTGTGTTGATAATACATACATGTGGAAGATACATTTAACATGCCTATGTGATATCGTCCAGCCTATATGTAAAAATAATAATATTCTAATGTCTTATTTTTTCATGGGCGTTACTGAAATATTTTGGGTCGACCTCCGCTACACCAGGTCCATCTACTTCAGAGGCATCTACTCTGTCCTCTGATGTGAGTGTGGCTGCAGAGGGCATATCTAAGGTATCACAACCTCCTACATCTTCCTCTGACCTGCCTGCAGCTGCGATCATAACTGAGGAACCACAGCCTTTTACATCCCACTTTTAACTATTTCACTATATTTATTTTGAAAACTTTGCACTGTTATATATTTTTAATTTCTGTTTATTTGTCAGAATATTTTAGCTTTAATTGCTGTTCATTTGTCATTACCTTTACTTATAGACCTTGTTATATGTAAGTTAATTTCTTTTATTGAGTGAAATTATTTATTTATTATTTGGAATATTTTGCACTCTTATTGATCATTGCTATTTGTCAAAAATATTTTTGTATTTATTGGCGTTCATTTGTCATTGCCTTTATTTATAGACCTTGCTAAATGCAAGTTAATTGCTTTCATGGTGTAAATTTGTTGAATTTATTATTCATTATTTGGAATATTTTGCACCCGTGACCCTAGTGAGGATAAAGCGGGTTCAGATAATGAATGAATGAATATTTTGCACTCATATTTTCAAAATATGTTTTTTTTTTTTTTTATTGGTGTTCATTTGTCATTGTTTTATTTATAAGCCAAGTTAGTTGCTTTTATAGTTTAAATATGTTGACTTTATTTTTATTATTTTGAATACTCAATTGTTAAAGGTGCTGTATGTAGGGATTATGTTCCAAGTAATCATAAAATGGCCCTGTCACCAGACATTAAGGAATCATGTTAATTTTTTTCAAATACCGCTATCCCTGACAATAGTAATCCAGCCAGAATATTCAAGTTTGAAAAGCTAAATGTCAGCCCCTAAATAATGCTTATGTTGTCATTACCTCGCCCCCTACTGAATCAGCGAGGTATTGTAGTCACGGCCATCTGTGTGCATGTGTGTCTGTCCCCTATGTTAAACATATCCCAAGCACACAGGCACTCAATCTGTGACCAGCCAGCAGGCGAGGTTGCATTCCCTGAATGCGATGCACTAGTTTTGTGTTTTGGTCTGATGCTCCACCCATCACCTATCTTACAGTAACCAAGTCAGTTGTGTTTCAGCATCCAGGTTGCAAGTTCCTACTGAGCTGCATCTGGAACATTTCTGATCAAAATGTCTGACATTATTAAACCTAAAAAGCTGCTTTTATTCCCTAATACATTGTGACAAAGTGAGAAACAAAACAAGGATATGTATAGGAAATGCTTTTGAAACATGGAGATGGCTGAAAATGGAGCAGAATTTGAAGACCAACACCTCCTGTGGTCTCCTGCAGCTTTCAGTGGCTCTTACCGGCTGGTGAGACTGGCCACAGTATGTTCTCCTGGGCTGAGCTGCAGGGTGAACCGGGGGCCGAGTCGGGGGCTGAGTCGGTGGCCAAGCCTGGGGCAGAGCCTCGGTGTCTTCTCCTAGCACGGGCCTAAGTGAAGACACCGCAGCCTGGGTAAAGAGACCACAGTCCAGCCCCAGGAGAAAACACCGTGGCTCGGTCCAGGGAGAAGAGACCATGGCCTGGGGGAAGAGATCATAAGAGATAGTATAAGTACCGCTGTAGGACTCGTTGCTTGACATGGTGGCTCCTTATAGTAGACGCTCATGCTGGATCTGGAAACCCCTAGTCTGGGGGGAGATGGAGGAGATACCACACACTACAGTATTTTGAATGTGATTACAGTACCAGTTTTGGCCACAGTTCTACATACAGCACCTTTAATTGTTTTAGCCTCTCTAAATGTGACATAGTTTTAACTCTTTCCCCACCAGAGTGTTTTAGAGTGAGTGTTTTACAGTGAGTTCCTCGCCAGCACCAGCCTTTTTGGTCATATCCACTAATATTTGAAGGTCCACTGAAAATGATGCGTTTGGTATATGTGAACACTGAATACATCAAAAGAAAGACCATAACTTCAACCTTTAAACACACATATACACACACAAATTATTCTATCGTCATTTGTTTGTGAGTTATAAACATCTGAATATTGGTAATATTCAGGAAAAACATTTTGAGGAAAAACCTCAGAAAATTGCGGTTCTTTCAAAGATTGATTTTCAAGATAAATCTGATTTCCTATTTACATTTTTTTTTACTCTTTTAAACTCTTATTTACAAACAGTAACACAATTCAAAATCACAAAATAAAACCAGAAGAAGACGGAATACTTCTCAGATATCCCAACATTTCACAAAATGTTAGGGGAAACCAAAGACTGCACACCAGGCAAAACAAAACATCTCCTAAAGCACCAGATTACTCATAAACTTTACACATTTTCATACATTATGAGTCATCTACAAATCAGTTTAGCCCTTTTCATATAACCCATATTTTCTAATATTTTTTAGTCAAAATAAGAAAAAAGTCCAGACAGGGCTTAGGGTTTAAAGGGTTTAAAGGTGCATGTCTGCTTTAATTCAGTTATGAGCAGTGTCTGTGATTTGGTGTTTGCCCTGTGAGTGTTTTGGGGCCACAAACAAAACTTGCTTAGGGCCACCAAAGTCTTAGGCCGGCCCTAGTCCTGAGATCAGATGTCCTTCCTTAGTTCATTTTTGGTCGGTACTAACCACTGCAGACTAGAAACACCCAATAAGACCTCCAGCTGTGGAGATGCTCTGACCCAGTCATCATTGTTACAATATGGACCTGCAAAGTCTCTCAGTTCCTTACATTGATCATTTTTGCTGTTTCCAACACATTAGCCTCGAGGACTAAATATTCACTTGCTGCCTAACATATTCAACCCAGTGAAAGGTATCAATATAATGAAATAATGAATATTATTACCACTTCTCCTGTCAGTGGTCAAAATGTTATGCCTGATCGGTGCATGTCACAATATGCTAAGGAAATGTACCATGATTCACCTCAAGAAACCCCTTAGTTTCCTCCAGTCCAGTGTGTCTTGAACGCCTCTCAGCTCATTAACATAACCCTGCTTTCGTCAACTTCTTTTGGCGGCAAATACCCATAACACCGAAAACGAGGTTGGGTTTTACTCACAGTAATTTCTTCAAGTCAATTATTTTACATTAATTAGCCGCCAAAGTGTTTTTTAACAGAATGATTGGACAGAAGACCATTAACTCGTTTTTTTCACCGGTGTCGAAGAAGAGGGTCTCTAAGGACCTAAATGAAACCGAGGAGGATGATAAGGACCCGGTGAGCATCGTGTTTTTCCAGTGGCCTAGTGTGTTATGTTAAAACATTATTTTTTACTGTGTGTATTAAAATATCTCAGTTTAGTTGAAATAAATCCTGGAGGAATCGTGTCCAGCATGGTCCAAGCTGCGTTCATGAGCACCTGTGTTTCTAATTGTTGTCGAAATCAAAGACCCGGTGAATGTGGCGTTTTTCAGCTGAGATTTGTGCACTAGCTGAGTATGTTTGGTTAAAACTTGACATCACGCATGTTAAAATATCTCTAAGCTTGGTTGAAGAAGTGGATTCTTAAGGGAATCGCGTTTAGCGTCACCCGAGCTGCGTTCAAGAGCACCTGTGTTTCTCACTGTCGAAATCGTTGCTCACATACTACACCGCGTGATAATGTTTGTTGTGAACTATCGACGGTTTCTAAAGCGACTTTTACCTCCAGTCGTACGCTTCTCACCAACTTTGTCTCTCACTAAATACACTAAAATTGTGCAGAAGAAGCCGAAGTACTCAGCGGTGGAACCGGAGCTGCCCAGTCCGTCTGCCGGGCCTCTGTCCCAGGAACAGCTAGACAGGATCGCCCGCAACAAGAGAGCAGCGCAGGAGAAACTGTCTTTGGCTCAAACTCCTCCAGGGTTTGGAGAGAGCTGGAGGACGGGACTGTCAGCAGAGTTTGGGAAGCCGTATTTTAAGCAAGTGAGCCGCATGTGATCACACAGCGCCCAGCATCCCCTTGTTGTTGTGAACAGGTTTAATAACAGGGTTGTCCTCTTTGTCACAGTTGATGACATTTGTTTCTGATGAGAGGAAACGCCACACAGTGTACCCACCTACTGAACATGTCTTCAGCTGGACACAGATGTGTGACATTAAAGATGTAAGTAAACTCTGACACAGTCCTGACCTGTGATGGGAAGCGTTTACTGCTCAACTCAGACTTATTACTGTACTGTGAAAAATATCTGAAAACACAACACTTATCTGAGTAACAGAACTGTCTAATAAAGGGGTGTCAAACTCATTTTAGTTCAGAGATCACATCACATTGATCTTAAGCAAGCCGGGCCAGTAAAATAATAGTATAACAACTTAGAACTAATGAGAACTTGAAAATGTTCTTTGTTTTAATACACATACAACAAAATTCAATCACTTGTCCTTTAAGAAATCTGTGCTAGGACCAGTATAAGAAAAGCATTAAAAATAAAAAAATTTTAGTTTATGGAAAATGTATACAAGAATGGATTATTGCACATGGCATATCAGATTACTGCACATGACTCCAAACAAAAGTAATTTCACATTGATTGCATTCATTCATTTTTGATTTATATTAATTACATTTCATTTTACATGAGCAAACCGACTCAAGAAAGAAGGGAATATACATGCACTTGACTTGTTTATTAAACACCTTTTAGCAGTTTCAACTAAACAACTTGAAACAGCTGTTCGGTCTTGGATTTTTTTGTTTGTTTACAAATTTCCCATCCAGAGGGCCAATGTGTCGTTTAGTATCTTCTATCGTTATGGGTTGGTCCTGCTTTCTGTCACTATCAGATGAACTGCCCTTTTGCGTATGCGCAACGATAACTCTACTTAGACAGACTGCCCAAAATGTGTTTCCAGAGATGTTCAGTTACAATTTGTAGCAAATATCATGTGTGTGTTTCTGTGTATACTCAAAAAAGACCTAATTTGAAATATTGGAGAGACAAAATTTACAATATAATAAAACAAGAAAAGCCAGTGAAATGCTAGCTCCTTAAGAGTAGGGCTGCTCGACTTTGGAAAAAACTGACATTACGATTTTTTTATCCCTGCAATATATATTGTGATATGAAGAAATACTCAGGAGCATATAATAGCTGTGTGGTGCTGACATAAATAGTCAAATTTGTTGTGTTACCTCTCATTGTGGCAACAGGTGCAAGGCACTGTTGACACAGAACATGCTTCAATATCTTCCCTCTTGTAGCTGAAATTATTCCTGATAACTGGCATTGCTTTTCTCTTTGGCACTTAGTGTTTTTCTGAGATTTTCTTTTGTTGCTCATTTTTCAATGTTAGCAGCGACTCACTCCATGTGCAGGGGTGTGGTCTTCAGCCAAGGGATTAAGAATGATTGTGATTGGTAGATCACTGCACACAGTGTGTGACAGTCAGGTACCCTTAGATGAGAACACGTTGAGTTAATTTGCCTCCTACATCGCAGGATCTGCAGTGTGACTATTACACATACGAACATCGCAATAACAATGCTCAAACAATATATTTATGCAGCTCTAAGTAAGAGTAATTCCATTAATTAAAATTCCAAAAAAGTTAATCTGCCCAAAAAGCTAGAAGTACAATCTGAATGAATTTTTTTAAAAAAAGTAAAAAGAAGTCATAACAATGAAGTGGTCTATTTTTTGTGATTCTCCAAGTTCCAGGTGCCTAGTAACCAAAACTGTCAGCAGCTGCAACATAATACAGCGTGAGCATTAATGATAAAAGACAGAGGCTATGTATTATAAGGTGGTACAAAACTGGCATGGGGCTTAAATATAAACAGTCTGTTATGTTCTGTATCACAAGAGAGGGCCACCCAATCTAGTCCGAGAGCTCATGGTTACAAGTATAATTATCAGGAATATATCTTAGATCAGTTGGTATTCATGTAGCTGTTACAAAACACGCTGATTTTAATGAGTGGCCACAAATTTATCAGTGTCATCTGATGTTCACTTTAGTTTAAGGCATTTGCATTTGTGTAACATTTTGTCTGTGCCTCTGACTCCAGGTGAAAGTGGTGATTCTTGGTCAGGATCCCTATCACGGCCCGAATCAAGCCCATGGATTGTGTTTCAGTGTGAAAAGACCAGTGGCTCCTCCGCCCAGGTTTGAAACTTCCGTTGGCTTTTGTTCCCTTCCATGTAAACCTGTTAGTTTTGTCAGTTTTTTATTAAAATAGGTAGGAGCTGCTCTCTTCACTGTGGTTGTTTTTTTTTTTTTTTAGTTTGGAGAACATGTACAAAGAACTTACCACAGATATTGAAGGCTTTGAGCATCCCAGGCATGGAGATCTGAGTGGATGGGCTAAACAAGGTAGTTTTATTTTTTTCAGTCTACCTCTTAATCATTCATGTCTGATTTACCTGACCTATTATCTTCCTATACTGACCTTGCTCATCAGGTGTGCTGTTGCTCAATGCTGTGTTAACTGTTCGAGCTCATCAGGCCAACTCACACAAAGACAAAGGCTGGGAGACCTTTACAGACGCTGTGGTGCACTGGCTCAGCAACAACCTGGAAGGCCTTGTTTTCATGCTGTGGGGATCATATGCTCAGAAGAAAGGAGCTGCTATCAACAGGGTAAGTGAACATTTTTTAAATTTATTTTTTTTGGGGAACAGTTTTAATACTAACTGTTTGAACAAATCAGTATCATATTCCGATGGTTAAGCTTTTGTTTTTATTTTGCAGAAGCGCCACCATATCCTGCAGGCTGTGCATCCTTCGCCTTTATCTGCTCATCGTGGATTCTTTGGCTGCAAACATTTTTCAAAGGCCAATGAGATACTGGTGAAATCTGGAAAGTCGCCCATAGATTGGAAGGCACTTTGAGTAGTTAAACATGTCAGGCTTTACGTCATGTGTTTAACTCCAGACAAAAACCCAACCATAAGCTTTCCTTGTTTTCATGTTTGAGTAATTGTTGTGTCCTAATGAAACAGTTCTTGTTGGTAGTTTACACTGCTGTTTTGTGACACTTCTTACAGTGTCTGTCTGTTCTTCAGTTTAAACGTTGTATTTATGTTTGTGTATACTGTTAGTTTTTCTAAGATCATTAAACATTTTTTTTTATACTTTTCCATAAATGATTTAAAAGGTGGATTTAGTATGTCTGAGGTTTCCTAATAACATTGTTGAGTAAAACACAACTACTTCCAAAGGGGAAGGGGATGCATAGGAATCATTAAAGAATCTGAGAATCAGCTCAACAGGGTATTCTTTGTAGACCAGGCATAACCACATATTTAATCTTCCCTGATAGGATCAGATGAAGGATGTGGAGAAAAAAAAACAAACTAATAACAGACCTTCATAGATTACTACTGTCAGGTTAATGTAATTTTGTCATCTGTTTATTATCCTATAAGATAGACAGGAGAGAATTACATTGGTTATTAATCTGGGAGGAGGAGGAGGTGTAAAATGTAATTAATGAGCCAAAGTAACTCAGAGTATCATCAATGCCACTACATTACGAATAAATTTAATAGAAATGAAACTAGGAAAACTAAGAGTTGGAAGATATAGATCTTGGAAGTATCAAAGCTCTGGATTATTAGGGAAAGAGACTCCACTGACAACTACTTTATCACTTATTTTGACTAAATTATTTTTATTATGTTTGTGAATGTTTATTCTTTACGTGTCTTAATCTTTATCTCCATGTATAAGTTTTTTCCAGCATACTCTCTTGTCTCTATATGTGTTTTATATCTCTGTTGCATCGACTATCTGTTGGAAAT
>JAPTYQ010000030.1:35517663-35532712 GCA_029814465.1 Ostorhinchus cyanosoma | reverse complement strand
ATAAATCAGGATCCACCTCACTTTTTGTATCATAAAAATAAACCTTTTGAGGAATAGGTTCTCAATTTTATAACATCAGAAAATGCATTATTCTACCTTTTTAAAACCCTTGGTAGCAGCCTCTCTGATGAATCGTATATATGCAGATGACTCATGTGTTTACTGTATTAGACTGGATCAGAATAGGGAAAAAGCTTGCTTTGCTGAGAGTATTGCTGACCCATCTCTTCCAGCTGCAATCTCTGCAAAGCGAGAACACCTCTCTCAGGCGGCAGGTTACAACAAATATCTATCAGATCCCCAGCGGTTCAGACTACCCTGACCCCTCCAGCCCCTCAGCCTTGAAACGCCGACAGTCTGCGCGGGCCAGTCGGCCCATGTCTATGTATGAGACCGGCTCAGGCCTGAAGCCCTATCTCCCCAAAGGGGAAACTCCCTACCCAGAGGAGGGTATCCCCACCCTGCAACCCTTCCCACCTCATGTAAGTAAGACCTGTACCCTGCATTCCTCTGCATCTTCCTCTCCACTGCCCTGTTTCCATGACTTTCCCTCATGTCTTCTCCCTGTCTGCACACCTTTCCCTATGCCTTTTTTTCCCATTTGCCAGAGAGTAATTTATTTTCAGGTATCACAGATAGAGCAGTTTAAAAGTAGACAAACATTGCCTTGCATTCAGGTGCAACCAGTCACATCATATTTTCCCAGGTTTTTATGCAAAAACAAGTACCTGCCTACACCTGGTATTCATTGGAGTGTTGATATTTGTCAAACAGAACTAGATGTACACATAATGAGATTTGTAAAGAGATGCTGTGAAAGTGATTTACTTTGAAAGTCTGTACTGTGTTTTATGATGAAGTATTAAAGGTACCATATAAATAATCTGTGTTTTTGTAGTGCATGGCAAACTCACGACCTCACATTCTCCGTGAATGTATGTGTTTTCTATTCTTTCTTGTGGATGAAGATCAAGGTACTTTTGCAGTTAGATGAAGCCTTGGGCACTTTTAAGAATTTAAAACTCTTATGAAGTCTTAAATTACAGAGGAAATGTTGAGGATTCAGACAATGAAGGTAAAAGGAAGATGTGTTTAAGTAGTTTTTTAAGATCCAGTAGAGCACTGATTATGGAAATAATGGCCCTTTTGAATCCTGAAACTCATGGCCATGGTCTTTTGTACATACATTTTTTCATGATCCTTAGGTGGCTTTTATGAGACTCTTACCTGATCGAACATTAGATCTCATCCATAACACTTTTTAGATTGTTTTACTTTTCAGTCAAACCATCTGTCTTCTTAAAATGTGATTTGAACCCTGTCTTTAGACGGAAAGGGGAGCTTTTGTGACCACCTCCTCATCCCTCCCCTCATTTCCATCTACCCTGTCTTGGTCGAAGGATGACAGTACACAAAAGGTTAAGTACACTCTCACTTGGTCCACGCCTCGTGAGACGCAGCAAGCCCACTTGGAGACCTTTCTCATGTTTCCCCTCTTCTCCCTCGCCTTCCTTTGTCTCCCATATGCTGCTCTTTACCTACTCTGCTGCATGAGCCAACCCTCCACCGGCTGCCCTCACCACCTGATTCCCGCCTTCACCAGCATCATCCTCACTGCGCGGCTAATCAAACTGAATCGTGCGGTTCTGCAAATGCAAAACCTCTGCCTGACCACTGAACGTTGAGCATAAAGATGTGCTTCTGATGCAACACCAGCTAATTTTGAAGCTTTCTTCATTTGCTCCAGAAGCCTGCGCCTCAGAAGATGTACAACAATCTGATTGTGCAGTTGTCCTAAAATGCTGTTTGGAGTGCTAAGGGTTTGCTAGATTTATAAACCATTTGATAATGAGATATTCATGATTAAATACTAGGACTTAAAAGCATATATATTTAGACCTCTTTAGTTGCTGTTTTTGTCTTGTTTCTAGTAAATAATCATGGCCTTGATTAGTGTAAAGAGGAGTCATTTGCTTGTCCATTTTGCACAGTGAGCTTCCAACAGCATGCTCTCACTTCCTTCAGTAACACCCAAACACTGCAGCAATCTGGAGATGTTTACAGTCCTGAAAGATGGATCTTCTGTTAAGCCAGAACAAAGACTTATCTAAACATGTATGAGCTAATCACATTTCCTGCCAAAGGGTGTTTGAGACAGCCTTCTTGTCTGCAGTGTTCTGTAGTGTTCTGTACTGCATAATGACAGAGGATTTTGGTTGAACTGTTTTTGGACTTTGATTGAAGTATACTGTGTGGACTAAATGGACTTGTTTATCTGTGCTTCCTGTAGAATGTGTACCTTAGGTTACAACATACATTTTAAGTCACATGGTGTGCACTTGAGATAATATTTGCATTGTGTGTTTTCTTATGACATCGTGTGAACTGTTGATATCCCATCCTCAAATAATGCCTCTCAGGGGTCTACTTCCCCTCAGTTTGGAGGACGAGTAAAGCTTGTTTCATTGTACTGATGTAATCCTCACTCATTTGTGTCCATGGATGTTTCCAGTCAGATGTTGCTGACTGTCCCTTTAAGCTTACTGTAAACCTGAAAAAAATTGACAAAGCTGCTGAGTTTGATTATTTTCTCAGATGCTGCTCAGCATTTGTCATCCATGAGCCTGTACTTACCTCTGAGTCTAAAGTTTCCATTCACACCACAACTGTAACATCCAATGAGGGTCACATTCAGTTAAAAAATGCAGTATAAAGTTTTCCCGAAGCACACCAGGTGAATTTTTAGCAACTTTGTATTGCTTTATATTGATGATATTCTGCATAATCTGTTTGACTAACTGACATTTAAAGCTTTAAGTTGATTCTGTTCTCTGGCTTCACAGCTTTACTGACTTTTAGCCGTTTGATATTGATACACACGGTTGATGGCAGCACTGTAATAGGATTTGTGTACACTGTAAATGTACATTTATTTGTTCCTTGTGAATATAAAGCAGCATTTAAACTGTCACCACGGCTGCTTTTGGTTTAGAGTGTCGCTGTAATGGGACATATTGAACAGACACATTTTTATCTGTGTTCCTTTGCTCTGTTCTTCCTAGGCCTCAAAGTTAGAGAAGCAAAGCAGTATGCCTGAAAGTGACTACGATAATACGTTCAATGAGTCTGAGATGGATGACTCAGGGTAAGACATGACATCTGCTAATTGAAGCCTGAAGGACAATAATGCACTTTTCTGACTCACCTAGAAAGATTACATTTTTATATCAAGTTGCATAATGTGCAGTTCTGTCTTTAGGAAACAGAAGCAGATGTTTGGCAGTAATTCTTGTGATCATCAGTCTATGCAGGAGAGGTAGGCTGAGGAGCAGCGGCTGGCTGGGGGAGGGCAGCTCTATCCCTGAACTGGATGATCTAGAGATGGAATCAGACCCTACACTTCCCAGCACAGAAGACGTCATCCGCAAAACCGAGCAGATCACTAAGAATATCCAAGAGCTGCTGCGAGCTGCTCAGGAAAACAAACATGAAAGGTTAGAATCTGGAGATAATATATTTCTAGCAGCGTACAGACTTTTACTCCTCTGTCTCTTGCTTTCATTTTAAACTCTTAATTCCACAGAGTTCTGTCATTTTCAGTTGCCTTAATCTCCTTTTATTTTCCATTTTGTCTGTTATTTTCATTCTTATCCCTCATTCAACTCCCTCTCTGCTTCTTTATGATGTGTTGTCATGATGCCCCCCACGTCCCTCACCTTTTTGAGCAGACCATGTGAACGTGAAGGTGTCCGTCGGCTCAGGCACAGCCTGGGATGTTTCAGCACTTTGGTTCCTTGGGCTGAGAAGGCCCCCCCTTCTCTTCAGCCGCTCAGCCTCCGCTCCCCTGATCCCTCCTCCTGGTACTCTGGCTTCTGTCCCTGCCTCCCAGGCACAGTTTTATTTTCCTCTCCCTCACACATTCTCCTCTGTCTCACCTGCTAACAAGTTTTCTTTTTTCTCTTAGTGCTTGATATCTGTTTATTTTTTAAAAACTTGGTTGCTGTTGTTATTTTTTGTTTTTGTTTTCAAGGTGTGATTTAGATTTTTTTCTGATTTTTATTTGAATTGTGGTAGCTGATGAAAAGCTGTATCTGTGTAATGACTTTTATTGCGCAATTTTCAGGTTATTATTCATTTATGTATAAATAAGTTTGTACCTTAAAATACTTATATTTAACCAAGCTAAAAATATGTGCTTTCATATTACTGAAAACTGCCAATTTAACCAAGATTGCACGGTTTGTTGTAATGCTGGATACATGCTTTGTAAACTGACTTGCATGTATGTTGCAGGTAATGTTTTAAATGCAAACTTTGAGATTTGTAGGAATGTTATCAGTATTTTGAGCTCACTTACAGTTCTTCTCTCCTCACAGCTTCATACCCTGCTCAGAAAGAATACATGTGGCTGTAACAGAAATGGCTGCCCTCTTCCCAAAGGTAAATCTTTATGATTTATCAGAGTGAATAAATAATTTGTCCAGCCAACAATTTAACTTTGAAGGAATATAAATCGTGTTTGTGGTAATGCAACAACTATAATGGGACAAATGTAAAGGTCAAAATGAAGTAACATATATAGTTTCAGTATCTGATGTTTCTCAACAAGATTTGTGTGTCAATTCTTTCTTTCATTCAGTTTTTCTTTATTGTGTTTATTTGAAATAACAAGCAACCTACTTTCTTTTCTCTTTGGTGTACTCATCAAATTGGTGACAGAAATAGCAGACATAACTACATTAATCTGTAAACTAGATCTGCATTTTAAAGCCTCTTGATATTCAGATATGTTAATCTTTCTGTGCAGAAACCACGCTCAGAAACTGTGAGAGGCTCTTTGCGCTTGTTGACCTCCAGTGCGTACCGGCTTCAGAACGAGTGCAGGAAGGCGCTGCCTTCAGATGGTTGCCAAGGACCGGACATGCAGCTGGTCACCCAGCAGGTCATCCAATGTGCTTATGATATTGCCAAGGCAGCAAAGCAGCTTGTCACCATCACCACAAAGGAAAATACCAACTAAAAGCACTTAAAGGCTGAAAAGCCATTAGCATCTCAGTTTTGTTTTTATCTTTTTAAATGATTTTATTGTTTTTTTTGTATTTGTGATATATGCATGCCTTCTCTTTTTTAATTTATTTAGACATTAAAATTCAACTGTGGACATAATGTGAGTATAAGGGAAAGAGTCATGTAAACCTTGAGGGTGCCAGGCTGTAATAGCACAATTTAGTACATGAGAAAACAACTTTCACAAACCATGTCTAGACAGTTTGCTGTGGTGGATAGCAGACCTTTGAGATCTTTGACAAACTGAGTAATTCCTCCTAGTACCTGATCATGTTAAAGTAATCCATAATGTAAATATCTACACTAAGAGAAGGAATTAAGCACAGTAAAGTAAATCCATATGACAGTGGTTAAACTAGTCCAAAGCCAGATGCAGATGCTGAAAGCCATAAATGAGTGATGAATTTACTGTCATTGAGCGCTATTTCCAACACTCGTGTAGCTAAAGGAGCTTCCCCTCATCTTTTGCACTGTGCAATCATCACATACTGTACAGTTAAATCATCAAACAAAATGACCATTTGGTTGACTTCCATTTCATGTTGGGAACTTCATTTATGCACATTATGTAGCTCTGCAATGCTAATGTTTGTTGCATAGAAAAGCTATTTATATGGTTGGTCCCCTGTCCAAGTGTAATCCAGTCTGCTGTGCACTTATTGCAGCTATTTATGTATGCCCATTTGTCAAGTCAGTGAATGCAAGCAACACTTGTTCAGGGGCCAAGTTATATTCTTCACCAGCAGCAAGATGTTGTTGTATTAAGTTATAATGATTTGGTGTGTTTCCATGAGGCTTCACACTGTACTGTATTACGCGGTCTTGTGTGCCACTGCAGTGTTGATGTTACAAGATATTTAGAGCTTATAACCATATGTATTTTCATGTGTTTTGTGCTCTGTTCTGTTGCTGCTAGTTTTGTATTAAATGTGCAACATATGGGATAGAACTCGATATCTCACAATCCATGTGCAACCCAAGGTTCATTCTCGCCAAGTGTTCATTGTCATGTTGAAATCTGATCAAGGTAATGTCCCTCTCTGTACATGAACTGAGTGCAGGGATGTATGTGATGCAGCTGTTAAGTTGCAATTTGAACAAATATTTTCTAAATAAACTTAATTTATAAGTATAAACAGAGGTTGTTGGGTGTATTTTTTTAGGGTTTCTATAGGTCCTTAAATCTAAAATCTAACAATTTGAATTTAATGTGTTTTACATCAGATTTTGAAATGACTTTAAGTGTTTTGTAAATAGGGCTTGGTTGAAGCCTCTTGGGGGAAAAATTAATTTCATGCAGAAACACCTAAGAGAGTTTGAATAAGGCATTGCAGTTGCTTGGGAAGTATTAAAAAATTAAGCACCCATTTTTTTATTCTGTTAATACAAAAACCTGAAAAACTGATTGGAATTAATTTATTGAACAGTATAAATTGGCAATATAAAACATATCCTCCTTGGAGAGTTATAAAAGTACAAAAACACATTTTCTACATATACAGAGAACCAGCATTAAATTGGCACAGAATGCAAATTACTTTATAACCTACATGCATCTTACTTCTTTAAAAGGCAATTCTAATAAGTATAAAAATATTCATCTCTGAACTCTGCTTTTACTTGCGTCTTTCAAACTTATCAAGTCCAGGCTGATCGGGGTCTGCTGTGACTCTGAAAGGGAGATTTTCACATATGTCATAAACAGATCATCAGTTTAGAACTCGCAATAGAAATACTCAGTGTTGTCAGTCCTCTTACCCTCTCCTGGTACCCTTTCTTGGCCATCATCTCCATCTCCTGCCTCAGCTCCTCTTCCTCAATTCGATACACCTCTTTGTCCTCCTCTTCCTCCTGCTCAATCCTGCACTGCTCCTCCCACTCCTCCTGGTGTTTTTGCTCCACCTGCAGTATGTAAAACCAAACAACATTACTTTTGTTTTATTATAAGAAATATTATCCAACATATACTATTCTGGCATTCCTTCTAAAAGGCTGTAACAATATTCCTACAAGTGTTGCAAAATAAATTTGAAAATGTGCCATGGATTAACAAAAACACTGCAGCATTTACCAACCTGAGCATCAATCTCTTTCATCCGTGCTTTTTTGCGTCCTTCTTCTTGCTCTCTCTCTTGCCGTCTAAACTCCCTCTCGGTCTCTAGTTCCTGGATCAGCTCTTCTCGCCTCTTCAGGGACTCCTCTTGAGCCTCACGGTTCTGCTGCATCTTCAACTCCAGCTGCTGCTGTCTCCCGGTGAGCACCTTTCCAAGAAAAATGAACGAGAACTCTTACTCAGCACTCAAATGTTTTGAAATACACCCAAATGAGGTTCCAAAATCATCAGCAATGAAAAACAAGCCTGACCCTCTAAACCCAGCTCACCTCATGCATGAGCCGCTCTCTGGCTTTCCTCTCCTTGTCCCACTGTGCTTCTCGTTTTTCCCACACACGTTGAGCCTCTTCTCTGAAACAGATTAGACACAGTGGTTTGTATTTGAGGAGGATCAGAGTTCCTGTCTGAGAACCTATTGTGAGCTGACTGAATGCTGCCGTCTACCTGTGTAAGTAATCTATCTCAGCCTCCCTTTCCCTCTCGAAATGAAGCTGCTCTTCAATCACACATTTCATCCAGGCAGCATCAGCGATGGCCCTTTCTCTGCGTGCAGACTCAACCCGTCTATCCTCCTCCTCCCCTTCCAACAGGGCTTCCAGGATCTTTCGGTCAGCCTCCTGACACATAAAAAGGAATATTTCAAGAATTCAATTCAATATTTCTGAATTCTTTTTCAAATCCAAAGCGAAACCAGAGAAACAGAAGGTGAAGTGAACTCACCAGCTCCTCCTGCACCTGTTGGGCTCTCCTCTTCAGCTGAGCACGGTATTGACGAATTAAGAAATGCCTGGTGAGACACAAATTTATTATATAACAGGATAAAACATTAATCTCTGTCTATTTTTCTGCATACAGTACCCTTCCTACCTTATCTCAGATTTCTGTTGCCTTTCTTCCAACTTTCTCCTTTCATCTTCTATCTTTTCCAGCTCCCACTGCTGGGCTAGCAGAGCCTCTTGCTCTTTCCTCAAACGAGTGGCCTGAAGGGAGAAAAATAATGAATAAATAACATGCAACATATGACTTTCTGCACCAGGAATATTCTGTTCAAAATACAAAGTATAAAATACCTCCTCCTCCCTCAGCTTCAGTTCTTCCATTTGTTTACAAAGTTCTTCTGCCACCTTGCGCTCCTCTGCTTTCTTTCGCTCCTCTGCTTGTTTTATCCTCTCCAGGGCCTCTTTTCGAGTCCTCTCATACTCATTTTCAAAGCGCCTCTTCGCCTCCTGTTCTGCCACTTCTTGCTGCATGTTTGAGTGGAGAGGTGGGTCACTTACAGGGGGTGTCTAAATCCTCAATTATGTACCATGTTGAAGGGATTAACCAGAGTAGGTTTCAGACTCGATACTGTGCTCACAGATGACATGACCACCATTTAATTAAATATTGATTTGTGTCATAAATAATTAGTCATGTAAGAGGACAAAGACAAAGTTTACTGACACTTATGACAAATTCTTATTTATCTGGTTTTTAAATTAAGTGATGTGCTCAAGACACTAAAGACATGTTTGGCAAATGTTCAAGAACAATTACTCTTAAGTGGTTTTGAAATCAGTGAAAAAAAAAACCAAACAAACATAAAAGAGTTAAATGGAAGTGGGTGAATTACCTCTTTCTTCTCAGACATCTGCTCTTGCCAGTGGCTGACAACATGATCTTTATGTAACGCAGACTCAAACTGCAGACAGATTGAAAGAAGTTGTGACATGGACTAGACAGAGATCCCCAATGAACTTGACCCTTTGCGGAAGGGATACCAGAATATTTTATTCTATTAAGTCAATGGTGGACTCAGGTTAACAGAAAGTCATGGAATGTCTGCATCACAAGCCCTATTAGTTTCCAGATCAAGTGGATGTCTTAACAAAAAGTGTCTGTTTTCTCCTCTTGCACAGACGTTGGACGTATGGGATGGTCACTAGACTCCCTAAGTTGTTTATCACTTCATCAACAGTCAGACTTTAAAATAAGAGATCTGGAAATGTGTCTTTAGCATTAATAGTTTAACTAGAGCTACCTCTCGCAACTGGGGGTTATTTTTCCTCCAGTGTTCCTTCAGCTGCTCATCTGCAAGCTAAAAACAAAGAAATAACCACCATTAAACACCAATGGCATGCCACTACAAAGCACTAAAAAAAAAAGAACATTTAGAATGAATTCAGTGTAGATACCTTTTTTCTTCTCTGCTCTCTCAGTGTGCAAAGCTCTTCAGTTTTTTGGACCAGCTGACTTGCCAAAGTGCTCCTGTCTGGAGATACTTTCCTGAGCTCCGCCTCCAGCCGATCTTGTTCCTCTTGAAGCATGGTCCTCAGACGGTTCCTGCGCTGCTCTAGACTAGCTTTCTTTTCATCTTTCAATCTCTGATTATGGAATGCCATCATACTGACAGAGAAAAAAAAGACACTCAGCTTTCTTTGCCACTTGAGTCCTGTTTAATCATACAAGTTCAAGTCTCACACGATCAAGTGACAAATTATGGTCGCTTAATTATTTAAACACAGTCAGACCAACACATTAGCCCACAGCACATTTATAAAAGGTTTCAAAAACCAGACATATTGATGTGGTGGGAGGTAAAAAAAACAACAATTATACACTGAAAAAAGAGGGTGTGTGGTCTTTCATTAAATTATATAATTTCTGACAACCTTCAGATTGGGATTGTTTCAAATTAATGGAAATCTTCTGTATCTAGAGAGAGATTTTCTATCATTTTCATTTATGTGGGGATGCATTATAAAAGTGGGTGTTTGTCTCTAAAATAAATATCTGTGATTGATATTTAGAAAACTTACACTATTTTATCTATACTCCTGACTAAATAATAATAAATTAAAAAAATTGGAGAGAGCTGAGAGCAATAGTTTATCGGTCACTTGGTCACTAATGTTTCTTTAATACAGATACCTTACATAAACACATACAGAGGATAATTACTCCCAGAGCCAACAGAGTGAGAGAGCAAAGAAGGAGAAACAAGAATAGAGTTCCTTGGTAAATGCATTAATTATGAACATGAAAAGGCTGTGGTACTTAGTTACCTCTGGTCGTAGGACTGACGGGAGCTCCACACTGCCTGTCTGTGGCTGCGGACACTCTGCTCCCTGAAGTACTGGGCATGGAGCTCCCACTGCTGCCGCCAACGGGCCTGCTGCTCCCGCTGCCGGGCCAGCTGTCCGGCCAGCACACGGGACCGACTGGGTGCATAGGCCGATAAAGTGGGCAGAGCCATGGACCTAAAATATAATTAACCACATACCAGAAATGAGAATTAACTCCGCTTTGGCGACTCAACATGAACTTAAGCTACCCTTCCCATGCTAAGTAGCCAAACACAGGACTATAAAACCCCTTACCTACTCACCTTAAAGACGATGAAGTTGATTATATTATTATTATTATTATTATTATGGTCTTACTAAAGTCACTCGGTGCTTTCCATTTGTTAAACACAGTCGTCTTTATTCAACACCTGCAGATTTCGTTTCCCATAGTTACCGCCTCACTTCCTAGTTACTCGCCCACTACGGGGTCCGAACAAGGACAAAAGAGTTTAAAATTGGAAACGCAACTCGTATTTACATTTTACATCAAGAAAACACATTCACATTTTACTTTATTAAACGGAAGTGTTAATACAGGTTTTAAATGAAAGAAATCACCATTGAAAAAGATGGCGTCGATGATTTTGTTACTCCACATTTTATTTTCAAATAAAGTTTCAGAAATCGGCTTAATGTTGTTAAAATGTTTGAACACTTAAATACAGAGGAAGGTCTTTGAATAAAAAGTCGAATTTCACTCACAATATCTCGTTTCTTTGATTTAAAAAACAAAACACACACACAAAAAAACGTATTTTATTACCAGTAAGGGCAATTGATTACATGGGCAATTTAAAATAGAAGTGATAGTCTATTAACTTCTACCACCAGGGCATTAAAATGACCAGAAATTACGACACAAATGTATAGATGAATCAAGTGAAAAGAAATCCGATCATTATTAGTGTAAGAATCTGTGACGGCACATCCTCAGAGGTTCCACTAAAGTCCATTAGTTGGCAGTAATGCAGCATATTAAAATCCTAATGTCAGCTGATAACAGTTTATCTGGTGCCATTTCGGTGTTGTGACAAAGCGCCGTTTATCAGCAGATCTCTCAGCATCAGGTTGATCACATGAGCTGTCTGTCGGCTGGATATTTCACCACCACCTGAGTTCATTGTAGGTGACGTGTGTGTGTGTGTGTGTGTGTGTGTGTGTGTGTGTGTGTGTGTGTGTGTGTGTGTGTGTGTGTGTGTGTGTGTGAGCTACGTAGGGCGCACACAGCCTCTGCAGGTACCACTGTAAATCTGCAGTGGTGGACGTTGACAGCCTGTTGCTCTCCTTTCAGAGGTAAGTGTGTGCCCAGACTCAGAAGATGGCTCTGCTAATGGAGCACCAGTTCAGACAGCTGCCAGCTGACAGACAAGTGGAGACAAGACCGTTTCTGGAGGCTGTGTCATACCTTCCACCATTCTTTGGTAAGTGTCTCCACAGTGTGACACAGTAGTGACAATGTAAGTACCACTGTGCATTAAGTTTGGTTAAAATACATGTTAACTCTAGGGTGTCAGGGCCTATAGAGAAAAGGGCACACAGATTTTGCAGAGTTATTAAAAAATTACTATGTAACTACCTTTATGATAATGATTAAATGGATAGATGCATACAATCACAACAATTCAGACCAGATTGAAGGCACTGAGTAAGCTTTATTAATTAGTTTCAAGGATTCACATCTACTGACTGTTATAGAACATGACTGTATGATAACATCTGAGAAATCCCCTCAACGTGACCTTTTAAATGCCATCAATTTTTAATGTGCATTTGTTCAACTTTGATTAATAAACACATAACAGGCAGAGCTGAAAATCTATCACAACACTTCTATCACGCTTGAACTGGAAATGATATTGCTCTTTCCAAATGATAATCTTTTTTGGATCGAATGTCTCTTCATCCAGCTGTCCACAATCCTGTAGCATGCATAATTTAATTCACTGCCCTGGATTTTAAGTTGTGAAAATTGATTAGTACGGTGTTGAGTTCCCCTTGCCCATTCACAAGCGGGACCAGGGCACCAGGGCATCTTTGTGCGACTTCATTTTGTATTAATATGCCAAAGGTCCTTTATTGAAATGCCATGTGAAACCCTTGAGAGCAACCAAGTCTAAAGTTGACATTAAACTCTTTCCTCCTTATGGCCATTGTTTTTTATGACCTAAATTTCTTGTCCAACTTTCCAACAACTCATTAAACCTCCACACAACAAAAGCACACCCACACTTTTTACAGTTATTTTAGCTAATTAGTCCTCTTCTTCAGGACTGTGCTTGAGTGACAATTCCTCATCCTCCATCTACGGTATTTCTCAGCTGTTATGGCAGAGAGAGCAACATACCTTTTTACCTTTTGCTTCCTTTAAGTGTCTGAGGAGTATCTTTAAAAAATTCCCAGTATAGCTCTGTCCAAATGTAACCTGTGAAGAGATCTAATTAGCTAGAATAATTAACACCTTAGTGGGTGTGCAGGGCATTTAATGAGCCAAGAATCTAACGGCTGCTGTTTGTGGAAGTGTCTAGAGTTTATTCATGTTATAGTTTTTAGTTCAGTATGTTTTTTTTTCCTTGTAAATGTTCATTTTGTGAGAAAAACAAAAACTCCAGTTAGTGGAAAGTACAGAGAGAGTCATTAAGATGAGGATGTCTCTGAAACGAGATATGTCGCCGACAGTGATGTCGGGATGCATCACATCAGCACAATAGAGCGCACTTTGTCATGAGTAGTTTCCACTAACAGCTCAGGGGCTGAAAGCTGTCTGTGGTGTCAGTGGGTCAACCAGACGCCGTGTGTGGTCGAGACTCATTGTTCACTATCCTGTCACCAAATACTCTGGGAGCCTAATTAAAGGACACCTAATGATAATAATGTGATGATGTGTCTGTATAAACAGCCCATATTGAAGGCTTGATGTAAGTTTTCTGCTTCATCCTCTGATCCTCAAATGATATACAGTATAATTGACCAATTTCAAGATATTTGTGGAAAATGATTGCTTTTTATTGTATGCTATTACATGAAATATTTATTCTTCAGACAGCAAGTTTAATTATTTAGAATTTTTCCATTTTTGATTGCATATTGGACATTGATGATTACCACAAACGACTTTATGTTTTCACTTCTAAACTCATCTAAAATCCCTCCTCAGACTGTCTCGGCTCCACAGTTTTTGCACCAATCAAGGCTGACATTTCCGGAAACATAACAGTGCGTATCATTATTTTTTATTTGATTTGCTTAGATTATCATGCACTGCCTACACTGAGATGCTCTGCTTTCATTTTTAGAAAATCAAGGCCGTCTATGATACCAACCCAGGACGGTTCAAGACACTTGGGCAGATTTTGGAGGCAGAGAAGGAAATGCATGGAGCAGAGTGGCCCAAAGTTGGAGCAACATTGGCACTGATGTGGCTAAAAAGGTTTAAGACATTTGACTTTTTTAATGGTTAGGGTCTGGCTGCAGCCCTAATAACTATGTGACTGTTCTATTCTTTCTTAATCAGGGGTCTACGATTTATCCAAGTTTTCCTTCAGAGCCTTGTAGATGGTGAAAGGGATGACAATAACCCAAACCACATTCGGGTTAATGCAAGTAAAGCTTATGAGATAGCTCTGAAGAGGTACCATGGCTGGTTGGTGCAGCAGCTTTTCAAGGTGAGATGCATGAGCTGATGTGTGTCACTGAGCGCATACAATCCATACAGTCAGGAGTTTTAAACTGTGCATTTTCATTTTCCCTTTCAGGCAGCTGTTTTTGCTGCTCCATATAGGTCAGATTTCTTGAAGGCTCTCTCTAAGGGACGGGATGTCAAAGAAGAGGAATGCTTGGACAAAATCAGAAAATTCTTAATCAACTTTTCTGCCACTGTTGATGCTATTTATGAGATGTACAGTAAGCTGAATGCAGATCTCGATTACACAGTGTGACTGTGGGTTATTATCTTTTCCTCCAGTGAAGCAGTTTGTTTACAGTCATTTACATTCAGTCTACATCTTTACAGGGTTACTGTACCTCCAAGTAATCTGTTGGCTCACTGTGGGAGTATATTTATTGCACACTGTGATTACAGCTCAAATGTTTATGCTCTTGTGCTCATCTGCACGCCTTTAATATCTAATTCACTGCAGTTTTCGCTCATGGTGTTTATTCTGGGGCAGATATTCTGAATGCAAAATTTCTCAGATTCAGAATCCTGTCTTCTTTAAGTTTCAAATAAAATATTTCTATACATTTATTTGTATTAATATAATACTTATGCAATAGTGCAGACCTTTAAGTGAATATGGAAACAGCCTTTTGGGATTTAAAGGGTTCCTGAATATATACAGAAATTATGATAGTTGAATTCAAGGGTGATGTCACTTTTATTTGGTGTACATTTATCTGTAATTATACCAGTCGCAGAATTGGATCAAATTGCATTTTAAATAGTTTGTTTTCTTAAATTTGTTGCATAGCAAGTGACATTTTAAATTGTTAAAGAATTGAACTCATACATATATGATACTTCATCTAAACAATTATTCAATCAATACACAGTATGTGAAACCATCATTTATATTAAATAAAATATTTACAATCATAAAAAGCCGTGAAGATATTCTGGAGAAGAAGCCATATGATTCCTTGTTGGATAACAAATTGTGTGCAGCAGATTTTGTTTTAACTTTTTGCTTCTTGTTCTCTCTCTCTCTCTCTCTCTCTCTCTCTCTCTCTCTCTCTCTCTCTCTCTCTCTCTCTCTCTCTCTCTCTC
>JAPTYQ010000030.1:35505740-35517563 GCA_029814465.1 Ostorhinchus cyanosoma | reverse complement strand
GTGTGTCTGTTTGTGTGTGTGCGTGTGTTTGTGTGTGTGTGTGTTTGTGTGTGTGTGTGTGTGTCCAGGTACCTTCTGTTTGGGGTCCTCACATGTTATGTGGAATATAATGATGCCATCAGTCAGGTTGCTGACTGAAATGCCTGAAATCATCCAATTAGTGGCACTTGAGAAGCGAGTGAAAACAATACTGGTGACAGGTAATCTGCCCATGAACATACTGTACTGACCTTTCAGGGAGGTGTACAAGACTCTCTGTTTAATCTTGGCATCCTCGACCACATAGGCAGCAGTCTGGGTGAGGATGAGCTGTCGCGGCCTCGGTTTAAAGCCATTCCTGTCGTATTTGGTCACAGGGACACTGTACTGTAGAAGCAGAGAATTCAACACTTACTTTTTTGTGACACTAAATATGTTCACTCTACTTCATGGCTTTATTAATATTCAATTACCTTAATGTGCTCATTGCGAATCATCTGAATGACTCTGATGTTTATATCTTGTTCACCTGTAAATGTTAAACTGTGTAAAAAATATTTGCTTATAAGATAAAAAAAAGCAGTATGTTGAAAAACCTCTGAAACTTACTGATTCTAGTGTCCACAAAAGGTTGAGCAACACTCTGAGGATAACTTTCCTTTTTGCCCTTGAAAATGTTGCTTGCAAGAAGTTTCAGTTGAAGCTAAATGGAGTTTAATGAATTAATGCAAAATAAAAACACAATAATGCAGAGTTATATCCTGTGTTTACACAAATGTTACCTGTGCTTTTCTCTGGGGTGTGATTCCTCTCACATATTTCCGAACCATGAGGCGGTAATGGAGCTTCCGCAACATCTCTGATGACTAAGAATGAGCAAATATGTACACAACAGTAACACAAAATCTGAATAATGTGCTCCTTCCGAGTCATTTTGCAGTTAATCAGATAATTGTTTGTACCTCTGTCATCACAGGTGGTGGGGGGACCCAGGTGGTTTTATCTAAAACTGTTTTTGGCAGATTTTCCTTCAGCCTATTCAGGTAATTTTGTCTCACAAAAGCCAGGTATTCTGAGTTGTCTGTGGTTTTTGCTTGCCCTCTGGTCATGTACCCTTTGATAAATCTGAAAAAGATTAGCAAAATAATTATAAACAGCCTTAGGAAGAGCTGTATGATGGTGCTGCATGACTGTAATTGAATTCCTCACTGCTTGATGACTTTTACAGCCCAGGCTCTCTTCTCTCGTTCTTTCCTAGCCTGAACCCCTCGCCAACAAGTTTCAATTTTAGTGGCTGCAGAGGTAAAATGTCACACAGGAGATGAATTCCCAAAACTGTTAGTGCATGTGGTGTACTACTGTATGTTACAGCTTAAAACAAATAGTTTCAATTACCAGCTTCTTTCTGCTTTCTGAATTCTCCCTTTGCTTTATATCCTTTATATTTGGCCTGGAGTCTTGTGGCTACAATTTCAGAGCGTAATATAAAATCACAATGCAATTGCAATGACTGGAAATCAATCAGAGTGGATATCCACTCACCCAGCTCATGTTTACATCTCTCAAAAGCATCCTCTGTGGCATAGAGCGTCCTCGGATGACGGATGAATATTTTGGTTCTGAAAAGAGGCAAACATACAGCTGGCGTATGGTTGATTTGTTCATTTGAGAGAATAGCACAGGAGAAGGCATCCTCACCTCCCCATTCTGTATTCATCTGGCAAGTACCCCAGATGTTGAGCAAGTACTTCCACTCCATCAGCAGGCACTCCTCTCCAGTGTGGCCAGGTGGCTGGGCACAGAGGTTTGTATCTGTGAAATGAAATGAAACCCACTCAACATCATTTAAATGCAGTGGAAAATTGCCTTAAAATCAAGCATAAGGTTTAGATTCTGTGATGTTTCATACCTCTGCAAAAACACCTCGTATTTGCGTCTATAAGCAAAACCAGCACGTCTGACTCTGAGGTGTTCCATTAGACCCAGGTACTTCACTTGGTGTCTGATCAGTGCTTCATCAAATTGTCCTGTTTCATGCAAGACACATCACATTTCAACCATCCCCACCCTGTTGAAAATGCACGTTCCTTTGTTCATTAAAGTACCTGACTGCTTAGACTCATTGGACTTGAGACAGCGTATGTACCAGGCCTCTTTAGCCATGAGGATCTCTGTCAGCTTCAGCAGGCTGCTCTTAAATTGGGTCGCCACCTACAGACACGGCACACGGGTCATAATCCCTAACAGTTCATCTGTCAGAGACATATGGCTTAATGATGAGACAAAAGACTGCTGCTGACAGGAGAAAAGTCTTTGTTTTTGTGAGCAGTCTGGAGAAGATCAAAGAAGAAGTGTAGGACATGAAGGGGTCAGACATGTAAAGTACTCACTGTGGTTGGTCTCCGTCTGCTATCAAGGTCCACAGAGGCAAAGCACTCTTTGACTATGGCATTTTTAGACTGACATAACAGCTGTAAGTAGATGGGATATCATACATTACCACATACACGTTGACCATAAACATTAACATCAATCAGAATATTTTAATCTCCATATCACTCTGATTTTCTGTTACAGCCTGACCAAAAAAAGTCACTGCCTGGATTTTAGTAAGCACACAAGTAAGAGAGAGTGTTCCATTGGATAATTATGGCAATGGTTAACTTGTTTCAGCTGCAACAAGTTCTACAGCTCTAACTGTTGCAGTGGTAGCTTCTCATTTCTTAATGACCATCAGTTTGATAAAGAGCATAAAGATTGGACTATGTTTCAATGGAAAAAGGTCATGTGATCTAATGAGTCCAGACTGACACTGTTCCAGAGTGATGGATGCATCAGGGAGAGAAGACAAGTAAATGAAGTGATTACCCATCATGCCTAGTGCCTACATTACAAGCCTGTGGGGTCAGTGTTACAATGTGAGGTTGATTCATTAGGTCTAGGTTCAGCAATGTTATGTGTTCATAAAATGAGATCAGCTGAACCTGAACATACTGAAAAATCAGGTTTTTCCAACAGCGGACTTCATCCTTCTCTGATGACACAGACATATTCCAAGATGACAACACTAGGATTCATCGGGCTCAAATTGTGAAAGAGGGGATTATGGATCATAAGAGACCTTTTTCACACAATGAAAAGGTCCAAAACTGAGCCCCACTGAGAATCTCTGGGATGCGCTGGAAAACACTTTACACAGTGGTTTGAGTCATCATCAATACAAGCTCTAATGGAAAAATCAATGCAGCTGAGGACAGAAATACATTATTACAGTTACGCAGTATTGCACTGCAATGCCATGTAATCTACACTGGAGACAGCGCAACAAAATGTGTTGTGATCATTTTTTTGTTTTGTTTTGTTTTGTTTTTTGGCCAGGTGTGTATGTGTAGAATTTGTTCCAAAGTTTTGGATACTTATGCAAACAATTCCTAATCGATTCTGTTTAATAACAAATTTCCATTTTAACAACATGCAAAATTGTTTTATTTTCATCTATATGGCATTTTTATAAAGCAGTTTTATGTCATATAAAATATATAACTGTGTTTACCACACCTACATCCGGTTGCCGATTTCACCTTTTTAGTTTCAGTGCCGTAATGTTTTTACAACCAAAGCAGGTTTACAACATACAATAAAAAACAGCATTTTATTACGTCCGTGCTAGATGCTCTGAGGTACTAATATGTGATTTTAAACAACAAGACATTTTTAATACTTGTGTGCTTAAATAATTTATTTGGAGCCCTGGACAAATTAATATTAGTGTGTTTTATGATGTGTTTGTGGGGTAGGTTAGAGCAGAGGCATACTGTCATTAGGCTGTGTATACACGTTTGTCCATATCATATTTATAATCACTATGTTGAATATGTATTTGTACTGGGTATTTGTCCAAGGACTGCAGATAAAAATCATCCAGAAGCTAAATCTCTGATAAAATAAATGTTTATGGACTTGGTTTTGGACAAAGGAATAAATAACCTAAACTAAACCATAAAGTGGGTTCTAAGAACCAATTATAAGAATTCAATGTTGCCCTTTTATATTATTTACAGTCAGTCAACAGTGTGGTTAATAATTGAAGATCTAATTAAGGATCTCATTGTCCCCTAAGAGTTAAGTGCCAAGTAATCCTTTTATCATATATAGTGTTCATTTGCAGACTTACATCTTTTATGTTTCGATACAAAAGGTCATTATTTTTGTCCAGGAAACCTAAAGTGGAAAAAACATACAGATGTTACAATCATGTAAGTTTAGATGTCTGGGTGATGAGGCCTGAGATTGTGGTTTCTTTTACCCACAACACAGTAGGTGACCTCCCCGGCATAATGTAAGAGACGGAAATCTCCCCTCTCCAGAGTCTTACGTGTCATTTTGTCAGCCAGTTTGTGCCTGCAGTGAAGGAGGTGGAGAGAGACACAGGGATGAAGAGTGAGAGGCTTTACAGACAAATCCTAATCCTCCATCTCTATCGACTCACTGTTGGCTAGCTCACAAGCCTCCAGTCAGCAGGCCGTTGATAAAAGGTGTGAGACTTCATTGTTGAGAAGAGGGGAAGCTTTAAATTGCACTCTATCACAGGGAATGTAAATTAACCCATTGGACAACCACCAAATGTACTCAGATGTAAACCTTTGAACTTAATCCAGTCCTGTAAATGATGCAGATCCACATTTACATAAAAAGTTTTGACTTACGTGACAAAGTGAGGGTGATTTCCCATCTTGTCTTCTAGTCTCTCTAGGAAAGTAAGATCTGTGGCATCTCCTGGCCTGAGACACTCTTCATCCTGCAGAACAATCATCCGCACATAACTACCTTCATTAATAATGTTAGAAACAGGCGTTTCTTTAAGGACGCACCAGTATTGATATGATTCCTCTGTGTCTTTCCTCAACAAGGTCACATATGATCTTGTTGTTGAAGAATTGTACTGGCTCCCACTGAGAAAAAACAAAGAAACAGACTGTGAATAAATCTCTAATTAATTTGATTAAAATTATAACATAAAGATTAATTCTGCCCCCTGAAATGTTGTTTCATGTTAACAGGATTACCTCAATATTCTCAGCTTCATACTCTTCCTGCTCAGCCTTAAGTGTCAACTGGATAAAAAGCTGCTGCAGCTTCTCATTGCAGTAGTTGATGCAGAACTGCTCAAAACTACAATAATGAAAAATGGCACATGTGTAAGAAGTATTCTCACAGAATATTGGATTTATTAATAGTAAAAGGTGATGTAATAAAAGAGGTGTCAAGCTGTGAAACATGGCAAACACCTGTTGACATAGAAAACCTCAAATCCATAAATGTCCAAAAGGCCTATTACTGTCTTTCTTGAAGAGTCCTGGTAATAAAAAGCACAGGATAACAGATAAGAACAGATAAGATACTAAGGTAGACACAATGTCAATGTTGCTGCCCATGTCTCAGCCACTCTCACCGTGTTTTCTATGGACTCATTGATCCTGTTGACCAGCCATGTGAAAGTCTGTCCATAGATGGCTTTGGCCAATGCGTCTCTGGCATAGATGGCATGATCAATTGTGTACGGGCTAAGGACCTTTAAAACATATTCAAACCTGTATTTTAAATACTATTACATAATGTTATTACATTACTTTGTTACACAGTATATTAAGTTTCAACAGCAACACAAATTTGGCATTCAGATTGAAATTTCACCAGATCCTTTTTGGCTTCAATCTTCCTGTATGTTAATCCCTCTTGAAGACCAACACCATCAATTCCCAGTAGCTGCAAACATAAATCATATTAATAATGAATGAAATTCCTTCATAAATGTTGTGTATTCACTCCTTAAATATGATTGTGCTTTTTCCTCACCTTTGAGACCCAGTGTAGCTCCTCGTTGTTGTTCAGAATGGCATGGCCTTTACTGTCGGTGTTAAATTTAATGTTCCCCAGATGAAGAACACTTGCAACGATTTCAAACAAGTGCTGAAATAGATGGGTGAAATGAAAAAAATATTTCTTCAAGAGTCAATGCTTTAAATAAAAGCCTGAGGTACATAACCAAACTTACATTAGTGTGAGTCTCATCAATGTTGATAACTTGCATTGCATTTTTGACAGTCTTCCAGTCATTTTTGTCATTAATAGAAGAAACAATGGCACACTCTCCCTGTCAAAGAGAATGAAAAACATTGTGGCATAGATTTCCAACTGATTTATGATCATGCTATAATGCACATACTTGTGTTAGGTAGTTGTAATGCTGGCAGTCCCTCTCCAGTCCTAGCTGGTGCAACAGGTTATCCTCTCCTCCTTCCACAAGCTGGTAGAAGATGTGAAAATTTCTCTCCCCATGATTCTGATGCACAACCCTTGACTTCTCCAGAAGGTAATTCAGGATATGGCCTCCAACAGCATCCCCCTATGGGCATCATTAACCTAAAGACAGCAATTCTACAACTTGCAGGAAGAACACAGCCTACGGTCCACTAACGAAATGTACAGGTTTTTAACCTTATTGGATAAAGTATCTTCGTCATGCAATCTTTTTTTTTTTTAGAAAGAATTATAATATTGAACACTTTTCTCAATTCTTAACATTGTCATTTGTACCAAGTCACTTGAACAAGAGATTTGAATCCTAGTCAGACTGCTTAAATACAAGAGTAAATTAAACTTAAAAGTTACATTAGCAATTAGATATATTAACCTTTTTGATTTTCCATACACTATATTCCATGTCTATCAAATATCAGTGACAATAACAATAAATAATCACACCTCCATAATCTGTTTTAACCTTATTTTTGGAAGTGATCAGGAGTTGTGTACATCTCATGATCTTGAAACCTGTCTGTATGGGATTCTTACCTGGCTGTCAAACTGAATGTCCATATATTTCCCAAACCGACTTGAGTTGTCATTTTTCAGTGTTTTGGCATTGCCGAAAGCCTAGAAGGAAATCATATAATACAGAATAATTATGTTGCCATGGCCTACTCTTTACATATCAAAACAATGACATAAAATTATTCAGACCTCTAGGACAGGGTTGGACTTGAGCATTTTGTCCCTGACTGTGTTAAGCAGAGTGGTGCTTGGACAGCTGACAGCATAATACTGCAGAATCTTCTTGGAAGCTTCTGTCTTCCCTGCTCCGCTTTCTCCAGAGATGAGGATGAAGTGATTGTTGTATTCTGTCAGCATTGTGTGGTAGGCGTTGTCAGCCAAGGCATAGCTGTATGTTGAAGATCAGACATAAATTTTCACAGCACTATATCAACATTTATATTGTATTTCTTTAGTATTAGAGAGTATTTCATCATTTAAATCAGGTGGTTGTACTGCACTTGTGCAAACACATTATCTATAGAAATATATACAACATGTGTAGATTTTTTTCATTTTATTAACTTACATGTGTGGCGGAAGCTCAAAAAAGTTAACACCCATGTAGATATCCATTTGATTCTTGTTGTAAATGTCCAACTCTTTGTAAGGATTAACAGACACCACTAAAGTGCCGATATACGTCTATAGCAATGAACAAAAACAGAACGAGAAAATTGAGATGTTTTGTAAAATGCACATACACTTTGTTTTAGCAATATGTATTTGCATAAGACTTACATAAATGAGATCTTTGCTAAAGCGCTTTTTAAGGTTGCTAAGGAAAGCTTCCTCTGTGGTTTCATCAAGAAGCACAAAGTCCTGGATCCCGACCCGATCCCTGGCAGTCAGGGCCCCCTCCATGTCCAGCTGACCCTGCCCAACAAGGTTCAACCACAGCAGAGCTAAATACACCCTAGTAATAGTGAGAGTAATATCTAAATCCAAATTCCTTACTTTTATTAGCACAATAGATAGATTTCTGTGGAATACATTCAATATTTCAGTCATAGTCAGTCAGAGTTAATAACTTTATTACTTCACATTAATCCTAAAATTTAGAGGCAGACTCTGTCAAAGTAAAAAGAAAAAAAACACAACACATTTCACATGCATGACAATGACTCCAAAATTCTCAGTCATGTATTTTGACAATTGCGGCTGGATGAATGAATGTTTAAATAAATAGCTCCATGGGGGAGGATGGGGCTGAAAAAAGCACCAGAAAAAGCACAAACATGGTCCCTGTTTGTGCTATTGAAATAAGAGGTCTAGAGGTCCTATGTGGCTTTGAAGAAAAGCTCAATGATTGTGCAGATGAACAGACAGAAGCTAATGATCGCTACACAGCTCACAGGGACCTTGGCTGGCGGCCCACAGTTCACTAGAGCTGACACACCAACCAACCACAACACACTGTGCAAATGGACTCGGGGTGCCCAAAACAGCGGCACATTTAAGAAGCATAGTGGGAAAAATTCCACCAATCTGTTTTGCATTCTCAGCACCAACATTTAGACCAAAGGTTTTCACAGCTTTTGTTGGTTTTGTATGTTTTTTTCTCTCTCCTTTGGAAGCAGAAGTCCTTTGATTCTCAACTCTCTCTGTAAAAACATTAAAAAAGATAATCCATTGGATCTAATTGACACAAAGCCCTCCGTTCCCCCCTCCTTCCCCTGCTTCTATCCTCTGCCTATGGCCCTCATTTCTTCTGAGAAAGGCCAAGTGTTTTTGTCCTGTAAATACCACGGAGCAGAGACAAAAAAGACGTCTTTAAAATGCAGTCTACAATCCATTACACATATTCCCCCTGCATATCCATTCAGTAATTATTCATTAGAAAACATTTAACGTCACAGTGAATTTCACACTAGGCAGTCGAAACACAATAGAGGAGATTTGGCCTATTTTTGGGTGAGGAGTTGGGGGGGTAGGTTGGCTGTACAGAGGAAGGGTGAAGGCGAAGGAGGGGGAAGGAGGGGAGCAGTATTTGTCTGATCTGAGAACCTCTGAAACGGGGCCGTCTTGAGACAACAGGGACAGACTAAATAGTGCAGTAACGGTCTGTGCCCCGCTGCTTGCTGTGACACTCATTTAGTGCGCCCTGAGGACGAACAATAGAGGCTTGTTCTTTGCAATCCTGTGCTGTAATTTGGACTTCATTACTTTGCTCACACGGGGCCCCATGCAAGGATAGAAGAGGCTAGTCAGATGAGAGTGTTTTTTTCCACCTGTCAGCCCCACACCCCCAAATGCTCTCACCCCTCTCTGTAACAATACCCCTCACCCCGTGTCCCCACCAATAACCCTCACCCGACCCCCTTCCCATAGCCCCCCCACCCACTTTAAGCCAATGAGACAGGTGAACAATATCATTGAAGGAACCCTTTTTGGGACGTCAGAATCAATCTGGAGATGTGATGGTAGTGCTGCTTTTGCGGGATATCTGTGACACCCCCTTTTTTCATGGGAACAAACTTCTCTCAGGGCAGCACAAGCAGACAATATGCTGGGACAGCGTGACTTAGGGATCTGCCATACAGTATTACAAGTAATAACACGGACAGATAAGCTCCTGTCAAGAGGAAGATTAATGAATGCAGTGGTCATAATAATGCTAATGTTTTAGGTTCATTCAATGCACTGAAGAATCTAAAGGTTTGATGTCTGCTTTCTGTTGTGTGTAAGATTTCTTTGTCGTCTTACAGGTATTTTTAAGAGCGCCATCAACAGCCGGAGTGTTTCTAAGAGTGGCATTAAACTTTGAGCAGGTCTTCTCAGTTGAGGAGCAAACAGCGAAGAGTGATTTGAAGAGAACATTTGTGTTTAGGGCAATTCATCTGGTGATCGTTTCCTAGATTACCTGGTTAGTTGATTGGACTATTAAAAAAAAAAAAAAAAACAGGGTTAGGGTTAGCCCTAAAGCCCTAAATGACATCCTTGCATTTCCACAATCCCAAGATATTGAATTTACTTTGTTTAAACATAAAAGCTGGAATAAAAAGAATAAAATTCTAACTGATTGATCAATTACCAAAACATTTGAAGATTGATTGAATAACTGACATCAAATTGATTAATCAACTAATCATTGTAGCTCTATCTGAGAACAGAGGGAATTTTCATCCTGTGGTAATGGTGGCTTAACAGTACTTAAAATATAATACTAAACATGTAATCTGGGCTGTAATTCTTGGTATAATTAAAAAATCGACGGCTCAATTTGATGCAACAGGGGAAAGAATGATTATGTAATGAATCCACGGAGCCTTTGTCAGATCAGGTGAGCCTCGCTACCTCATACCACAACCAATTGTATTTTAATTAAGAGATGGTTCCTCATCTTGGTCTAGAGTGTCAGTGTCGCCTGAGACTGAGTGACCTCATCTGTTTGAGAAGTAGAGGTGGCTTTAAGAGACAGGGGAGGGGGAGGCTGTGCTAAGAGCAAAGCAATTTAGCAGCTAAGTAACAGGAAAGTTTATCTTCCTCTTACGGAGGATTCAAATTGATTATCTCCTACATTAGTAATATGTCCTCTTTAACTCATTGCTCTTAAAGTCAGTGACACTCCAGCTATTTTTGGTTCAGTCTTTACTGTTCAGGGCCTTCTTCATCAAAATCATATTTCAAGACTGATATAATCAGCATTTTAGCTCATAGATTATAAGATTATCTTCCAAAGTGACCATGAGATTATCTTCCATTTGATTTAGGATTTGTAGATCTTGATGTAACATAATTGCACATTAATTTAACACTTGCTATTCCAACTGTGTCCAAACCTAAGCTGAGGCAACTGCAATCCTTATGGCACACAAGAGGACACACATTTTTACAGCACACAAAAAACCCTCAAACCTGCATTTTAGCGGTTGTATTGTTCTGCTGTCAGATGCAGACTCTCTTAGGTCCAAACTGGCAAAGGATTCCCTCTCTCCAGAGAAGTTAAGCAGGAAGAGAGTGTCCTCCTGTATCTGCTTGCATCGAGACAATCAGTGAACCTGTAAACAGTGGATTGTGACAGTTGGCAAAAGTCCAGTTGACAACACTTGTATATTAAAAAAAAAAATTACAAAAAAAAAAAAAAAAAAAACTCGAGCTTGCTCCCCTGCAGATAGTCAGTGGTTCATTGATCCAGGTCTCTGGGGCACAAGGGCTGGATGTTGCATGTGCACACATCTGCTCCTCCACATCATCCTGAACCAGGCTCAGGGCACTGCGGCCTGGTACTTAATCATTAATGTTGTGGGAGGTGGAGGAACAGAGAGATCTTATTCAGTGCTTACCTGAGTATCTACTGCTCTACTGAGTGTAACATAACAATACAGAAACAAGATCCAAACCACAGCCAGTTCAACCACCCCCCTCATCATCTTCTTCAACTTTTATTTCTACTTCACCTTCTTCCTCTCCTTCTTCTTTTCCTGCCCCATAAGCATCACTAATAATAGCAAAATCCCTGAGTTCCCCTCTCTGTTGGTACAGTCGAGGTCTGATTACTGATCTTTGATTAGATGGATGCATTACTTGTTAATGACTCACTGCATCATACTCTCCTCAAACATCATTTTCAACAGTGTTGTGAGCTGCCATTGCTTGACAGTTTTATAAAACGTTATTGGGTTGAAGCCCAGATGCAATTACTTCCTTTATTGCTTGACTGGAAAGAACAATCAGATAAAAGTTCTGCTTCTTGCATTCAGGTGCCAGTGCTGTTACTCTACAACCAACTTATCAGTGTCACAAATTTTTCAAATACTTATTTAAATCACAGAACAATATGTTAAACATTTAGCTTTGCAAAGATTATGTATGTCTTCCTTTCATATGATTTAATATGGGCTGAAAAGAGCAACATGCAGTATTTGTATTTTAAAATACTTAAAAAAAAAAAATTCTTAAACATCATTAGTGTGTTTAGAATACAGACATATAAAGTTATGCCAAAAACACCAATACGTTGGATTTTTG
>JAPTYQ010000030.1:35470862-35486809 GCA_029814465.1 Ostorhinchus cyanosoma | reverse complement strand
AAAGAAAGAAAGAAAGAAAGAAAGAAAGAAAGAAAGAAAGAAAGAAAGAAAGAAAGAAAGAAAGAAAGAAAGAATTGTTAGGCTAAGGCTAAATATTTCTTTTTTTTTCTTTTTCATTCCTTCTTTTTTGTTTCTGTATTTCTTTCTTTTTTTGTTGTTGTTGTATTTAAGAAAGTTAACGTAATATGATAAGATACCTTGATAGTAATAGCGGTCTTTAATATTGACTTAACTTTTATTTAACTCAAAGATCATTGAAGGTTGAACCCGATTTGCATTGATGTCAAGATGACAGTGAATAAAAATTAAGATGACAAAAACAGTAAAGCTACAACATATAAATACAGTTAACAAAAGAGAGGATGCAACATATTTAAATAAAATTCATTTAAAAATGCACCAGCAGAAAATTTGTAGATTTTTACTATTATTACTTTCTTGATTACAATCAAAAACTTAAAACTAAATATTAGAGACGAAAAAGACTTATTTATTTCATTTGACATTTGATGTGTTGTGGGTGAATTTGACGTACTGGACTATTTTAACCGGTAGGTGGCGGTATTGATTAATATAAAGCCTTCTTTAACCCGGAAAAACTACTGGTGGACCTTTAATAAGACAGGAAGTGAGCACAGTGACAGTTAGCTATCATGGCGCTGGATGTTAAATCCCGAGCCAAACGGTATGAGAAGCTGGACTTTCTCGGAGAGGGTCAGGTAAATAGAGATTAATAAAAGTGCGTTTCCTAAATAAGTAAATTACCAGAGGTTGTTGCTCCTGAGCGGCCTCCTCTGCTCTTAGGGAAGCAGGATAGCATGCTAACAAGTGTTAGCCGGTTGTCAATGTCAACAAAGCCCTACATGGGCCATGCTGTGCTGCTCATTGTGCTCTGCAACAGGCGAGGTACAGCCATAAAAACTGCTTTCTGTGTATCTGTTCTTAGTGTTGTCCTTCTCTTCCAGTTTGCCACAGTGTACAAAGCCAGGGACAAAATCACTGACACCATAGTTGCCATTAAAAAGGTACAAAACATTAGCTTTGGTGTCATTTTGGTCGCAAGCATCTGAGGAAAAACTCATCTCTGACCATCCTATCTGTTTTTCGACAGATTAAAGTTGGCCACAGAACTGAAGCTAAAGATGGTAAGTGCTGGTGACTGAATATCCTTTTTGTAATGTTTTACAGTCCCTAACTGGGTAATATTATTAAGTTATTGTGCTTAGTGTATTTCTAGAGACTTCTATTTTATGTTTCTACTACATTACATGTCAGAGGCCAATATTTTATCTTCTTATCTTTGTAGTCAGTTGTACTTGTCTGTCACATTTATTTAGGTTTACCTTATATTTCTCATCCACATCCAGTTAAAGACATGCATCTCCACATGTACAAAGTTTTGACGCCTGTGATAAATTCCAGGCTGAAAAGATACTCTATTGATTGAGACAAAAAATCCTATTCAATTATCTGAAAAATGCATTGTCACAAAGCTGAAAAGCCCTATTGTTCTCATGTACAAGACAGTGACACCACAAACATGATGATCCTATAGTATATGATGCATTGGTATAGATTAAAGAGTACATAAAGTAGTTTAAATGAGCTCAGCATGAAAACATGTAGGGCCATTAAATACCACATGCACATTGATATGCCAGTCAAAGTAATCCAGAAATATGATATATAATATTTAAACAATGGGGCAAAGTTGGGGTGCAATTTAATTTTGTTATTTATTCTTCAAGTAAATAATAATAATAATAATAATGCATTTTATTTAGAGGCACCTTTCAAAATTCTCAAGGTCACCATAAAAAAAGAATGTTGTAGTAATTATGGTACATTATGTTGGTAATATGCCCCTTTTTCAGATTTTGAGTTTGCTTATAGGTGAGTATTTTTACAGTGTGATACTTTTACCAAAGTAAAGGATGTCTATACTTTGCCACATGTGGCAGGCAATCCATCGTCATCCGCCTTTTTTTGACATAAATATCTCCCTCAGGTATCAACAGAACAGCTCTACGAGAGATCAAACTGCTGCAGGAGCTGCATCATCCAAATATCATCGGGGTAATGCACCAGGACTATTATGTTACCTGTATTATGTGTGACATTAAGGGAACAAATCAGCTAGGTTATAAAAAATGTTTTATTTGCATTGAAATGACTTTAATTGCTGTGTGTTTTAGCTGCTGGATGCCTTTGGGCATAAGTCCAACATCAGTTTGGTGTTTGATTTCATGGAGACAGATCTAGAGGTGAGGCATCTTTAACTTTACCATCTTTGTTTATCTCTGAGGATTGATGGAATGACAATATAATGTGATCCTTTGTAATCTCCTTGAATGCTTTTGCTTAGTACAGCCTATCAGACTTTGTCATTGATCAGTGATCTGAGCCTTTCTGTTGTTTCTAGAAATATGTGCTAATTTCTGTGGATCAATTCACTTAGTTTGTTTTGGCCAGTTTATCAATATTATACCACCCAATTCTAGATCTAGAAAATTTTCAGCGCCCTAAAATATTATGTAATGTGAGATGTGATGCTTTAGAAAAATACCATTAACTGCCTCACCAAAGATTTGTCTAAACAAATGGATGATGAAGGAGGTGTGAGATCATAACAGCATAACAAGTAAAATATGAGCAGTAAGATCAAGATAGCAGCCCATTAAGTGTTTCTAGAAGGTCACCTGGCTTTTTATATTTTTCCAATCTCCCCTATTTCCTCCTGTGGTATGTTTTTAGCATACCACATTTTAGATGGGCTCCTACCACACATACATCAGATGTTAATAGAACAATGGCAGCGCATGATAACCACCCTTTTAAAGAAAAATCAATACCACTCCACTCTTGACTTCACACTGAATTGATGCCATTAACAGCTCTCAGGCAGCAGGCAGGCAAGAATGGCCATTGGGGTAAAATGCTCATCTTATTACCAGTGCTGAAAGCTTCTATTAGGCTATGTTTTCAGTGTATTTATTTTGTTTTGCATTACAGAAATCTCTGTTTGCATTTTTACAGTCATATTCATGTTGTCATCATCTTTTCTGCTCTGACAAATCAAATTTTGTAAAAGAAAAAGTCGCGTACAGGTATGTAAAAATATTGCAAAGCCTAATTCGTCTTGTCTTTGATTTGGTTCTTAAGGTTATTATTAAAGACACCAGTTTAGTCCTGACTCCAGCCCACATTAAAGCCTACATCCTCATGACTCTACAGGGATTAGAGTACATGCACCAACACTGGGTCCTGCACAGAGTAAGACCATGTATTCTTGACACACTTGTGTATATATTAGCAGCAATACAGTCTCTAATGCAAATTTTCCTGCTCTAAATCCAGGATCTGAAGCCTAATAATCTGCTGTTAGATGAAAATGGAGTGTTAAAATTGGCTGATTTTGGGTTGGCTAAATCATTTGGAAGTCCCAACAGAGTCTACACACATCAAGTTGTAACCAGGTTTGTGCCTCATCATATTCATCCTAAGTAATTTTGACAAAGCGTATTCTTCATATACTAAATGTGATTTTTATTAAATACAGTTTAATAAATAAACCCTCATGTGCCTCAGTTAGCTTACTTATATTTAATTAATAGCTTGTTATTGCATATACAAGTAATTCTACACTGAAGACACTTCCCATCTGATGTGTAATATATGCCTTACTGTTGCACTTAGTTGATATGATTCCTTTTTAGATGGTACCGCTCCCCTGAGCTCCTGTTTGGTGCCAGGATGTATGGTGTGGGTGTTGACATGTGGGCAGTGGGATGCATCTTGGCAGAGTTACTACTTCGGGTACAGAAATTTCACTTGAAATAGATTTTCATTCATAAACAGAGAGTGCTGTTTGAAATTAGTGCCTTAATTCATCTCTTTCCATGTAGATACCATTCCTTGCTGGAGACTCTGATCTTGACCAGTTGACAAAGATCTTTGAAGCTCTTGGGACCCCCACAGAAGAAACATGGCCTGTTAGTATCAGGTTTCCATGTATTATGTATGGTTTTTTTCCCGTCTTTCTCTCTTCAAGGTGACATTTATAGATTTGCGTCTCAAATATCTCCGCAGGGAGTCAGTAGTTTACCAGACTACGTGTCCTTCAAAATATTTCCTGGTACACCTTTGGAACATATATTCAGTGCAGCAGGAGATGACTTACTGGAGCTGCTACAGGGACTCTTCACCTTTAATCCATCAACAAGAACCACAGCCACACAGGTAACACTATTTCCCCATTAGTCGAGAAAGGACCATTTTGTACATAATAAATATCTCATAAGCAGAGTTTATGATGGTCCTTAAAAAATCTTAAATCAAATAATCAGAATTTTGGACCATAATATGTATTGCATATGATCTTTTGCTTGTTTTTTTTTGTTTTTTTTATATTGTATGATGTGTCTGTATTCAGATGTGTTTTCTGAATAAGACAGAATCATCAAAAGAGTAACTTTTCAGTGAGATATAAGAACTTATTTTTAGACAATAGATCTTGAAAATCTTATTTCAAGAAACCTTACCAAGATCATTTTCACTTGTCCCATTGGCATATTTTTTTTAGCTTAAATTAAGCAAAAAAAATCTTGAATTAAGCAAAAAAAAATCTGCCAATGGAACAAGTGAAAATTATATTGGTAAGATTAATTAAAATAAGACTTTCCAGATCTATTATCTAAGAATAAGTTATTTCTATCTCACTGAATAGTTACTCTTCAGGTGATTATGTGTTATTTTAAGTGTGATGAGATATTTTGACTAGAAATGAGAAAAATACACTTGGTAAGATTTAGATTTTTGCAGTGTAACTTCTGTGTGAAGCCCAGTCATAATTTATACACCTAGCATGTTTACTTGTCATGATGCAGTGTGTGGTTCATGAAGTGTCTCCCTTTGTAAAAATGTAGCTACTTCCATAAATGATAAAATAATTAAAAAGGTTCCTGGTAATGTTACATTAATATAATCATGATGCATGCAGTTGACTTTCATCTGACTCATCACCAGTGCATGTAGAGGTTGGTTGAATGCCGTTGAATTTCGATACTAAAGCATTCAAGCTCCATGGGAAGTTGCAGTACATTACATAGAGACATACTAGTCATATTTTTTTGTCAGTATGGACAACAGATCTTGGTCTTGAAAAGTCTATGTAGCTTTTTATCCAACGCATTGTGAGCCCGTCTGCCTGTAACTCAAAATCTACACCACAGTTAGACTTAAATTTTACCCTGTGTATGTCTGTCATATCTCAGCCTTCCGTAGACACGGTGCAGGTCTGAAGATTGGGATTTTAGAATTTTTTTATATGGATTCATCCCAATTGAGAAATGAATCACTTGTCAGTTTGCAAGAAACAAAGCCAAATTATTCCTCTGAAAAACATCACATACTACGCTCCATAACAGTATCTATCAACATGATCTTTTTGTTCAAAAATTCATGGGAAGGAATGCTTCTAGGACCAAAAAAGAGAGTTTGTTTGAGGTGCTCTTTGGGGAAAAAGGGATTCATAAAGTAGAAAACAAACTGGAAGAAAACTCCAAGGCACTCTCTTTAAACATTAAAATGCCTTTATTACCATGGCATGGTCATATCTAGACCTAAAAAACACTTCTACGCGTTTCGGCTTCAAGCCTTCATCAGGAAGTCGAACCAACTTTTGACTTCCTTCTGAAGGCTAAGAGAATGCCTTGGAGTTTTCTTCCAGTTTATTTTCTACCCCATGATTTATTTGTTGCTGGTCTAAATTCAGAATGGAGAATATACCCTTCATTTCTAAATCCTCTTAATTTGAACATTCATTAGTGCTCATATCTGCAGGGTACATATGAGTTCTTGAAATCCTTGAAAATGCTTAAATTTAAATGGTGTGAAAAGTGCTTGAATTTTAGTTTCAGTGATTGAAAATACTTAAAATTCTAACTCTGTGATGTGACTAATTTGTTTATTTTTAATATTAACTCAAGTGAAAGCTACCTACAGAGAGGTGATACATTTAGAAAAACAAAACTGTCAAAAAAAAAGAGGTACATTTTCCAAGTCGACTCCAGGTACATTTTTGTCTTTATCTTTGTCTCAGTGCGAGTGTGTCTGAAGAACACCAAGTAACTTCCCTTTTTTTGGTAAAACTTTGTGTTCTCCTTCAATTTCTAAACTTTTTATTATTAAGAAGTATGATTTTAGATGTTTATAGCATAATACAATGTACATCATTGTGATAAAAGGCGACCAAAATAACCATGACCTTGAAATATGTATATGAACCCTGTACCTTGGATAGATAGTACTGTTGGTATTAACATTCTACCCAAGTAACTGTGAAACAATTGATAATTTACACATGTCCTAATTGTGAAGGGTTTCTTTGAGTGTTTTCATCATGTAATGGAATTATTCAGTGTGGCGGATGTGGATTTTTATTTCTAAGAACAAATTTAATGTAGAAAAAGGCCTGTGAGAGGTGTGTGCGTATAAGTCTACTCCGTATACATACCTAACATATGAAACATCCCACGTTCTCCTGCGGGTCATTAAAATCTTTGTACGGTCTGCTGTTCCTCAGGCTCTAAAGATGAGGTACTTCAGTAATCGACCGGGTCCAACTCCTGGTCCCCAACTCCCCCGACCCAACTGTTCAACCGAGGCTCTGAGGGAAAAGGATACAGTCAAGGTGAAGAGGAAAATAGACGGACAGGAGACAAGTAAGTATCCCATACAAACCCACATTTTCTAAACACAGATAAAATTAACTAAGTATATTTTAAATGTATGTCCTCCTAAATCACTTCCCTGACATTGATCTATCCACAGTCAAATAAACCGGGTCAGTATTATTACAGCAAATCTGTTAACGTTTTGGTTTTAGCAGCATGAAGGGAAGTGTCGGCCACACATGTTTGAGGCTGATTTTAAGAGAAGTTGGAAATTTTAGAACATCCCACACAGACCTAAGTTGCATTTAGTAGGTTGTGAATTTAGCCTAGTGAACCCTTCCTGTGTTCTCATGGTTCTGCACACTTGGGGTATAAATCTAAAATACCACTTGATTGAACCTTGTAATTCATAGGGTGTTGGCTGCAGTTAGAGATTCAGAATATAAAGAGGTAGAAAACACACACACGCAGAGTTTAGTAGCAGGGTATGTTTTACTGAAGTAGGGCCGTGGTGATACTGGGAGGTTCAAAGAGTTTCCATCTCTCGTGGTCAGAAATATCTAGGCTGAGTATATGCTATGCACTATGCAGCAGCATATTACAGAGAGAATTTTTAAACATCGGTAGCAAATTGCTCACTAGACTTTTTTTTTTAGATGTATAGGCACTTTATGTGGCTTCTGAACACTGAAAATAAAAACACTGTATGTGCAAACTATATGTAATCCTTTACATGTGTTGTTTTTGATGATATGTTTTATGTCTTTTACAGCTGGGATGAAAAAGAAGTTGATTTTTTGACCCGACAGACCCTGGTCAAGTAGACGATCTCCATCTTCACACCTTAATGCTCAGGATTGTCCGCTGGAATGAAACAGTCCGCCAAGTAACAAGACTGCTGTGGTTGACTTTAGGACATTTTAGAAGCTGTAGCTGTTACAAAAATTGGAAGTTGCGCCTAAGGTTACCTTTAAGTATCCAAGGCGCTGCTGTGCTCAACACTTGCTGTACAACAGACTGTCATTGGTCAGTTATGGCAATTGCCCTCCTTCATTTCAGTAATGATGCCTTAACCTGGAGCCCATCAGAACATTATTTATGTGATTTATAAAAAAAAAAAAAAAGGAAAAAGACCAAACTAGCAAGCCTGGTTTACTACATGTAGATGTTTTTTGTTTTATATTTTTTTGTATGCAAGACCAATAAATGGTGCGAATGCATAAATGTGAGTTTTTGTGTTGAAGTTATGGAGACAAATGCAGAAATGTAAACAGACTAATTACACACCATGAACTTCTACAATACAGACTGACTTCCTGTTCCTGCTGCAGTGCATATTGTTTCACCTGCTCAATGTGCGCAGACAGAAATACACTACTGGTTTATTTACTGTGCATGTTAGTCATGACAGGAGTGTGTATTTGACTCTCGACCCTGTGTGTTTTCGTGGCCTAAATCTCATCCTCACAGCAGACAGGGTGACGCTGGGCTCGACACAATGTGGCACCAGTCATATCTTTTCTTTCCTGCCCTTTCTCCTCAGCATGAATATGATCAAATGCAGTGTGACATGTCAGAAGCCTAATGCTCTGGCAGGCGTCAACTGCCCTTTTTTTTGTCTCTGTCAAACAGAATCAGATAAGCGAAGATGGAGAGGAGAGGAAGATGTAAAATTCAATTTCCGTACAGAAGCAAAACAAGTTGTAGTGGTTAAGTTCTGTGTGACTCAGATCTACTCATAAATGGTCACAATTCAGCCCTCAGGGAGAATAAAGGGGCATTTTAGGTGATTGGTCAAATGACAGATTTGGCAAATGGCATATTCAGAGCGCTACAGTAGCAGCCTTATCAGTTCATGCTCCCATTTCTTTGGCAAAGAAAACCGCTTTGGCCCACACGCTGTGACAAAACACGAGCACGAGGTTTGTGGGAGAAAGTGATACTTGGTGATGTGTCTGGATCAGAAAGGCATGCTGTGAGGAGACTAAGCCTCAGTAATACCAAACCAAGTATGGCAGGAAATGTCTCAGTCTATAAAAATAATAAAATTAAAAGAAATCTAACACAGATGATGGGTCGGTGAATATCTCCTGTTGTGATCTAAACTGCTTGGAAACAGCAGATAGGCCTTTAGTTCAGACATTACATCATCCATCTCATACCATAATGAAGGGCATGCATACGCCATTACAGCTACCTCACTCCACTGGAAAAATGCCAGAATGGATGACTTTAAAAGGACATTGCTTCAGCAATAACCTGAAAAGTGAATGTATTGTAATGCGTAGAAAATGTTTTGAAGTAGATCTGGTAACTCTGAGACACTTATTCCTTTAGAATAAAACACGTTTTCTCATTAATTCTTAGAAATTCACATTTCGACCCAAGACTGTATCTCAGAAATGACTGCATTTTAGACTTCATTTTTCTTTATAAATGACTCAAACTTGGTTACCTTTCCCTACATTTATTCTTGAGCAATTTTAATTGCCTAGTGTAATTTGCAATTAGTCAATTGTAGTTCAATGTACAGCTATTTTACACAGGGTCATGTGAATTATAAGTAGATGTACATTTTACATAAAGGGTATATAAATGTAAATAATGTTGATTCTCTACAGGTTTGTTTATTTTTTTGTCTCAGCCGAGGATATGCTTTCCTCACCACTTTTTTTGTGTCAGCAGAATTATGCAAAAAGTTATACATACATTTGACTGAAATTTGGTTGTAAGTGCATGAGACAGGAAATCTGCAAGTAAGAGCGATATGTTTTATGTTTAGAGTCTGGATGTTGAACTCTTTTTAGTTCAGAGGCTATATACAGCCCAATATGATCTGAAGTGGGTCAGACCAGTGAAAAAAGTAAAACTACTTTATTAAAATGTTTACATCTACAAAGTATCCACAAATACACTGAAATTTCTTGAGAAAAGTGCTATTTTAATCGTATTATGCCTCATTTACACGTGCATTCCAACTTACAGATCACAGTGGATCTACAAAACATTTAATAACAGACATAATGTTAAAATTGCACATACTTATTACATTTCAGGTTGTTATCATTTGTTCAGCTTATTAAATTTTTTTGTGAAGTGATAAATCATAAATGTTTTAAAAAAATCATTTAGGGAATTTTTTAAACTACAACAAACAAAAGAATTTGCAGTTGTCATTATCTATTGGTTATTCTGATTGTGTTTTACTGTAAGAAACAGTGCGGTATGTGAGATATAGGGGTAAAATGACATGACATTTATTGCCATGATTATGGAATGACTTCTCGTGTCATTTCACAATAATAAACAAATCATTGCATTTGTGATTTAATGGAAAAACTGACATTACACAATCTTTTTTTTCCCCACATTTAGTAAATATTGTTAAAGTTTTACACAGACATCCAACTCATGTCATTTTTTGCATTTCATAAATCCACCCTCAGGACCGGATTGGACCATTTGGTGGGACCGGTTTTGGTCCACGAGCCTTATGTTTGACAGCCCTGGTTCAGATCATATAATCATAAAATGTGTCACAGTGACATTAGAAGATAAGTCACTTTGTGCTTGTGTTTGGCTCAGTGTGGCGGAGGCAGAACAGCTTTGTGTGGGGCTTTTTTGTTGGTGATGTGCTGTGGGAGGAGAGACAGAGAGGAAGAAAGGAGGAGGAGGAGGAGGAGAGAGCGCGGCCAGGAAGGGAGGAAGGGAAGGAGGGAAGGGAAGGGAAGGAGGGAGGACGGAGCAGCAGAGGAGGACAGGCGCGTTTGTTCTCCGTGTGCTGCTTATTTCATGTGGAAGCAAAAGAAAAGTGTGCTCTGTTTCTGAAACGGATCCTATTTATTTTCCCGGTTCGTCATGTGTACTCCGTGTTGTATCACGCAGGTAAGGAGCAGCTTTCAGACCTACTGTTGTTATTGTTGTTGTTGTTGGGTTTTTTTTTATGTTGCTTTTATTCAACGGTCGCGATACAATGAAACAGTACAATGAAGCGTTATGCTAGGTCCACTCACTGTTTACTGTTGGTGAGTCCCTACAGCCTCTCACCGACAGACGGTCAGTACGAGTCGGAGATTTCCCTTGTGTCGGAAATTCCCCTGACTGTCAGCCACTGTCAGTAATTCATTTCAGCAGTCTGTAAATGAAAGAAACCTTTGAATTCCCCCGATGAACCGATGCACTACAACTTCACTGTTAAAAACCGACGACAGACAAAGCGAGTGGAGGCAGAGTTAGCTAAACACAGCGAGCGGCTACATGTACTGTACCTGCTTGTCAAAAGTACCACACCACCGGGTAGTTTTTACACATTTTTTTTTTTACCGAAATGGGGGGTACATTAAAGTGTCTTCTTAACAGGTTTTTATCTTTGGGGCTTCACTGTGTCTTGCGTTAACTTTCTGAAACACTATGAACACCATGCTCACAAGTACCAAAAGTTCAAGCTAGCTAGTTTGTCCTATACTGTACAGCTTAAACATCATGTAAGCCTTCTATGTACATCTTATACAGCAAATTTCAATATTTCGCCCATGTAAAGCAAAAAAAAAATTGCCCATTAATGTGCTCATATAATAAAAGATATAATTTATTACTGCTGTTTTTTTTTCAATTGATTTTATTGTTTTTCAATGTAAAACAGGTCTCTTGCAAATGAGAGTTTGTGTTTCAACTAGATTAATCTATATAAATAAAGAAATAATAATTTATTTTTTTTTTTAAATTGACTCATTTAATATCATGTAATTCCACATTACCTGTAACCAATACTGAAAAGACTGGTTGGATTTCAGGCTGCAACTCATTTCATCATTTCATTACCAATTTTATCTTTCATTTCCAATTTGATGATTACATGTATGGCATTTAAAGTGTCAGAAAATACAGGAAAAAAAGGTGTTCCTGAAATGTCTTGTTTGGTCACAATCCAGATGTAGGTATTCAATCTGAAATCACAGAAGAGGAATAAACCAAGAATATGTAAAATTAAGATAAGATAATGTTTACTCAACACCGTCATCAACTGTTTTTGCTTAATAGTTGATAATGAATCCAATTAGTGTTGCTCCTCTTTTTACTCTGTCATTCTCAGGTTATTTGAGGGCTTTAAGTGATATGAAATTGGAGAATTAATTACAGGGACAGCTAGCAGTTAGTGGTTTATTTGTGGACTGGGGGAGTTTCTTTCATTGCTGAGTGTCTTCTTTGAACTAGCAGATTGTTTTTGACCACAAGGTCACCACCACTGAGCTGGTCTGGTGGGGAATTTAATAACACAGACACATCCCTCATCTGAGAAAAGCTCTCTTCGATTTCCTGTTCTATTCAGAAACAGCGAATGATGATGGAAAGAAGGGAGGATTAAGATAGAAAGGCCACAATAAGATCAGCTTTGTGTTTCTGTGCTGGTCTTGTGTTAATCCTTTTCACTGATACCCCATTTAGTTTTGTCATCATTTCTATTCATGTGTGTACTTGTAATTAACTTTTTTTTAACATGTGAATATGTGTGGCCTTGCAGAGGTTTAGAGTTGCCCAAATTGATGTGTGGTCTGCTAATTTCCTCCTTGGCTCTGAGGTGGAAATTAAGGGAGGGTGGGTGTTGTTTGGGTTAGATTTGGAGAGGACTATGCATGGTGTGGGAGCAGCTCACTTGTAATTTCTCAGTGGGAACACGGATGTATGCCATGTTACGATCGGATGGGGGTAGGCCTTAGCTCAATGATGAGTTTTGTCCAAAGCGCTGCAAGCATTGGCTGTGAGTGTGGGACAGGACTGAAACCATGTGGGTGTCCGTATGCATCACAGCTATGGCTCAGGCAACTTTGGCAGGATTCATGATTCAGGACGACCCAGAGGGACTCTACAGATTGTTGTTCACAAAGCATCCATCCTGATAAATTAGCACTGAGCAGACACTCAGCGCTTAATCTGCACTCTTGACACCACACCTCTTTGGATGTGGATTCAGTGCAAAGGACAGAATGGGTGCTGGCGCTACTGGCTTGTAAGGATTGTTGAGCAGTCATCAGCACCACCATTATTTATTCATTTGACTTTAAAAAAAATTTTTTTTTACTGTAATTCTGCCTGTGTGGTGTATAAGTATTCGTTCCTTATTTAGTGTCGGTAAATGAAATTGTATTCAGGGTTTTCCTAGGATTTTTGGAAGGCTTAGATCCTGTTTGGATTCCAGAGTTTTAATGGAGTAAAGCTAAAGAGTAAAAAATATGAAAGACTTTAGCATATGGACAGGGTTTAGGAATCCTCGTACAAGAAATTTGTACAATTCTCTAAATAAATCTAAGTTCATATAAAGCCACACAATAAAATCTTTAAAGTGCTGTGATGTAGTGATGTTTTAGATTCAATGGCACTGAGCAGAGAGAAAAAACGCATTAAAACTTTAGTTCAAGTTTGCATCCAAGAATACCCATTTCAAAATGATAAGTAATCTTTGCAGGTTTGTTTTTTATAATCAAGCAAATAGAATCAAATTGCACTGACAGTATCACAGTTCTGTTCAAACTATCTCAATAACACTATTTTGCCAAATTGTGCAACTAATTTGACATTATTTTGGATAATAGTATTAATATATCAAAGTAGGAAATTCTGGAAGAGTTAGAGCAGATAAAAAATTAACAATATCCCAAACCAGCTACAACCATTACATAAGGGAAAAGTGATTTAGTTTTGGTACTCTCCAAAGTTATTTAATTTGGCACATGTGGTGCCCAAAATAGTTTGGATTCTGTTGTTAAACTTGCTAAATGTTGGGAACCCCCCCTTTTTTTTCCACTGCTGGAAAGTTTTCAACAATGCTAGTTTAAACATATTTTCCTTTTTATAAAGATACTGCAGCATTCTCATTTATTGGGAATTTTTCACAAGCAGCCTGGAAACACTCTTTATAAACACAGCTGTTACCATCAGGTGGAGGTTCAACTATTTGTTTCCCTTTAATGTCTGTGTGGGGCATGTCAGCCTAAAAACAGGCGTAGATGAGCTGTCAAGTCACTTGACCTGTAGAACTGTTTTGGCCTCTAAACATCTGTAGCAGCCCCATAAACGTATGTATCTCCCAGAGGTGGTGTTTGCATGGCTCGGCCAGACGATCAGAAGTGTTTGCTAGCTTTGTCTGTGTGAGACATGTCTGCTATTTTCAGCCTCCCCTCAGGAATTTTGCTGTGGTCAGCAGCACCCAGCGTTTCCCACAGGGACATCATTTGTGATCTTTAATCTCCTTTGTCTATATCTGAACTTTCTACCTCAACCCACCTCTTTTTACATAGTCTCAAATGTTCAACCTGTAATGTTTTATTGTTTTGTGAAATAGTGAAAGTTTCTGATGCAACTGGGTGAAATGCCAGCTCTGTGTGATGCCATTAACATCAGTCTTCCTAACAGTAAGGCTCTGGCGTGGAATTGCGTGAGATTAGGTACCGTTTTTCATTAGTGAACCCTTTCGCTTTAAAAAAACAAAAAAAAAAAAAACATTTTGGGAAGTGAGACAGTCTTTTAGTCTGTACCTGCTGATTCTGTTTCAGTGTTATACGTTGACACATCTTCCTGTTCCCATTAGGTCCATTTCCTTTGGTTATTTTTGTTATGGACTCCTTTGTCTGACTGTAGTTGTTTCAATTCTGCTCTTTGTTTCATTGCACCTCTTTCCTTCTTTGTCTTTTTTCTCTCTTTTCTATCCATTGGGCTTCAGTTTGTCTCTGTTTGTTGTCGCTAGGGGCTGTATTTGCCAGGAGAGAAGCAAAGAGTTTTCTTTGTGTATAGGAAACAGAGCAACGATACATTTTTGCTGTGTGTATGCAGCTGCCTAGCTATATAGACAATAGTGGCGCTGTCAGTCACAATATAAGGGGAAACGGTGTAGTCCCAGTTTCAGAGCCGGTATGAGAGGCTGATATACAAACTTATATCTTATTGTTTTTTAAGTGGTTAAGTTTCACCTTTGCCTTTAATAGCATTTTCCTTCTCCACATTCAACAAAGCATGTAACCTGAGATGTGAGGGTGTGTCTGGAGTTTCGGCTCAAATGTCAGTCCGTCATGACTCATTGTGGTCAACTTTATCCAGTGGCTGCTGTTATGAAGCTCACGGGAGTTCATTAAGTATTTTTGTAGTTAGCTACAGCGTAGTTTACGTAGTGCAGAGTTAAGTAGGACAATAAAATGAGAATAAAAATGAAACTTAGCTGGGTTGAATAACCAAACATATTGCATTGAATCACAGACTCAAATCCTCATTTATACTTCCATGAATGTTGTTTGGCCTCAATCTCTCACACGCTGATGTTGTTTTTGACAGAGCTTGTGCTAATTGTGAGTCATCTCTGTCTGTGCAGCTATTTCCCCCACAGTTGTATGCAGTGTTTTCCCAACAGATACTGTAGTCGCCATTTCAGACTTTGCCTGTGTTGAAACCTTTACAAAAATCCATATCTCCTATACCTTTAACCTAAATACTGTCACAAATATAGCACTTTCACTTCATGTTTTGTTTGACTCTCATCCTTCACTTTTTGTCACATGGCCATGCTCTCACTTCTTGACTGGTGTTAAGTGTTGTTGACCCATGTGCCTGGCTGGTCTTTTTATTATTGGTAAATGAAAACATGTCTTTTTATTTTTCTACTCCCTCCTAGTTCTTTTTGCTCTGCTCGTTGTGGTATGAGTGACCTATTTTTGTGGCTGGCCTGTTTGTATTGCATAACCACTTATGTCTGCGTGGCTATTTTCTCCAGTGTTTACCTCTGTGTGTTTGATTTAGGCTAACCATGCTGTTTCCTGTTATTAAAATACTGTGATTCTTTTCATTGTTACTGAAGATAATAGGGCAGTAGAGAACACTAGGAGGGGAACAACACAGTAATGATCATCAGTGCTCTGAAAAGTAGCCCAGCCTAAGCACAGATGTTGCTTTAGGATTGTCAGCATGTATCCAGCTGTAGACCGTAATCCTCTTATCGTAATAGTTGAACAGGCCAAGGTCATATGTGCACATTCTGTCCTTGCACTCTCTGCTTCATGCTAAATGGCCTTTGGGTTCATTGTCCAGGGGTATTCCCACTGCCGTGTCCCGTCCATTCCCTCTGATTTCTCTGAGTGTACGTAAAAGAAAGCAACCTCCTGAACTGGAAGGTTGTCAGGCTTTTGAGAGTCAGTGATGGAGGGTAAAGGGCAAACTGAAAATAACAAAGAAAGGGTGAAGAAGAGAAAATAATGGGGGGGGGGGGCAATGACGACAACAGGCCTCCCA
>JAPTYQ010000030.1:35460761-35470762 GCA_029814465.1 Ostorhinchus cyanosoma | reverse complement strand
CCCCCTTTTCCTGTCTCTCTCTCTCTCTCTCTCTCTCTCTCTCTCTCTCTCTCTCTCTCTCTCTCTCTCTCTCTCTCTCTAACCCCCACTGGTCAGGGCACACAACCATCCTCCAAGAACCGCTCGAGGTTACTGTCTGTTAAAAGGAAGTTTTTCCTCACCACTATCACTAAGTGTTTCTTCCTGGAGGTTATTCTGTTTGGTGTCTGTAAATTTGCACAAGAGTCTAGTTTAGACCAGCTCTAAATATAAAGTGTCATGAGAGTGTCAGTTCTTTTTTCTGCTAATATATAAGGATCTAAATCATATGTTTTGTGGATTATTTTGCCTCAAAGAGTACACTGGGTAAAAGAAGACATTCAACGAAATCTAGAAATAAAAGTTTTTGTGTTTTGACAGTATGTATTGTTTGTCACTGTTAATTTTGCTGCAGAGAAACATCCAATGAAGGCCTACTCCCATCCCTCAAGGCTCCAGATTGTTCTCTTTCCAGAAGCTACCAGGTTTCTCTATGTGATCCTACAGCTGTCAGCCCCCCCGTCTACTCCCCACCCACCGCCACTTTGGCATCAGGCATTTGCTAGTGAGTTCTCAGCTGTCTATGCCCTAAATAGACCTTATCAGGAGTAAACCATCTTCTGAGGGGGTCTACCCTACAGTTTCCTTTGAACAAATGATAAAATGTTATTTCTGAAATTGTTAATTATTCATACAAACTGGAAGGATATCTCTTGAAACTCAAGTAATCATAGTATGTGATGACCTTTGTCGTAGAGTTCTTATGTGTCTGTGGGGTTCTAGTGTTTTTTGTGTGAACCCCTATCTGTGATGGATGGTCCTCCTTGGTCCTGTCCCATCTCATTGAGATTTACTATAAATATAAACTGAGGGGTTGGTGGGGGAACGTTACACAAGACAGAAAACTTTGGAACAGCCTCCAGTGACGGAAGGTCCAGAGTTCCTTCGAGGTTCAGACAGAAGAGGTGAAAGTAGAAAAGTATTGGACAAGACACTACACACAATCCTAAAGGTACAGTAAAGCTTCAACAACATCCACTTTTTCTCTTCTTTTTTTATTGCTGGCTTGGGGTATGCAGGGATACTTCAGGGCACAGGTGGGGATAGATTGTGCCTATCAGCAGAGCAGAAGGACAGAGTGTCTGTCTATTGGGAAAGAGGCATTTGTTGCAAGGGTCTGACTCGGGTACGAGACCATGCCCAAATAAGGCCTGAGGAGAGGCCATTTAAAGTTAGAGATAGCATGTGCATGGCCATTTGTTAAAGGAAACCCAGACCAGCAGGACACTAATTGACGAAAATAGTAAGAACTTCAGTCTGTAGTAGTTTAACATAATATTATAATGTTGAGGAAATTACTGTCATTCTTTAGGTTGAACTGAAAATAATGTACTACACTGTTAAGTTGCATGCTTTTAATCTTAAACATGTTTTAAAAGCCAGATACACTGAAGATTGAATGAAATGTGTAGTATTTTGTCAAACTTTAATGGCTTATAGTATTAATGTTACAACATATTTAATTTAATTTAATTGATGGCAGACATTAACTTGTTAAATTCTTTCAACCCACTGAGATGTTGCTGATCATAGTGTTATCCATCATGTTCAAGATAAACAAAATTTGCATGCTGTATTAATTTTATTTATCATAATTGACAACCGTTTGTTCTGCCAGATGGGAGACCCAGTTCAGTTAAAAGATGAGGGAAACAAATATTTCCAAGCGGGAGATATCGACAAGGCTATTGATTGCTACACTAAAGCCATCAAGGTTTGCAAGGACAAGAAAGTGCTGGCAGTCATTCACAGGAACAGATCTGCATGCTACTTAAAGAAGGTAAGGTGCCTAGTTCAGTCAAATACTACATGGATCAGATCATGTATGTACAAGTTTTAGATATTTAGATGTTTTTTTGATGTTTTTTTTTTTCATAGGAAAACTATAGCAATGCGGCATCTGATGCAACTAAAGGTAAATACAGAAATATAGAAATGAAACAAAAAATTCTGCATTTTCACTGATTAGTTACAAGTTCATAGAGTTTCTTCCTCTTTTTCAGCAATTGATGTCGATGCAGCAGACATTAAAGCATTATACCGGCGCTGCCAGGCTCTGGAGAAACTAGGAAAACTGGACATGGCTTTCAAAGATGTGCAGAGATGTGCAACGCTTGAACCAAAGAACAAAACTTTCCTGGAGACTTTACGTCGACTGGGAGCAGAAATCCAAACCAAGGTGAGAATCCAACATCAGTTCAAATCCCTGACAGGAGCTCATAGCTGAGAACACAAAGCCTTACCTACTGTCAGCAAAATTAACCACAACTGCTACTTATATTCAATGTGTTTTTTGAGAGAAAAAAGTTAAATAAACACAACTATGAATAAATGTTATTGATTTTTATGCATTTATATAATGCATTGGATATTTAACATGCTATCACTTCTTCTTAATATTTACTTATAATTGAATTTTTCCATTACAGCTCAAAACAACATTCTCTACAGATTCACGAGTACAGGACATGTTTCAGATTCTCCTAGATGATGAAATGGACAAGGAAAAGAAGGAAAAAGTTGGTATTTTCTGTAGTGGGAGACAAAAATAGAATAAATGAGCCTACTCAATGTTATTATTATTATTATTACTGTTTGTTGATGTTATTCATGTATAACTTCTTTTTTCTCTTCACTATAGGCTGCCAATAATTTAGTTGTGCTGTCCAGAGAGGAAGCTGGAGCAGAAAGAATCTTTGAGAATAACGGTGTGCCTCTGCTGCTCAACATGATCGAGAAAAGCAAACCTGAGATGATCCTTGCCGCCGTCCGTACTTTATCTGGAATGTGCACAGGACACAAAGCTCGGGTAAGAATAAGGATAGAAAACAAACAAAAATCACATCTATTAAATGTTTTCATATTGCACAGTTTTTTTTTTTTTACCTGTTGTATATTTCTATTAACTCGTTTAAAACAGGCAATGGCAATTGTTCACATGGTGGGTGTTGATAAGTTGTGCAGCATCATGGCTGTTGACAATGAAGAGATTGCACTGGCTACTTGCAACCTCTTCCAATGCATCTACGACTCCTTCACTGGTGGAGATAAAAGAGAATTCGGGAAAGAAGAAGCTGTGGTTTTGGGTGAGATGAAATCATCATCTTTATCTGTTAAAAACATTCTATTATATATTATTACAGATAATTATTGATTCGGATTTTACTGTTGGTGCTATTTATTGCTAATGACATGCTTTATTACACTTCATCATTTGCAGATGTATCCAAAGATCTGAAAGCCATCCTTCTCTCTCTGTTGGAGATGGTTGGAAGTAAGAAAGTGTCAGGCCACGGAAGAGACCAAGCTCTGAATCTACTGAGCAAGAATGTACCTCGCAAGGATAAGAGAAACACAGACAACTCCAGGGCACTCTTCACTATTGACCACGGTGAGAAGGAAAAGTCTTCTGTAAAGGCTACTGACTCTGTTTCAGCCAAGTCTGTGTCTGTTAACTGCTGTTGATTCCTCAATAATGAATATTATCCATGTCCAGGGTTGAAGAAGATCCTCAAGGTTTGTGGTCAGGTGCCTGAATTGCCAGATCAGCTGCCTTTGACAGATAACACACAACTGATCGCCAGCGTACTTCTCAACAAGATCTATGATGACCTTAAGTGTGACCCAGAGAGAGACAACTACAGGGAAATTTGTGACCAGTACATCAAGTATGTCTGAAGAGCACACATCCACAATCTGACCCTGTTTTCATTGAGCCATTAAATAGAATAACAATAACTTTCTGTCTCCTTCTCTACCCATAAAGATCCAAAATCGACCCCAACGACATGGACAAAACCATTCACGCCATCAACACCATCTCAGGGCTGCTGCAGGGTCCCTTTGACGTCGGTAACACTCTGGTTGGACATCAAGGTATCATGGAGATGATGGTAGCGCTGTGCGGCTCAGAGCGTGAGGTGGACCAGATGGTTGCTGTGGAGGCTTTGATCCACTCCTCCTCAAAGATGAGCCGTGCCAGTTTCATCATCACCAATGGTGTGTCACTGCTCAAAGAAATCTACAAGAAAACCAAGAATGAGAAGATTAAAATACGTGCACTTGTGGTGAGTGTTCCTGGAAAATAAGACCATGCAAGTTTATGTTGGTAGTAATAGACAGTATTTGGTTATAGAAATGAGGCCAACATAAACTGAGCAGCCAATGTGATATGTTCAAATAAAGAGCATATATACTGGGTTTAGTTTGCATGTATGTGTGTGTTCTCACGTCCATGCTGTCTTCAGGGTCTCTGTAAACTGGGATCAGCCGGAGGTGATGATTACAGTATGAGGCAGTTTGCTGAAGGCTCCACTGAGAAACTGGCCAAGCAGTGCAGGAAGTGAGTGTCAGTTTGTGGTTTTTGACCAGACTGTGGGGTTGGACGGTTACTCTGTCAAATCTCATAGGTTATAAATAACAAGTCACCCTGTTAAAACATAATCTGTCATTTATATCTATTAATGTACTACAATTAATACTTTTTTCAGAATTTTTCAAAAACTTGTTCGTATAAACCTCACATCAGAACTAAACGCTGATCACTATTAAACCAACTGAAAAGACTTTACTACAACATAACTGATTGATTGAAGATCAGTATGAAAATGTCTTCAAATTATGATTAGTTGTCATTTACCTAAGTACGATATTATCCATAGTGTTGGAATAATGTTGTTTTCAGATACATTCCTCTTTTTATTCCTATTTTTACACATCAGTAATCACCTTTGACCAAGTGCAATGATCACATACTGAGTCCCAGTTACACTTTATCAAGAAGAAATCACATTATCACGATCATTTCATGAGAAAAGGTTGAAATATTTTATTCGAACATTATGGCTAACAGTGTACATCTTTTCAGTAACTGTCACAAATTAGAATCACATGTATTTTTAAATGTAGTTATTCCAATATTGTTACTAAGCATTTACTGGACAGTGGTATAATATCATTTGTAACTCACTTTCTTCTCTACACTTCTAGATGGCTCTGCAATCCTCAGATTGACACCAAAACAAGAAAGTGGGCCATTGAAGGTCTCGCTTATCTGACTAATGATGCTGATGTGAAAGATGACTTTGTTGAGGATGACGCTGCCATGAAAGCCATGTTTGAACTGGCCAAGGTATAACATAAACACACCAAACATGTAGCTGCATAATACTGTATGTACCTGCAATGTTCTTAGCATATCTGACTCAGGATTATGAATGATGGGCCTACTTTTTTCTGTGTTTTTCAGTCTAAGGACAAGACCATCTTATATTCTGTGGCTTGCACCTTGGTTAACTGCACCAACAGTTATGACAAAAAGGAAATCATCCCTGAGCTGGTTCAGCTGGCCAAGTTTTCAAAACAGCATGTTCCTGAGCAGCACCCAAAGGTAAAACAGGAAACAGAGTCATTTTTGGCATTTCTTCTTAGTATGCAGACCACAATGAGCAAAATGATACTGTTTCTCACACTTAGGGTTGAAACCCATAATGGGCTATGGAGCTGTTTTTACTAGGTTGTCATTGGACAGAGTAAAATATACAATAATAACATGATATATACATTTAAGATATTACAAGAGTAAAGAGTTTCTAAATATACCTATATGCAAAATGCAGATAGGAGGTAAGATGAAAATGATATGAAAGATGAAATAAGATTCTAGATTTCTTTAAAAAAAAAGTGTCAAATAAATAAGTGTAATATGTGTATTTTTGGACAAATTGTAAGCCCTGACCTTATTTTATTTTTCAGGACAAGAAGGACTTCATTGAAAAGAGAGTGAAAAGGCTGTTAAAGGCTGGAGTCACGTCAGCACTGGCTGTCATGGTCAAGGCAGACAATTCAATATTGACCGATCAATCCAAGGAATTACTGGCAAGGTGAAAAAATACATCTGATATTTTGCATGACTATAATCCAAACAGGATATGACTTAGTCCACTGGTTATTGTCAACAAGATTTTAATTAGCAGTTATACTCTATACCAGGGATGTCAAACATGTGGCCTGTGGACCAAAACTGACCCACCAAAAGGTCTGATCCAGCCCTTGGGAAGAATTTACGAAATGCTAAATTGATAGATTATCAGCCAGTGTGTCAAACTCATTTTAGTTTAAGTGCCACCATGCTTTCCAGTTTGATCTCAAATAAAATATCATGACCAAAAAAAAAAAAATTGCATGAAAATATTTATATTTACAAACTATTCTCACTAAAAAGGGAAAAATATGATCAACCATGTACAACTTGAAATGTCTTAAAAAGTGCAATTTCACGCATGTTATTAAATGTCTTATGTATTTGTAGATCTACTATAATCTGTCATTTGTAATAATAAACTGAGGCATAATATTGTAAAAATTGTGCTTATTTTTCTCAAAATGTTTCATGGTTGTTCAGGATATTCACATTTTTAAAAGAAGTTTGTAAATGTAAACATGTTCATAATGACATTTTCACTCTAAAACAAAGAGAAAAGTTTAGAGTTGTCATTATTTATAGATTATTTTGTTTTCACTTGAGATTATAATTGGATGTGTGTGACCCCTGAAGTAAAATACATTTGACACCCCAGACCTGCACAGTGAATGAATGAAAGTATTTTTCATTATTCTTACATTAATATGAATACTGATTTATTCTTTTTTTCCTATAGGGTTTTCCTGGCCTTGTCAGAGGATCCCAAAGATCGTGGTACTATTGTAGCTCAAGGTGGAGGAAAGGTAAGTCAGTTTGAAAATACATATATCCTCCAGAGAACCAGCAATGCATTTTTGTCCTTTATGGGAGACAAGAGTTTTACAGCTTTACTAAAAAAAAATAATAATAATGCCATCCACTGCAAAGAATATTCCATTAAAAAGTAAAAATAAAAAAATCAAGATCAAGTCAATTATTTAATGTAAAAAAGCCACACAAAAAAAGTTATTCTGCTGGGTCTCAGGAGGATAAACAATATTTTAGATCTGTTCAGACAACTATAACCTCCTCAGAATGAAGGTGGGGCACCATGCTCCAGGATCTGTACCTCTCTTAACTGGAAAAACTAGTTGTTGAGGATATTCCCATTCTCCGTTCACCTCCTTGTGCTTTGCCCTCAGGCTTTGATACCACTGGCTCTGGAAGGAACAGATCTTGGGAAGGTGAAGGCCTGCCATGCCATCGCTAAGATTGCAGCTATTTCTAACCCAGAAATTGCTTTTCCTGGCGAGAGGGTAAGAAATGCAACAAAACCTGCTTTATTGAACTTCAAAGTTGTTTGATTATTATGATTATTAGGTTATGTTATTATTTAGTTCTCTGTTCATTTGGGTTTAATGAATAGGAACTCAACAGATTCCCTTCCCTGTCTCTGTTGTAGGTGTATGAGGTTATCAGGCCTTTAGTCAGCCTTCTGAGCACAGACAGAGATGGGATACAGAACTTTGAAGCTCTTAGAGGCCTCACCAACTTGGCTGGCTTCAGTGAAAAACTCAGGTGACTTTTCTTTTTTTTTTCCCCATTATTTGTTGTTAATAAATAAATTACTTTACCATATGCTAACCTTATCTACCATCCCTTTTGTAGAGTCAAGATTGTGAAAGAAAAAGCTCTGCCAGAAATTGAGAACTACATGTTTGAGGAGCACGACGACATCAGACAAGCTGCCACCGAATGCATGTGCAACCTCGTCACATGTAAAGAGGTGAGAACAGACATGTAACGTAACGTGTATTAATCAGCAATGGAAGAGCAAAAAAAAAAAAAGCAATGGAAGAGCATGTTTCAGCTTTACATCACCTCTGTTGTTGTAGGTACAAGAGCGTTATATGGAAGATGGGAATGATAAACTGAAGCTGCTGGTTCTGCTTTGTGGTGAAGATGAGGAGTGTCTTCAGATAGCTGCAGCTGGAGCCGTAGCCATGCTCACTGCTGCACAGAAGAAGCTCTGCACCAAAGTGACCCTAGTGGTACGAGTAACAGCAGCGACGGCCTTTTTTTTCTACTACATATAGGAATTGTGCTGTGGACAATGCATCTACTGCACTGAATGTATGAACCACCTGACCCTCAAAGATCTAAACAACCGCAAATGACCAAATATATCTACTGATCTAAAGCGATTCATAACTTTTGAGCTGCAAATCCTATCAATACGTTTAAATAAGTCTATCAAAATGTAGTTTCTCAGCTTTTCAGCAGCATCAGATATGATCCATTTGGATGTTCAGATGCTCCGTAGTAAACGCAGAAACATCATCATCTTCTGCAAAATTGACTCACCTGTAAAAGGCATGTAGTTGGATTGAATATTTTCCCTTCATTTTACTCTTTAAATTTACTCTAAGCTTTTATGAACATCTACATGGTCATTCACAATTGCCTAAGTCATATTTTTGCTCAAATTGTGATATCTGTATAACGCTGCTGATTCATTTATGCATCATTGGCTATGATCTGAAAAAAAAAAATGCAATGGATGATTTTATAATAAATGGTGATAAATTAGAGAGGTTGAGGTTGAAGTCACTCCAGAAATAGTCCCAGGTTTTGGAGAATAAATGCATTTAAAGGAGTATTAGTTGAATATTTTTTAAAGCTTAGACCTCAGTTTCATAGTGTCTTTAAAAACTTACACTGCTCCGTAAACTGTAAACAACAGAAACCAAAATATCCTAGCAGTAAACGACTGCTCAACCTTAAGCACTTGACAACATTTCCCATAATGCAACACATCTATGCCTTTAACTTAACCTTTCCTGTTTGATGTAAAGGAGGCTTTAACCAAACTTCTGTACAACTATCGATGACATATCTGTGGGTTTTTCCATGTGTCATATCGTTGGAGAGTTGAAATGAAAACAAAACATGCAACTATTTATCCTTCATTCTCACACTGTGATAAAATCTAAGTTACTGATCTTTTTTTTTTTAAACAGACCGCTCAGTGGCTGGAGATTCTGCAGCGTCTGTGCCTTCATCCCAATCCCTACATTGCACACCGAGGCATCGTCATCGTCTTCAATATGCTCAACTCAGACGACACAGAACTGGCCAAGAAACTGATTGAGAGTGAGCTGCTGGAAATCCTGTCAGTGATCGGAAAGGCCGAAGACAACCCCAAGAGGCAGGAGGCCATCGACGCAGCCCGCACATGTCTGGTCAAAGCTATGGATCTGGGCCTCATCAAACCATTCTCTTGTCCCTCTTAAAAGGCTACAAAAAGTGACGTAACAGTATCGGACATGATTCATTATTTCCTGTCAAATAGAGATTTTTTTCCAAATGCTTTTTTCCACATCAAAAATTGTATGGTATTAATTGAGCTGTCTTCAGATTTCCCCAATAATCTGTTCTACTGTGAGCCAGCAAATATTTTCCTTTTTTTTTTTTTTTTTTATATAGGCTGTTTGAAGTAATGGTAGTTGAATTAGGGTGTGGGGGGGAAGGGGATCGTTCTCATTATAAAATATGTCTTTTCTCTTTTTGAGGAGAGCAATCTACAAATATGGCTGAGTGAGTAAAGCTGAAACTGATTATCAGTCTTTGAAGACTGGTTGGTTTCCACGTTTGTTTATACTGTGTTGGGTTTTTTGCTATTTATTGTACATGGATGAATAAATATACCCTTTAAGTAATGCCTGTTTCAGTGTTGATTTGGAATATGTTTTACACATCTGAGATTTTTTTGCACCAAAGTACATCCTGTCTCTCTATTTTAAGATGCAAAGACACAGTTCCCATAAAAAGCATTCACACCCTTTGTTTTCCTGCCAAATGTCTATGATTCACATGCAAAGAACACCTACTTCTTTATAGGTGCACAGATGCTCTGTTTTTATTGGGGAAAATGGTCACACAACAAAGTTTGTGTGTGTGTGTGTGTGTGTGTGTGTGTGTGTGTGTGTGTGTGTGTGTGTGTGTGTGTGTGTGTGTGTGT
>JAPTYQ010000030.1:35423031-35436070 GCA_029814465.1 Ostorhinchus cyanosoma | reverse complement strand
AATGTAGGTCAAAGGTCAAGGTCACCAAAAATGTGTTTTTGCAATGATAAGAGATAGAGCAAATCAGGTAAAACATTAATGAGGGGCGGGGTTTGTTGTGCTTGGCACAACTTGTTGTTCTTATCAGGTTTTGACCATGTAACTGCTTTTTGGAGTTCAACCAGGTGCCAAATTGTAGCTGTACTGATTTAGAAAAAAAAAGAGCTCCAAAACAAAACTACTGGTTCAAAATTTAAATACTTGTCATTGTTCAGTGTGTTCCAGTTCACAGTCCATGTTAAACATCCTTAATCTCTTATCGATGCACATTCTGAGTGTCTTATTTAGTAGTTAATAAGTAGCCTTATTTAATTTTGACCCTAAAACATACAGTAAAACAAAAAAAAGAACACCAGCACATACTCACAGCAGCTTTTATGACACTGAAACAGACACAAATTCTGGAATAACCTGGGTTAAAAGGGTTAAAGAGGTCATACTGGTTGTTTTGGCAGGTGTGCAGAATGCCAAAAGACTTTCCAGTACCCGAGTCAACTTCAGAACCACATGATGAAACACAAAGACATCCGACCGTACATCTGCAGCGAATGTGGGATGGAGTTTATCCAATCCCACCACCTGAAGCAGCACACGCTCACTCACAAGGTAGGTTTCATTAAGAAGACAATGAGAAATGATGCAGCATTTGTGTTGTTTTTGTGGACGAATAGAGATAGTCTTGGCATCAAACTGAGAATTCTGCTCCTATGAATTCTGCTATCGCATTACTATTAGTCTGCGTTCACATTTTGGAAACAGAAGATGGCTAAAGAGTTTGGACATTAGCCCAGTAGGCTGATTTGGCAGCAGCCTCGAAGCAATTCTGGCTCCTGAGGCTATTTTAATCTATCAACTTCCAGATTTTCCTCTTCTTATTTCCCCTTTAGTAACTTTAGCAGCGTGTCGCGTACAGCCCCCCAGTATCACCGCATGGTAACATTGTTGTGCATTATCAAAAAGCATGTTCCTCAAATGCAGCCCGACACTGAACATGAACTAGAGATGAAAATAAAGACCCGTCTCGTGCATTTGTCTACATTTCTCACACCACTACTTCCACATTATGTCTTTCTTCTCAGGGGGTGAAAGAGCACAAGTGTCGAATCTGTGGTCGTGAGTTCACCCTGTTGGCCAACATGAAACGACACGTCCTCATCCACACCAACATACGGGCCTACCAGTGTCACATGTGCTTCAAGAGCTTTGTCCAGAAACAGACTCTCAAGGCTCATATGATCGTCCACTCCGACATCAAACCATACAAATGCAAGGTTTGTCACATGACCATGTCGGTCATGGTTGTTTTTTCTTTTATTTTTAAGTGTGTTTTAACTGAAATATACTTTGAAAAAAACCTACAGAATAATAATGTGGGGAAAAAATAAGCAAAACATTGATAGGAAATTAAGTAAAAGAATAAAATTAAATAAACAACAAAATGAACAAAAACAGCTAAACTAATGGCTGCCTGTTAATTTTAGAATTGATTTTAAGATTTTATTGTTTGTTTTTAAAGCTTTGAAAGGACTGGCCTCAGGGTACATCACGGCAAATTTATACCCGAGCGTGCACTGAGGTCTGAGGGCCAGCTCCGGGTTGTGGTGCCTAAGACCAGACTTAAAACCAGGGGGTACAGGGCTTTCTCTGGACTCTAGAACGCCTACTGTGGAGTGTTTTAAGTCTCATCTTAAGAACCACTTTTATTCTCTGGCTTTTAACTCCACTTAACTTGTGTGGTCCTCTGTGTCTTTTATTTATTTATTTATTTGTATTTTTTTTTTTTTTGCACTTTCTATTGTTTTATTTAGAGCATTGTTGTAGTTCTATGTATTTATTTGTTGCTTTTAGCAGTTCTTGTAATTGTTTTATTGTTTTTATAATGTGCAGCACTTCTGAACCGTTCTTGGCGTTTAAATGTGCTATATAAATAAAGTAGACTGGATTGGATAACACATAAAAATCCCATATACAGTACCACCTAAAGCTTAGTAATTAACACTTCTCATAAATCAACTGAAATCCTTATCTTTAGAGCATGAAATTATTTAGCTCATAACCCCATCGTCAAATTACAACAACCTGTTTTAACCTGCAGATCGTTTTACACAAATTACATAGCTTATAATGCATTAAGTAGGTTTTAGAAGAGCTGCAGGGCACACATCAGAACCAGATCAGCTGTGTTCATATTAGATGATGCATTTACTTTCCAGACAATTACAGCGAAGGTAATTTAGCATTAACCTGTATCTGCTGCCTACTCAAATGTAAATTATACAATATAGTATGAAGGGGAAAAGAATGTTTCCATTGTATAACTGTGCAAATTCTGCATAATAATTAGGTGTATTGTGTAATTTCAACACTCCTTTGCCAGACATGCATTTTAATTGACACATCTAAATACATGTAGCCTATATTAACATTAGAATTGTTGAACAAACCCAGCCCCCAGAGGGTTTTTTTTTTTTAGCCTTTCCTCAATATACAGGATATGGTTGGGGTTGGTTGTAGTTGTATCCTGACTCCTGTTTTTCAGTTTAAAAGTTAAGGTTAAGGTTGGAATAGTACTAAATACTCCTTTTTTTTGTAATCATGTCTTTATATTAAGCCTAAATCTATTAAACTAAGTCTTTATATTTTTTCCATTACCTTTAACCAAGTATTATCTGTCCCTAAACTTTGCCCCCCAAAAAAACCAAAACAAAACTCAACTGTCACATTAGAATACCTAAATACATACGATACAAGGGTAATATGTACAGTAAAAATATCTTTCTCAACACGTTGGAGGTTTTTTGGTTCAGAAAAGCTCAAATGAAACATGTCAAAAAGGATTTGTAGATATGTACAATTGCAACATTTAGGGATCGGGTTGAAATATCACTTACTTCGATTGATAAAAACCAATAAAACAAATCCAAACAAACAAATAACGTGATATTTAGCATGTGCTGCCACAGGAGGATTCCCCCACTTTTCTTCGGTGTCTGTTTTGACCTTGGTGTTTGGTAAAAGGGTTGAGACGATGACCAGATAGCAAAGAGGCTTTTGGCAGCGGGAGCCTCCTTGTCCATAGGAAGGATATCGCCGCACAAACTGCCTCTCTAACAATGGCCCCCAGCCTCCCCCGAGAACAGGGCCCGCAAATAGATTTCATCTCGCTTTCTCTCCTGCTGGAGGGAGCTTCCTGTTTTCTCACGGTCCTCTTGGACAGTTTACAGTCCCTCTCTCCTCCTGAAGGAAAGGACCACCCTAATAAAAAAGAATGCAGAGGAAGGACAGCGCAGGAGCTGCCCTTCCCTGTTCTCCTCCTGGCTCTGTCTGGATGTTGCTTCCTCTTTCACTCTGTCTCTCTTTTTCTGTTTTTCTTGTATGTGTGTGTGTGTGTGTGTGTGTGTGTGTGTGTGTGTGTGTGGCTGAGTGAATGAGGGGGGAAGACAAAGAGGAAAAGAGGAAAACAAGGAGAGCAGGAGGGAGGGGGTGTGATTGTGTCTATGTATATCTGCCTGCACATTCATTCATGATTACGTGTAGCTCTACAACTCTGCATTCTGAGAAAATTAGTCATATAGAAAAGAAAATTTGGCAGAGAAAGAGAAGTAATGGGTGTCTGATGTACAGTAGCTCTATTGTTTCTGTATCCTGAATCCTTCTGTAGTAGTTTTAATATGGTATAATTGGGCTGAATCACAAGGAATTCATACAAGTACTGTTGACATCAACATGCATGTGTGTATAAAATGACATTTCAACTTGTAGTTTTAGATATAATTTTAATTGTATTTTCCCAAGATTGCCTCACTCACTATTACTTATCCTCACGCCCCTTTGTATAAAACATTTTATGAGCAGTTTTCTTTCAAATATCTAATGACAATGTTCTTTAAAGGGATTCCTTTGTGTCACTGTGTATGAGAAATTTCCTGCCAGTCTGGATGATAATAATCATCCTTAGTGTCTGTAAATGTACTCATTACTTCTGCTTTTCTGCACTTTTTTCCCCTTTTATTTTTCTTTCGCAAATGAACAAGGAAATAACATTACCCCAATCCTGGCAGAAAAATACAAATCCACACAAACAGAAAATACATACCTAAAAGTAATTACCATAAAATTGAGGATTTTCTAGATAAATAGAGATTGTAAATAAATGAAATAAAATAAAATACAATGATAATACAACTATGAAATCATAAAATCAGACAATGGTAGTGTACAATTGGAGCACAGAATAGGAAATCAAGTCATACAGAGTTGTGTTTTTTTTAAGAAAGCCATATATGAAGCCCATAAAACTGCTTTTCTGCACTTTTAAATCATAATTCTATGTTACATGCTTGTATTTTTGCATGTTTCTATCTTACTATTGTTTACTCTTTTTTGGGAGTGGTTTACAAAGGAGCCTTTACTGTGATCTCTCACACCCTTATGCATGTGTCTTCATTCTAATAGATTTTAAAAAATTTAAAAAATGACAGTGCAGGTGTTGTAACTAGCTTCACGTGAGCCTGTAAAATGCATGTTTATTCTTGCAGCTCTGTGGGAAGGAGTTCAACCGGATGCACAACCTTATGGGCCACATGCATCTCCATTCAGACAGCAAACCCTTCAAATGCCTTTACTGTCCCAGCAAGTTCACCTTGAAGGGCAACCTCACCAGACACATGAAAGTCAAACATGGCGTCATGGACAGAGGGCTGGATGAAAGATGTAAGTTTGCAAAAAGATGATATGTTTTTCAGAAAAGCAATACTTTGATTTCACTGACGTCACGCTTATTATTTTGATTCCAGTGTTCAGACAAAGGGGCCGGTTCTGCCTGTCCACCCCCATGGGCCTGCTCACCCACTTCAGCCAAGAAGAGCCGTTCGACCTTTCCCAGAAGCCCACGGGCCTTCGTCTCTCCCAGTCTGACGGCGAGAGCGTCCCCGGAAGCTCGTGTCAGGAGGAAGATGAGGAGAGTCTTTACAGGAGGAGCCAGTACAGCCCTGAACCTGCAGGTGAGGACCAGTACATCCAAGAGCTGGAGGAGAGGAGGCGGGGCTCTCCAGCTGAACTACGACCCCAAGACAAACAGAAAAACGATGACACAGATAAACAAGTGCACCCCCCGTATGACCCAAGACGTCAGATGGAGTCAACAGCCGAAACATCTGACATGGTTTATGAGTCCGACTTAGAGTTAGAAGAGCAGGAATACCAGGATGAGACGCCGCGTCGACGATCACATGACTGCGACTCCGATTCAGAGCCAGAAGAACAAATTCATCAACAGAAGATAGATAAACCAAACAGAAACAAACAGTGGGCTGATAGGTCACCTGGGTCAGCAGAGAGGAACCAGAACACAGAGGAGAAAAGTGAAATGACAAATCACCCTCACAAATGTGAGTTTATGGAAATTACAGGTTCAGAGAAAGAGGAAGAAGACAAAGAATGAGAGAGACAAGTGGAAGAAGGTTTTATTTAAACAGAGAAAAAGATATAAAGAGAGAGGGCAGAGGAAAGTCTGTGTGCGTTGAGTGACGAAGGAAAATTATGTTGGAGAACGTGAAATATAGTAGCGCATCTAAAGACAGATGTGTGTTTTATGTTTATTAGAGCAAAGAATAAAACTGAAGTAACTGGAATAAAAAGCTGTGAAGCAAACTGCATGTACATATCAACATAGATTAATCACTGACAAAATACTATGATTATGGCTGAGGTTTCAAATGAAATACAACATATTTAATAGTTTGTTTGATTTTTTTTTATTTTATCAACCTTTTAGGAATTTTAATGAAACATGCTATTTTAGTGAGATATTCAATGTGGGTTTAACTTTTTGTTTAAAATCACACCTTTGTGTTCATTGAAAACCTTGGTTCGATTATAAGGTTTGATGTCTTTGTTTGAGCGGCAGAACATTTGTGTAACAAATGTGTAATAATCTGGTTTATGATGACAGTCTCTTTAAGTCTGCTTATGCGATAAACTGTGATTTAATGTTTTTAGGTATTTTTTATATGACTGTTTTAGTCTGAAGTGTGGGTCATGATTGAATCTTTACTGTATGTCAGTGTAACAATAGGCACCTAAATATGATTCCTAAAAATAAAGATTAAATTTCAAGATTGAACCTGAGTGGTAAATCTCCAGTTTGTCTGTTTTGTTCTAAACATAACCAGATATTAAACCTCAGCCTCAGTGTCTGACATATTTACCAAGCCAGAGATGATTGCCGTGAGTTACAAAAAACTTGCCTGTCTCCTCATGCTTCTCTTTCAAAGGAGAGGAAGAGGAAGAGAAAACACCTCTCCCCTTCTCTCTTTTAGGTTGTGATCAAACAGCAGTGACGGACACAGTGGGTGTCCCAGACAAAGGCTTCATATGTCTGTATGAGTCAGAATAAAGCATTGTTTCTGCTCATTGCAGAAGCCTCGCTGAAAATAGAAAGACTGAAGCAATGAAGCTGCCTAGAAAAAACTTTTTATATCAAAAAAGTAGATGTGTATTACTATACAATGAACCACCTGCAATTTCTCACATATGTCTTATATCTACAAAGAAATAATTTATCATAGCGCTGCAATAGGTCATATAAAGTTGCTTTACAGACAAATCATTGGTCTCATTGGACACATCCTAGTATCTCATACTTCATCGTGCCAGTTCAGGTAAACAGAGGCATTTCTTGTCAGATGAAATGCAGAACAGCAGCTTCTCCTTTTCTACCAGTGACGACCACCGTGTCCTAAAGGGCGAAACTGCAAACAGTTTGAGGAAGTTCTCACATCCTCCTCTCCTTTCCTTTCCTCACCTACATGTTTCAATCCCAGCCACTGCCTCAGAAAGAAACCGTGGCCTGTAGGTTAAACATGTTAGAGGCATCACACGGAGTGATACATGACAAACCACAGTGGCTGCAGGAGGCATCGTGTTCATAAAGAAACACATGCGTTTAATGAAATGAAACTGTGGTGACCGTGAGCAACCAACGATGTCTCATGTTCACAGGAGAACAGTCAAACACAGGCCTGAAGATCATGTAGAAAGAAACGACTGCTAAGACTCAACTACAGCTTTTCATGACCACAGCGAGACAGAATATAAGCATTTTATCACCTTCCTGCATCTGCATGTAAATTGCTTTTTTTCATTTTAGGGTAGATAATGATAATAATGTTTTTTTCCCCAAAAAAACCCACTTGTGACTCTTCATGCCCTCTACATCAGTCCCTCGTACACACTGGGATTTGTGATGACCCTCAGTGTTATACTATATTTATATTCAATACACAGTACAGTGCAAAATACTAGGCTAACATAAGGTTTGTTTTTCCAGTGAAGTTATATGCATTTCATACAAAACAATCTGGATATATGTGAAGTCTGTACAGCAGTAAAAAAAAAAATAATTCAGAGAAAAAAAAACAGATTCTATTAAACAAAATGATAGGATTTACTGTAACTTCCCTTTTATTCAGAGAATTGGAGAATTATGGCATTAATTTTGTGACTTTTTTCTACCATGTTTCATTCAACACATGTCAGATGTTTCACTGAATAGTCTCTTTAACCTCCAAAACCCACTGAGTTTGGTTTTTGTGTCTTTTAAGGCTGTGCACATATTTCCTGTTTTTTCTTGTGGTATCTGAAGAGAAGAGAATGAGAAATAAATATGTATGCTTATCTCAACCCTGCAAAAACAACAAACCTACAGGTGGCACTCACAACCATTTGAAGATTTTCTTAGTTTTTTGTCCTTTTTAAATGTTTGAAGTTACAGTTTGTAATATGGAGATTCCATCTTGGGCTCCATGAAATTATAAAGAGCAGCTCAACTATTATTATAATGATCCAATTTCTTATTGTTAAACAGCAAAAACCAAAGAGGTAGTATATCTGAAATAATAAAAATAATAAATTTTCTTTGCAACGAACTTTACATTTGACACCATATCTCAAAGTCCACAATACAAAAACAACCACAGACACAGCAACAATATACAAAAAAAAAAAAAAATCAACCAGAAAAGCCTTTTCTAAAAAGAAAGATTTACATTTAAAAATCAATATGAATAAAGAAGAACAATAATGTTTATAATGTACTGCAGATTCAGCAGCAGGGTGTTGCCCATCCTCTGAAATCTATTCAGCAATAACAGTCACGGAAAAAATTATTAGACCACCCCTTGTTTTTTTCAATTTCTTGTTCATTTTAATGCCTTGTACAACTAAAGGTACATCTGTTAGGACAACTACAATGATAACAACAAAATATAGCTCATAACAGTTTAATTTCAGAGTCAATATCTATCCATTTTCTATGTTTTCTTGATAATAACCAAAATCACTTCAGTTCTTGCATCAATATCTATGGCACTGCACTGACAAAAGCATCTGATTTAGTCACATGATACACACCGGAGTTAGTATTTGATGGCATAACCATTGTTTTTGATGACTTTTGATGGTTTAATATTTTTTTCTGCAACTATATACTGATAAAACGGTGAACTGAAAAAGAAATGACCAAAGAGAGAAGACAAGAAACAGGCAATAGCCATAACCAAGACATGGAGAACACATGTCTGAATTTTTAGTATCAGTGAAACGTGTAAGGACTTTTCTTATAAGTGTATGTTTTACAAAAAATACTGAAGGACAGATATTGTAGCTGCAAACTCAGATTCATCCCCGTCTATTAGCTGCAAACACAACAGGAAAAAAAAACAATAAATAGAGTGTGACTTCATTCATCTATTCCTGAAAAGTCTAAACTGCATCGACACTTTGTGTGTTGAAATGTTTACTTTGTTTGTGTTCCCTCAAGTGCAGCTCAGGTAAAAGCTTCCTGTTTTGCTGGACAGTGAGCGGACTTAGAGGATGCTAAAATTCTTCCACGTTTTGTTTCAAGAAAAGTGTCCCACCCATAGGGTCCCACCCCAGACTCAACCTGTCACCTCCTTTGACCCTGAGCCAAGCAGATTATTGTAATTATAGCAGAGGGCTTTCCTCCTGGGCTACCTATGGCAAACAAAAACACTGGCTTTATGACAGAAGGGGGGGGGGGGCAACGGATCAAAAGGCTTTCTTCAGTGTACACACATAACTCAATATATTTCGTCTGCAAAAATGATTCAGATGAGCTTCATATTTAGGAGTCGATGTATCCTTCTTGTGGATATGTTACTATTTTAGGGATTGTGTGCAGTCTTTTAAACATGTGTGGACAAATTAAATTTCCTGTCAAGCTTCAGGAAGTAGTCAGCCATAACACACAGTAAAACTATTTCTTTTCATGGTTTTCTATGAACAGCTGCAACAGGGCAAAGAAAGCTCCTGGATTTTAGATCCAAATAGTGATTGTCTCATCCATAGAGAAATTGCGCCCTCTATTGTCACAACACCATCAAGATTTCCTTAATAAAAATAGGTTTATAGGTAAGTGATTTCATACTAATGATGAACATATTGCAGCATCAGGCTCATCAGTGTATGTACTTTAATGATGTCAAACAATGCAGTAGTGGGAAAAAGTTTTTAAACACCCTTAAAATTTTACATAATCTCAAACATTATCTTGAAATATTTGCATAAAAATCTTTTTTAGAAGGCGTGGCTGCATCAGACAGACATTAAAAAATGTTTTTGGGTTTTTTTTGGGTTAATTGTTAATAAGAAAAAAATAACAAAACTTAAGTCTTGACAGTTTCAACATATCATGTCCTGGATGTGTTTCATTATCTACTGAAATATCAAATTTTGACCTTAATACAACGGTGTAAATGCAAGCACGTGGGTTTGGAGAATGGAACAATACTTGGTAGACTTCAATGACTGAAGAACGTAAAATAATACAAATGCAAAACTTTTTTCCACCACTGTATAATAACTGAATAATTTTCTAATTTGAAAAATAAAAATAAGGGCTGTTTTTTTTTTTTTTTTTTTTTAGTATTTTACTTTTTTTTTTATTACAAAAAATAAAATACAATAGGAGTATTCATATGGTATTTTAAAGCTTTGATTTCATGTATTTCTTCTAATACTTTAAATAATGGTTTGATCTGCATAATGTACAGTCAAAACTCCCCCCGCTCTTGGACACACTTGGTATCGTCCAAAATGGCCGCCTCCGTGTTGAAACGTTGTGTGACTGCAGCTGTCAAAGTTAAAGGTTTTTCTCCGTCTCTTTTAGGTATACATATCTTACTTTCATTCATTTTCCATGCAGATATAGTTTTTATACTGTGTTTATTTAAAGCCCACTTACTTGTTCTTTAGTGTCCACATTAGAGCGTTTAAGCAGGCGGAAGCTAAATGTCCTCTGATTGTTATTAGCCAAAATTAGCCGAGGCTAATGCTATACTTAAAATAAAGGTGATATCTGTTTTTGTGTTAACGGTAACAAAACCCCTGCTATTAACCAACCAACTATTATGGATACTGTAACGGTATACTCTGATGTGACGTGTTTGGGTTTTGCAGGTAGAAGATGGTTACTGTCAGCATCTTATACAGACACAAAACTGTGGGAGTCGAGAGAGGAAGACCCACAAAACCTGGGTAAGAAACTGGATAAACTTCACATCAACACGATCATTCTGACACTGGTATGATAAAACAAACACACTGTTATAAAATATACTGGTTCTTGATGCTAATGATGCATGAGAAGTTGTTTCAAACATGAATAAGAGTTAGTTCCTTCCAAATTATTAGACCATCCTTGTTTTCTTCAATCTCTTGTTCATTTTAATGCCTGGTACAACTAAAGGTACATTTGTTTGGACAGATATAATGATAACAACAAAAAATAGCTCATTAGAGTTTAATTTCAGAGCCGATATCTATCCATTTTCCATGTTTTCTTGATCATAACCAAAATCACTTCAGTTCTTACGTCAATATCTATGTCATTGTACTGACAAAAATAGTGCTTTCAGTCATTCCATGTTTTCTTTTCTGTCTGTTTTAGTCAAATGATACACACAGGAATTAGTACTAGATTGCAAAACTATTGTTTTTGCTGACTTTTCATGGTCTAATATTTTTTTCTGCAACTGTATGACATTGAATTGACACTGAACTAATCAAAGGAAGTTATGTAGATGAAAAATGGTATACATTTAAAGGTGGCAAGCTTATTTTGTGACACAATGCAAGTATTATGCAAGTCTCAGCATCCTGTCAATAAAGTATATATTAAATCATTGTAAACTATACAAAACTTTTGTAAACCTTAGTAATTATAGCTATTCAACACCACACCTTACTTCATCAACTCACATTTATAGGCTGGAGAAACTCAAATAAGCTAATACCCTCATGGACTAAGTAGCAGATACCTAAAAATATGTTATTAGTATTACAGTCATGTGGTATCATTCAACCTTTTGTCTCTTCTGTCTGATTATGTTTGGAGACACACAAGGATGAAGGACTGATGATCAGCCTCAGAGTTTAAGTGAAATACTGAAATGTTGCTAATTTCCACTAAAATCTGTGAATAAATAACATGGACTCGAATCTTTAGTTTGCTTTAAATTTCATTTAGTTAGATGGTGCTAAGGAAAAAGACAGATGATTATTCACTGCATTAACCATAATAGTCACTGGAACTTAAATTTGATAGGTCAAGTGTTTTCTATACTGAAAAGGTCAGTTATAGGCAGCAGTTCAGCCTCAAATGTTCCTAAGTTTTTGCTTTTGAACACAGGGTGGCACTGCAGCTTCAGTGCACTCATTAGTAATCTCTCAGTACTGTGCATGTAATTAATATGAATGACATACTTAAGCTTGTGTAAATGGGGATTAGTAATGCCCCAGTTTCATGTAAGAAATGTATCAAAACTGACAATTAGACATTTAATGACGTAATCACATTAAATCTCTTTAGTTCAGGGCACATGTTACACCAGCATCCCATAAATAACTTAATAAACAGGTGGTTTATTACATAAATCATTGTAATAGTCTTTTTGCTGTTGTATTTACAGCTGTGTTGGCGAACATTATGGACAGGACATATGAAAAAAACCTTCCCGTTAGCTCTCTGACTGTGTCACGGGTAAGATGTTTACACATTACAAAAACACAGTTGGTTTGCTTCTATTAAATCTGTCAGTTTTCACCAATGAGTCGTTTTATTGTTTATTTTCAGTTTGTTGACAACATTTCATCCAGGGAGGAAATTGACCAAGCAGAATACTATCTTTACAAGTAAGAGCAGCCACTTTCTGTATCTACGTTTCTCTCTTGGAATGGATTGTCTGTTTGGTTTGTCTGTTTTGGTTTATGTTCAGTCACATGCTTTTCTTTGTTCACAGCAAATCCAGACTTTTCCTGTTTACTCCTTTCTCTGGAATCTGTACCCATTCTTATGATTACAAAATTTTGTATATTTCCCAGTAGCACCCTTGTTCAGACCACGTTCATTTAAATAATTGTTAAATGTGAGTTAAGTAAGTACCTTTTAACTATGGGAAATGTGCAAAATTGCCATTGATTCCTATGTGTTTGGAGTGATTTACTTTGCTCATTAGTGTTTCTTTTATAAAGCTGACATGATGTATTGTGAAGACAAGTCACCACAATTCTGCAGCTTGGAGCTTCCTGTTATCTTTCCTGCTACAATAAATCACATCTATGTGATTTGCGTTTTTTGTTTTTTCTCATCTGCAGATTTCGTCATAGTCCAAACTGTTGGTACCTACGAGACTGGACCGTTCATAGTTGGATCCGACAGTGTTTGAAATATGACGGCAGGGAGAAAGCACTGCATACACTCAAAAATAAGGTACGCAAACTTCTGTGTTGACACTTTATTAGTGCTGTAGTATTTGAAATTGGTCTGTTTGGCCTACACTTGATTCATCTTCCACAAAACTCCTACCCCCTTTAAAGGATATTTAGCTTTTTTAAATGGAATTATGCATTTTAAAACCTTTCCCTGTGGTCTACATAAACTGTAAATGCTCTGCTTGGGTCTGAATTCTTCATTAATTCA
>JAPTYQ010000030.1:35343001-35367979 GCA_029814465.1 Ostorhinchus cyanosoma | reverse complement strand
AGCTTGTGCAGCCCCCTGAAGGCGAGACTTACCAGCAGAAGCCGTAAGGAAAGCAGTGGCGTGTTTATAAGAGCTAACAGCATAGCACAACGACCACTCGTGCTCTCAGTTAACTTGCGCGCGGGAATCAAAGGGTCTGAGCTTTCGTGTCACGCGACTTTATAGACTTACGTGGGTCACGGAGAGGTCACAGGTGAGTTTGTCATTAATACTCGACCTGCGCATGCGCAAGAATGAAATACAAATCACTTTTCATAATTTTGGGTTGGTTTAAAGGAACAGCAAAGTAGTTGATTTGAATACTTAGATTATGGTGCCTTAGAAGTACTACTAAGCACATCCTTTCCTTAACTGTCCTCTCCGCTGTCTACAGATTGAGAGCAAAGATGTGGGAAAGATCTACAAGATCCGCATCGGTCACGACGGCTCTGGTATCGGATCTGGCTGGTTTCTGGAGACTGTGGATGTCAAGCATCTGATCATGGCCATGGCGCCCAAAGAGAAGAAAAAGGACGACAAGAAAAAAAAGAAGAAAAAGAAAAAAGATGATGAGGAGGAGGAGGACGAAGGAGAGGAGATGCAGGAGGTGGTGCTGACTTATCATTTCCCCTGTTCCCGGTGGCTGGCCTCTGGGGAGGAGGACGGTGAGCTGGTGGTGGAGCTGCTGCCTGAGGACGCAGAGGACCTGGAAGGTACAGAAGAGTAGGAGCTGAAGTTAGACTTCATGCTGAACAGGGTTATTGTTTTTGCAGGCCACTATGACAGGCATTCAGATGAATTCATATAAATACTGTACATACGGAGCAAATTTACCTTAATGTTCATGCTCTTCTGTTGAAACGTGGAAGAAGTGGCTTCATTTTTTCCTAGTTTTGAAATGACATCAGCTCATCTGTGTTTAGATTTAGTCCTTGGATTTGGGCTACAGAAGGACACTGTCATTTCAGACTGGCATTTTCCACCCTGAATTTGCTTTTACTTAATGAACAACTGTTTTGAAAATTGATTTATTAATTTCAGTCATTCCTGTGATTCCAGCTCCTTAAATGTAAATATTTTCTAGTTTCTTTCTTCCTGTGCCACAGTGAACTGAATATCTTTGTGTTGTGGACCAAACAGGCCATTTGTGGAGATTTTGATAAATGACTGACAGTTCTCTAATTATATGACACGTTGTACACAAAATTAATCAATCAATTTTCAGATTATTCCTCCTCTTGCAATTCAAAATGGCCTTTTTTTGTAGTTAAAAAAAAAACTTAAATTCATTACCAGCATGAAACTTGATGAACTAAATTGCTCAAAAGTGTTGGATTTCCTTATTTCTTTTTTTACTTTATTTCTTTGCAAAGCACTCTTTTAGCATAATCCTAAATATGGAATCCAAACTCTCATAGCTGGCAGCAAAGTCTTGGTTTTTGTGAATCCATCCCAGATAGCTCCAGTTGATGTAAAGGCAAAAAAAACTCCTTTATCCTTTACTTACAAATGACATGTCCATTATTTGTTTTTCTGGCACATACAATGCCACCTTTACTTGCTTGTTTTCATTCCTTTTTTATTCTAATAATAATAACTTTCAATACATACCATTATGACTCGTTTGGTTTCATTTTAAATGAACAGGCCAATTCTATGTTTATTTCGTTATTAGCATAATACCATAAACAGATGTGTTTTAGACTGTATGCTGTTTTTCTATTGGAAAGGGTTTCAGCATATTTTGTATGAAAACTAGACCCCTCAAATATGAGATTAGAGTAACATCACTGCATTAAATATGAACTTTATTATTAGTGTTATTATGACAAAGGAAGGACAAACAATGTCTATTGGGATTTATTAGTTTTTGATATTTGGATAAGATAAATATTGACCCATACACATAACTTCTGTTCATAATGGATGAACACCTTCCATTGTTATATATAGATAAAATTTCTTCTTTTTTGTCTTCATATATTTTGAAACATGTCTGGAGTTTATTTCTACAGCTGTCCTTTACGCAGTGTTTGATGTAGCGGACGTGCATGGTTTAATCTGACACAGTTTCCTGACAGACTTCTAGGAGAAGGTGAAGTGGTGTTAGTTATTCATCCCTTGTATTGTTGTTTGACAGTCAACACCTATGAAGTGAGTGTCTTCACTGGTGTCATGATGGGCGCTGGGACCGACTCCAGGGTCTACATCAATATTTATGGAGAAAACGGAGACACCGGAGAGCGCTTCCTCAAGAAGTCGGGCAACCTCAACAAATTTGAGCGAGGACAGGTACAAAGGGTGACGGGCTAAACAGTGAGATTACCACTGCTTATAATTGAGCTGAAGACAGGAGGAAAAAATACAAAAACAAAAAGCAAGAAGAGCTGTAAGTTTTAAATAAAGACAAAAACTACACATATGGATATTATGTATTTCAAAATGATCTTTTTCTTAATTTCAAATCCAGCTCCTAATATTACTGGAGAAAATTGAGCTTTATTCATCTAAAAATAATATAGGGGTTCAAGGTTTTGTTTAACCCTCTACAGTTGTTCCCTATTTCTTGGAAGAATATCTTTGAAAGTAAATTGCAGTTAGTCAAAGACTCAAGTATTTCCTCGCAACATGAGCTCAGCGCCGAGGTGTGTGTGGGAGTGTATTCTGGTAGGATTACAAGCTCTCCTGCAGGCGAGCCAGCTGTGACTGAGAGGAGCAATGAGGAGTCCTCTGTGTCATTGAACCTGTCCTACTTTTACTCATTACTTAATTCATACCTGTGAATTATTCATCTCTACATTACACCTGGCTCTGTAGGAACACAGAACTCATGTCCACAGATGGTCAGGTTTATTTCCTCTATTTACTGACATCAAATTAACCCTTGTGCATCACTTTAATTTACTGCCCTCTGAGGAATCACAAGCCAAAAATGTACATGCACAACAACTGATATGAAATTATAATACATTCTTTTTTTTTCAGTTTTCTGTCTGTTTTTCTGTTTCAGCTCTGCTCTAAACAACCAAATGTTCAACAATTTTCAGGATTTCAACCTTTAAATCAATACATGACGTCACTGTTATAATTTAGCAAAAAAAGAACGCACAAATAAATTGCTATTTTTTTATGTAATGAATAGTAGGATTAAAGTCTTGGATATGCCAAAAAGAGGTAGCATTGATTTCATTGCATTAGTATTTTTTATGAGAGATAAAAAAAATTTTAAAATTAGTTCCAATGTAAGTCAAGATGGTGTTTTTTGTGGTAAGGATCTGGCACTGCACAAAAAGTATTAATGCAATCAAATCAGTGTTATTACTTATGCTTATGCATCGCTATGCCACATCCCTTCAACATGTATTATATATAAATACCTCATATTTTGTGTTGTTTTTTTAATAAAACAAGTGACATCATGTAGTCAAACTGGCATTAAAGTGCTCACATCCTGAACATTTCTGAACATTTGGAAGTTTTGAGCAGAGCCAAAGGGGTTTAAGAGATTTATGCAAAAAAGAGCTTAAAAAAAGTACTTATAATGATTTTGAAACAGGGTTTTTTGGGGGTGTAATTTTGGTTTGAGGGTCCCCAGAGGGTGCAAAAACTGTCATATAAAAAGAAGCATTCTTGCACACATTCATGCGATAAGATGTAACACAACCATAATGAACACCAAATCAAAAAAGAGAAATGACAAAAATATACAACAATGGCCTTAGGGGTCCCTAAAGGTTAAATTAATTCAGTTTATCTGAATTCAGATTTGAGCTGAGCTGTTTGCTCTTATCACACAAAAACCTTCTGTGATGAAGTCTGTTGTGTTATAATGGAAATATATAAATTGTCACTATAACTTAGCAAACTCCATCTACAGAGGAAGCTGTGTCTATTCTCTGTCTGGGAAAAGGCTCAGGTCATTAATTGCATATCAGAGAAAAATGTTTTGGAAAGAGATGTTGTCTTTACAGGAGTGTGTCTGAGGCTGTTGTGTTTTACAGGTGGATGTTTTCACGGTGACAGCTGTTTCCCTCGGTACTCTAAAGAAGCTACGTATCCGGCACGACAACTCAGGGTCTCATTCTGCTTGGTACCTGGATCGTGTGGAGATAATAGATGAGAAGGACGATACAACGTGGGTGAAACAGTGTAACTCTAGTAGAGTTTGCTCTGACTAAATGTAACTCAGTCTGCAGTCAAATGTAACTGTGTTTAGTAATCATCAAAAAATCATCAATTTTTGTGCCATCAGTACTGATCAGACACGCTTCCTTTGGCTTTAGGTATTATTTTCCTTGTAATCGCTGGCTGGCAGTGGATGAGGATGACGGGCAGGTAGCAAGAGAGCTGGTACCTGTGGATGAGGCCTTCATTTTAAAGGATGACGATGACGAGGGGACTGGCACTCTGGGACTGGAGCAAAAATGTAATGCATTCTCATGTTTTAGTAAAAGGCTGAGATAAGAGGCAGCTCTGTTCAAGAATTAATCAGAAAGCTGGTGAGATATGCAGATGTAGATGAGAGGGAGGGAGGCATCGCTGTGTTACTGTGAAGGGTCAGTTCACCTCAGTTAAACCCCACCTCCTTCAATTTTTTTATATGTTGTAGTTGACACATAGCGTTACATTTTTCAGAATGGTGTCGAAGAGGTCGGGCGTGTTCCACGGTGTCAATTTCAAGGTTAAAATATACATAAATCAAAAGGTCATCCAACTTAAAAGTAACCAAATGCACAGAAGAATGCCAGATTTAGATTCCCTTCAGAGAAATACCTTGGTTTTTAAAGTGGGATCTGTGGTTGCTGAATTACAGCAATTTGAAATTTGGCTGCCATGGCCTTTTCTCGAAAGAACGAATTTGCGATATCTCAAAAACCGTTGGTTCGATAAAGTTCCAAATTTTGGCTTTTCTGGCTATGAAATACCTTTCTACCAAATTTCTTTAAAATGTAGGGGGTGAGGTTTAAAAATGCCGTTTTTTGTGGTGATCTAAGATGGACTGACCCTGAAGTTAAAAAGAATTCACAGACTGATATTCTTAAATGATCTTACAGCCATGTCGACTACGTACACTATGAAAGTGAAAACTGGAGAAAAGAAATACGCTGGCTCTGACGCCAACGTGTTCGCTATCCTTTTTGGTGAAAATGATGACACAGGTAAAACACAGTCCATATGTTCTCATGTTGTGTTGGCAAAAAGATACCAGTCTGAATTTTACATTGTCATACTATCCACAGGGATTATCAACCTTAAGGCATGTAAGAACTATAAGAATAAGTTTGAGAAGGGGATGATCAATGAGTTCACTGTGGAAGCAGTGGATTTAGGCGATCTGGAGAAGCTTCGAATCGGTCACGACAACTCAGGTGGGAAAAGGCTGCTGATCAAACACAAGCAGCAGCTGTTGTTGTCACGAGCAGTAATGGGTAAAAAACTGTGTGACTCTTTTCTCATCCATCAGGAGGTTCGCCTGGTTGGTTCTTGGATTGGGTCGAGGTTGACGCTCCCTCACAAGGTCAGAGAATGAGATTCCCATGTGGCCGCTGGCTTGACAAAGGAGAGGACGACGGTGCCATAGTGAGAGATCTTTATCCTGCAGAGTTACAGACTGAATTCTTCATGCCATGTGAGTGAGCAGAACAAGTGCTTTACATCCATTAGTACAATTAGCATGGCATCATGGGTGAAAATCACTTAATGCAAAAATTTACTTAGCAAAAAGCTTTAGCTGTAGAATGCACTTATATAAGAAAGGACCCTCACCTGAGCATTCACTCTTTCAGGCAGCTTGAAATAAGTGCGTTAATGTTAGTATGCAGTCTGCCTTTTAGAGTCACCACTATATTGACGCTATTCAAATTCTGAAGCACTCTAATACACTACAGACATTAACATGAATCCATCCAGGTTTTATTTCCACAGAACGGTTTCAAAGCCCAAGAATATGCGCTGTAAAATTCAATAAGAAGTAAAGTCATTTCCTCAAATTGAACATCAGACTAGTTACAGGGCTTGCACCAGTGACAGCGCATCCCTAGGGGGCGCAGTTGTGCTGCCACACTTGAAATTACATGAAGTGGATGAGCATTTTAACCATGTTAATATTAACAAAAATGGTTTAAAAAAGGTTTAAATTATTATTATCATCATAGGGCCCAGACAAATAAGCATATTTTTGCAGAACAAGTGACATGATGCTGTTCTGTCACTAGAGTTAAATAATCACCTCAGATGCTAATTTCAGAATCCTGTAGCCAATCAGATTTAATTTTATTTTCTTGTCCTTATGTAAATGGATGATTTTCATCAGATTACTTAAGTGAGATACGGACACTTAAACGCTCAAAGATCTAACCAAGACCAGTGACTTAAAGCATCTACTGATATAAAATATCCTCAATAAAACCCATGTACTCTGACAAATGACAGTGGTTGTAGACACTTTATTTTTATCTTCATTTAATTATGTATTTTGCTGAAAAGTCACTTTTGCTTCAGTTTTCTCTGTTTTGACATAAGAAACATTGAATTTACTCTGAGGTTTTAATGAACATTAACATGATTAGGAACTAAAATAATTGGTTTTCAGAAAAAAAAAAAAAAAGCAACATCCAGAGAATAATATAGAAATAAATGGTGATAAATGACTAAGGAAAGGTTAAATGCAGAGAAAAATTTATTTGGAAGTTGCCACAAAAATGGTAGTAGGTCTTTAAGGGTTAAGGATAAACAGGAAGCACACTATTATCCTGTTCCACATTTCACACAACAAGGTGTTGTCCTGTTCAGCCTTTTATTGAATGTATCAGATCAGATTAGAAAGTATCAGATTAGAAAGTATCAGATTATCACTACAGAGGTAATTATGTAGGACCTCCAACAGATGATCTGGAAGGAAGTTTTTTGTTTTGTTTTTACCAAAAAAAAAAAAAAGGCAGGCAAAGTCAAATATTTAAAATAAACTTTACGACATGTTAAGGCACACACTATCCACTGACTCACACATTAAATATTTGACTCTACACACACTTAATTGTATTGTTTTACCACCAGCCGTGACTAGTTCATATACATTTTTACAACTACAACTTTTCCATGACTAACACATTATACACTCATGAAAGAAACCTAATGAAAATTTAAAATAACCTAATGAAAATTCTAAAAATATTAATCGTCAGAAAAAAGGCTAAATTCTTACATTTGTGCAGCTGCATCAAGTTACACAGTATATTGCTTGAAAAATAATTATTCCTTGACCAATTCTGATCAAATAATTCCTCATAATAATTGCTTTGACCTGTATCATTATCCTAATAAACAAACACATTGATCAGCTTCTGTTTTTATTTCAGTTGTACCTTATGAGATAAAGATCTACACCAGTGACGTGTTTGGTGCTGGAACAGACGCTGATGTCTTCGTAGCTTTATACGGGCGCAAAGGAGTGTGCACACAGCAGAAATCCCTGTGTGTCAACAAGAGAGAGAGACGGCTCTACTTTGAGAGGGGAGCTGAGGACATGTTCATTGTGGAGGTAGCTGTGTGTATATTTGGACATTGGATCCATCAAACGTGCAGCTGCAGGCCTGTGAACAATGTGCTGTTTTCCCAGTTGGAGGATGTTGGCGATGTTATAGAGAAGATCAGGATAGGACACGACAACAGGGGCACCAACCCAGGATGGCACCTGGATAGAGTCGAGATCAGAAGGCAACTCAGGAAGGGAAAGGTAGAACAAAGCATCTCCAGATCACACTTACATACACAGGCGCATCATTAAGAGTTTCTTTGTCTGCGCCTTCATTAAATCGTTAGCAGATAAATAATTGAACACTTTGTGGCTCATAGATCACTCAGAGTCAGATATACTTTCCCTCGGTGTTAAAAAAGAGACATAGCTGGGCCCAGTTTGGATGCGCTTCATCCATGTTTAATTACAGGGTTCAGAGACGACCATTTTCCCATGTGAGCATTGGCTGGCCAAGTCAGAGGACGACGGTGAGACGGTGAGGGAGCTGGTACCCTCGGATATCATCACAGAGAAACTACTCCGAGATGGAAAACTAAAACGGAACGAGACAGAGGTGGAGGATGCTTTGGAAAGTACGCTCATCCTGTTTGTGATTCTATCAATACTTAGGATATTAAATGGTGAAAAGTGTGCATGTGCAAAGCTTGACACAGTCTAAGTTCATGTTCATGTTTTAGTACATGTGTAGAAGCCGATAACGTAATAATGACCCATAATGTAATAGATTTGCCATTTTTACAATGTAATTGGCCAACAACGTAATAACTGGCCGATAACGTAATAAAAGTCCTGAAACGATAACGTAAAAACTTTTGGCCAATAACGTGTCTCAGTATTTTTTTTAATGTAATAAGTTATTACGTTGTTGGTCTATTACATTTTGAAAATGGCAAATTTATTACGTTATGGGTCATTATTACATTATTGGCTTCTACACGCGTGGTTTCAAATGCTTTGTCTAAAGTAGAAATATACACAGATGGCATTTGATTATTTGCTTTTCAGTGTTGGGAAAAATATTATGAAAAAAAAAAAGTAAACTATTACATGACTTCATTCTAGAAGAAGTTGAACTAAAAACTGCCCAAGTGGGTTGATTAAAACTGCCTAGAAAATTGACATTTGATATGACATCGAAGAATAATTTTAACAAAACATATTAATTTCTAGTTAAATATGACTACAGTGTAAGAAAAAACTGTAAAGAAAAAACCTTATACCTTTTAAAACTGGGCCTCTTTTACTCTTCCCTCTTTTGACATCTGGTAAAATCTTAATAACACAAACAGTGTTCTCTGCTTCCGACGGCTAGTTCTGTCTATTTCATCCATTCATTCATCTTCTGAACCGCTTCATTCTAATATTCATAACATTTGACATAAGTTTCAGTCATCATTAGGTGTGATAATGATAGAAAATGATGTCAAATGTTATGGTTTTGTTAAAAATATTTTTTTTGCTGGAAGATCCGTAAAATTTCACTTATGTGCCTAAGAATTGAATTGAATTCTTCCACAATCTCAAGGAAAGCGTTTGAACCCAGACAGTATCTAACCCCTGTGAAAACGTAGGAGAAACCCTGTTGTAGGACCAGATCCTCCTGTCATAACATAAGAACTTCCTCTTTGTTAGGGTCTACTTCTGGATATGATAAACTAAAGACACTGATTCATGAACCTTTCGTTGGTCAGTTTTTATTCAAACAGTGCTGGGAGACGTGCAGCAAAGTTCTCTCCAAATCTCTGTTATGTTTGTCCTTTTATACCTGATGACTTGGGTCTCCAAAATCCCTTGGCCTCCTTCCAGTCCATCATCTGGAACTGGTTTCCATGCCTAATTTTTTTTCACCCACATTCCTTTGGTTAACATACATATGTAGAGTTTAGTTCTGGCTGCTTTGTCACCTCCACTTATCATCTCACACACAAACTAACCACCTTACACCCTTGTAGACACAAACTCGCTCTACTTCAAGTTTCTAAATTCCTTGGCCGTGGCTCAGGAGATAGAGCGGGTCGTCCAATAACTGAATGTGTGGCGGTTCGAATCCCGCTCTGTCCTAGTCATGTGCTGTTGTGTCCTTGGGCTAGACACTTCACCCACTTTGGCTCCAGTGTCACTCACACTGGTGTATGAATGTTCAGTGCTGGTCGGAGGGGCCATTTGGTGTGAATTGTGACTACAAATATAGTTTACCACCACCAGAATGTGAATGTAAGAGCGGATGAATAACAGATCAATAACGTATAGCGCTTTGGGTGCCTTGAAAAGCGCTATAGAAGTCTAATCCATTATTATCTTTAACTTCTTTCTTACATCACAGCTCACACCTACAAGGTGTCGATACGGACGGGAGATATGTACGGAGCAGGAACAGATGCCAATGTGTTTCTCACTATCTATGGTGACCTCGGAGACACAGGGGAACGAAAACTCGCAAAATCTGAAACCAACAAGAACAAGTTTGAGAGAGGAGAGGTATATGAGTAAAATGTGTGAAATGTTATGTAACCTGTACTATTTGTGTGTAAGGATTTCAGCTCCAGGTGTACAGTAGGTCACTCTGCCCTTCAGGTGGACAAGTTCACTATTGAGGCCGTGGATCTGGGGCAAGTCTATAAGGTTCGCATTCGTCACGACAACTCCATGATTGGTGCCGACTGGTACTTGGACCAGGTGGAGGTGCAGGATGTGGACGCAGAGGAGGTGTACATGTTCCTGTGTGAGCGCTGGTTGTCGATAAAGAAAGAAGACAAACGCATAGACAGAACCTTCTTCGTCAAGGTTTGTTAAATAGAGAATGTAGAGTTGCGTTTCTGTGCAGATTCCATTAATCCTTAATGTTGTTATGTCTGCTTTAGGGGTATGAGGGTGAACGAAACACTGATCCAAACACAAAGGAAATGGCCCAGGCCAAACTGGGACTGGACAGAAATGCCAATAAGAAGAAAAAGAAGAAAAAGGCAGCAGTAGTTGAAGAGGGTCCAAGTAAGACGGCGACTTATTCTGCAGATTTCCCACATCAGAGCATGCTTTTGTTTTAGTGATTAGCTTAAGCCCCTTTTAGATATCCCATTTCTGTTAATCTGACAGCAATTGAGCACTCTGGTTGCTGGTCTGTAAAAGTTGCAACAGTTACTAAGTCGGATCTAGTGTCATTTCTGTATCACTTTCAACACAGCACAAGGCTGAAAACCATCAGATTAACGTGAAGGTCTGTGCCCCACATTAGTCTTCCACAAAATAAGTTCAGTGGCACAGACCGCAAGTCGGTAATAACACACTCTTTCATCCTGATAATAATACTAAGAACTCACCGCTGTACTTTTAACAGTTCCTCCATCACTGCAAGGGTTAGTGGAGATTTTTTGGGGGGGCTGCATGAGGAATCTATCCATATTCAGTGTTTTACCTGATGTCAACTCAGGCCCACAGCCTCAGTTTGGAGAAGCACCAGCATGGAAATTAAGCAATGTACTGCTGTCCAATGTACTTTAGCCCACCTAAAAAAATCCCTGCCTATACTTAGCAAAAAAAAAAAAAACTATCCATTTTTTTACCTTCCAGATAACAAGAGCTGCATGTCTGCCATTGTTTCCATTTGTTTTTCGTTATTTTAACACATTACTGTGGATCCAAACTAACAAACAGGCCAACCATTACAGGCAACAGTATACAAATACATTCTCTATGCAAGATAGCATTTGTGTTTTTGTGAAGGGTGCCTGGTGCCGCTGAAGAGCACTTCAGGGCTTCAGACAGGCCTTCAGGGCTGTCTGGGAGAAGGGTAATGCAGTAAAAATATTCTAAATACGGTGTACGCTTTAACTGACACAGATATTTTTAGATGGCTGAAATCTTTTAGGTACTTCTCCAAACAAGGGTTCTGCGGAAGGTAATAGAGCAACTAGGAAGTCCCGCATATAACCCCACACAAAACTAACCCTTTAAGAAAATATGGGAATATCTTCATGTAAAGTAATGAACAAAAAATATCAAAACTTTTAATTGCATTCTCATAAACGATGCAGCTAGTGAATTGATAAATACTCTTTTCTCAGTCATCCCCTACCACTTCACCTTGTCCACGGGGGTCGAACGTGATGCCAGCACCACAGCCAGGGTCTATGTCATCATCCTCGGCCCAAACGACACAGAAACAGACCGACTGTGGCTGGACCTGCCCGACGGAAAGAAAGCCTTTACAGCCGGCACCATGGAACACTTTGTGTGCTATGGGACTGACGTAGGAGAGATCAAGAGGGTGGAAGTGAGAATCTGGGACCGTATTTAGCTAAATCTGTGAAATCTCCTTTCTGTTGCCTCTCGCATGTTAAAAATTTAAATAAAGCCATTCGAGCTCAGCAATAATTAATTCTAACAGTGCCTTCTGGTACAAACATCAAATAAAATCAAATCAAATGATGTATAAATTCCCAGTGGTGCTTTTCCTTTCTCTTCTTCCTTCCCTCTCTTTCCTCTCGCCGTCTCTTCCTCAGCTCGGCCATAACGGTGTCACACCAGAGAGCTGCTGGTTGGTGGATGAGCTGTCGGTTGCCGTGCCAACCAAAGGTATCAAGTACATCTTTCCATGTAAGTGCTGGCTGGCTAAAGACAGGGGAGATGGTCTGACTGCCAGACTGTTCAACGTGCTGGACTCCAGCACGATCAACATTATCCGCAAAGTGAGTCACCGCAACTAAAATATGATACCTTGGAATGGATTCAGGGAATGTGTGATACAGAAAGGGAATTTTTTTTCTCTCTATTGATATTGTAGGTAGTTTATTCTGCAACAGTTGTCACAGGGGACACTCAGTCCGCAGGAACCGATACTAACATTTTTCTGACTGTGTACGGAGCCAATGGATGCACCGAGGAAATACTTCTACCTAAAAATGAGGACCGGTTAGTTCCCCTCTTAACACATAATAAACTTGATTAGTTTTACTTGGGACATCATCAAAACCTCATATGTTTTAAAATGCTAACAAATCTCTTCTGTCAAGGTTTGAAAGGGGTCAAGAGGACACTTTTACCCTGGAAATAGATGACATAGCTCCACTGAAGAAGATCAGAGTTCGGATAGATGGAACTGGGAGTCGCCCTGACTGGTTTCTTGACAGGGTAATGGAAATACTGGGCTCTTTTTGTCACTTTTTATATTTTGTTATTTGCCATTATTGCGTCAGTGTCCGAATAATTTCTAGATCCTGATGAGGAACCTGACTACAGAGGACGTGTACGTGTTCACCTATGAGGAATGGCTGTCGAAGACCAAAGGGCCGAAAAGGACGAAGGTGTGTGAGCTGGCAGCTGTGGTGGATGAGGAGGAGATGGTGGAGAAAACAACCTACCTTCTTCAAGTCCAGACGTCTGACCTCTCAGGTGAGAAAGAGTTTGTTTTTTAAGACTATATAGGCAACGAGATATTTAGCCTTAAGGTTAACACATCACACACCAGCTGTGAAGTGCAGTGCAACAGTGCAATATTGTTTTGTTTTGGGTTTTTTTTATCATTTTCAAGTTTCTGTTTATTCCCAGGAACTAAAACTTCACTTTACACTCCATTTCTATTGTGTTCTGAAGGCCAGTAAAGATGAGCCCCCAGTCAAAGCATAAAGAAAACCTGTACACATAAACATTATAAACACATAAAATTATAGCAGCTGTAATAAAACGAATACTCACCAATAACAAATGAACTGACAGAAAAGGGAAATAAGGTTATAAGGTATTTCTTCTCTTAAATGTAGACCTGGGCCCTTATGCGTCATTCCCCCAAACATTAGTAGTTCACAGGGAAAGCTCCTGCAGTTCCTAGAAAGTATTTACTTTTTATGTTTTTTTTTTTATTTTATACTTACCTGCTGGTAAAATTTCAGTTAACCTAACTCACAATAATAATCCCATTCCTACATAAAACCATAAATATAATCATATTTTATATTACATATTACATGCACATATTTAAGTGTACAGTTTGAATGAGGACAACATTGTTTGGGTTTCAGCTTTAAATGGGTTTCAATTATCTTGAAAGGTGTTAAATGCGTCTCATAGCTATAGACAACCTGTGAAAACACAAGACTTACACAGTGTGATTATTCTAGACTTACCATGTTCAAGCAGAACAAGCATGGCTGCCACTAATTGATTCATGTGGGTCTGTCTGTTCTACACTGTTCATTCAGGTTAAACTAAATATTTATCTGGATTCCCCAGGTGCTGGCACTGATGCCAACGTGTTTGTGATTTTGTTTGGGGAGTACGGAGACACCGGGACGCTGCCTCTGAGGGACAGCACCAACAGAAACAAATTTGAGCGTAAGGGCAAAGATACGTTCAGATTTGCTGACATGCTCAGTCTGGGTGAGCTGTCCAAACTCCGAGTGTGGCACGACAACAAAGGTGAGGAGGGAGCAGCGGTATGGAAACAGAATGATGCTGATGTTCGTAAAACACCTGAAATGATAATAACCTGAATTTAGGGGCGTGCTACAGTGATGGTGATATTCTTGGCTTCAGTCCTTTTTTTTTTTATTTTAAAACAATAGAGCTCTGTATAGAAGGAATACAACAGTGTAATAATGAATTTGTTTGCTGTAAATAGGCCCTGGTCCAGGCTGGCACCTCGAGTACATTGATGTGAAAGATGAGGCCATGGACCAGACGTTTAGGTTCCCATGTGACCGCTGGTTGGCTAAAAATGAAGATGACGGGCAGATAATGAGGGAGTTGGCCTGCGCCAACAACGACTCCGTAGATCTCAGTGACAAAACCAGTTAGTAAAAATGGAAGTCTGTGGGCATAATTACAGCTTATCTAATTGGTGCAGATGAAAGACTTTGCTGCTAATTACAACCATTTGCCAGATGTGAAACGATAATAGTGTAACAATGTGTTTCTGCATTACTACAGAATATGAAATTGCCACAACAACTGCTAACACAGATAAAGCTTCCACCACGGAAAATGCCTGGATTGCGTTGGAGGGAAGAAAAGCCCGTTCCAAGGAGTTAGTTCTGGAGAATAAGAAAAAGAAGTTCTTATGGTAGGTCTTCAAAGAGAGTCTAGGTGCTGCACTGATGGCAAAAACCCTATTATGTGGCCTTCCATAATCTCCTTTCTTTCACATGTTTTGTTTTTCTACTCTCTTTTATCTTGTAGCTTCACTTTCTGTTCTTCAAGTCTTTAGTCTCAGGAGAGCTAATCCCATGAGACGCACAATAGAAAAACTCCCTGCACACCACTGAATTTAACTCTTCACAGACAGTAAAAAAAAAAATTTTTTTAAAAATCACATTCTGCACAAACTCAGTGTCGCTGTCTTTTTTTGTCGTTTTCCCAGCGGTGCCACTGACACATTCGAGTTTTCGTCCAAGCATGTTGGAGAAATCGTCGGCCTGTGCGTCGGCCACATAACAAAAGACGGCAAGAAGCCAAAGGGTGAATCTTTCTGGCATGTTATGGAGGTAGTAGTGACAGAAAAGGAGCTGGGAAACAAGTGAGTGGAATCATAAAGTCTGTTCCGTTCTATTCAGTGTAACATTGATTATGATGATGATGTAACTCCAATCCATTTCTTCTGTTCAGGTATTTCTTCCGCTGTGATTCTCAAATTCCCCTGGCAGCCAAAAAGGACCAATTCCAGACATTTGAGTGTTACAAATCTGTCGAGAGCTTCGCAAGTAAAGTCCGCAATCTAGTACCCGTCAAGTACGAAATCATCGTCATCACCGGCGACGTTAAAGGCGCCGGGACAGACGCCAACGTTTTCATCACCATATATGGCGTCAACGGCGACTCGGGCCAACGTCAACTCAGGCAGAAGTTTCGCAACCTTTTCGAACGAGGGCGAACCGACCGTTTCGTGCTGGAGATGCTGGACCTCGGGGAGCTGCTGAGGGTCAAGGTGGAGCACGACGACCACGCCTCCCACAGTGGGTGGTACTTAGAGTGTGTTGAGGTGACCAACACAGCCAACTCAGTGACAACGATCTTTCAGTGTGGAAAGTGGCTGGACAAGAACAAAGCCGACGGGCAGATTGAGCGTGTGCTTTACCCCAGGTATTAGGAGGAGGATGCGCGAATCAAAAAGTGGCCAGGTATGTTTGTGCCAACTCTCTAGGTTGTCCCACTGCAGGTGTTAATCTGCACAGCAGCCGTCTAAATGGAGACTTCAGAGCTGAGGGCCTGTTTTTCTTCACTTCACAAAACGCCATTTCCCATTGTCCTCTCTTATACCAACTCAAAATAAACTTCCACTGACTTCAAAACCAGAGCCTGAAGCAGATATTCCAACATTTATTATTGTTTTTTTCCCTCGTTTCCTTTGTTTTGTTGGTACAGACCTTTTTCGCAGCAGACATTTTGGCTTGTAAAAGCAGGCTATTTTTCCAGTTACCAATTACACCTGTGTTTTTCTCTTTAAGTAGTCAAAATATGTGTTGCGCAAAAGGTCTCATTTCATGTAATAATGTCCAATTTAGGCTGTTTTTCAGTGAACACATCATGTTGCTCCCATTTCATTCGTTGATACTTAGAGCGGGAAAAAAGATGGTAAATGCCAGAAAATGGTCTCAGGAAAACATTTCTCCATTTTGTGAAATAGATATACATAGGTGTGATTGGCAAAGGACAAAAAAGCAGGGAAATATAAGGCACACCTACTAGGAGTGCAGTGGTACAGGTAGCCTGTGTTTGGGCCACGGTTTCGGTACGCGTTTTGTGCATAAAGAAAACTGTTTTGTACATGAAAAAAGAAGTTTTGAAACTGAAAATTCAAGCTTTGATCTTGAATTTTGAAAAATGCAATGCATTCAAATTAAAAAGAAGTGTATGAAAAGTTTTTTTCAGGTTAAATATCATTTTGATTCACTTTGGTAATTCTTTTGAATAAATGATTTATTTTCATTTCTCACTTTCATATATATTTTAATATTTGAGGGTTTTTTTTCAGTTTTATCTTTTCAGATCTTTTTTACTGTTTCAGATCTTATTTTTTTTCACTTTCAGATCTTTTTTTTGCTGACTTTAATGGAAAAGCCGGATTTATCCAGATTAATCACACCCCTGGATATGTAAGGACACCAAAAGACAGCACAGAATAGATTAGTTGTCAGCATTTTAGGCAGTTTATTTGAAAAACACATACAAAAAGATCATATACAAGACAATAAATAAAAAAGAGACAGAACAGTTTGGGTTAAGCTATGCAACTTTTTGCATCATCATTAGTAATAAATACAGTACAAAATCCACCCAGAGTGAATCTAAAGATTTTCCACAATATTCACTGATCATGTTATTCTTCATTATGATTTAGCTATTGCTTTCATATTATTGATACATACTTCTACTTTTCTATAAAATACTCAAGATCATAAAACATTGCGCGGTTACAGCAAAACAGCAGTGTGTTGTACAAAGATGGCCACTTCCCTTTTTCACTGGCAGGTTAATAATCAACATTTTTTCAGCAGCAAAGAAACATCTGAAATATTCAAGGTACAGCATCATATTAAACACATCTACAGAGCTACTCCCACATACACATAGGAAAACCTGAGAAGGACATGCATTAAAAAGCTTGTGCTTTAAGTTCTACTGTTCATTCCGGTTCATCAGCTTGAGTTAATACTATGGCTACTGTCCAGTTCGCTCTGGAGTAATGGGGTACACTGTGGAGAACATGGGGTAAGGCCAGTGAGAGCACGAAATGAAATAATAGTAAGACCAGCCAGCTTCATTCCAATCCAATACATGTTATAATAATTTGCAGGATTAGTAGAGTATTAATAAGAAATGCACACCGAAAACGTAGTAGTTAGCTTATTATACCCAGGTGTAAAACACGCTATCTATATTGTATAACCACAGTACACCAGAAATTTGCTCATTAAGATCAATGGCTCAAGTTAGCATGTTAGATACTTCCCAAAATCCCACACAAAGCAATTGCCAGCAATACATAAGAACAGATAGTACAGCACATTATGTGGGTCCTAAAGTAATAAGCACTAAACTGAGATCCAGATATGATTGAATATAAAGAACACATTTAAACAAACAAAACAAAACAAAAAAAACTCAAATATGACTGATAATGGGATATAACGCAGTATCGTAACAACAGCAAGCGAATTCTACTGTAGAGCCATAAAGACAAAAGGGGCTGTACCCGACCATCTGCTTTGGATTAAAGCAGGGGATGGTATTCACTAAAGAAAAAGAAAAAGGAAATCAAGATGTCATGAATGGAATGTCGTCCAGATCAACAGCACCATGCTGGCTAGAAAATGTGTTGGGAACACCCCCCACTCAATTTTTCAACAAGTTTCTTTTTTTTCTCCTTTGAAAAAGAAAACACAGACGGCATGCAAAAGCATCCCCACCGACCAATGCATAATGAGGTATTGTTTTTTTTAATATTTTGTGTTATTTTAAATAAATATATTGATTAAATTGCAAAGTTATGAGATAGAGACATTAAATATTCCACCACAATAGCTAGCTAGCTACAGTTAGTAATAAATAATGATTGTTAAATACTTAAGGCATCTTTAATCACAGCATTCTATGTGAAACTAGCAAACCTCCATTTTCATCCATCTGTAATTTTTTGGATGGAGGTTTCATACAAAAAGAAAAAAAAAGCAACACAAACAGTCACCCTCCAATAATACACAAGGAAGCATGAAAATACTTGTAACTGAACAGAAACACAAAATCTAGGACAAGAAGAACCCACGCCACCAAACCAAAATCAGGCAACTCCATATTATAGTGCATTTACAAACACAAGCTACATTATAACAACATTTAATATGTTTTTGCAGCATTGCAGCTTTTTCTTCACTATGGTTAAAATGGACAGGGACTCGGCGTACTAGTACCATGTCCAGATTGGCATGTGAGCAGAAATAAAATAAAATTAAAATTGAAAAAAAAAGAAAAAAATACAATAATAAGAGAAGGAAACAAATGGCAGAAAGACAAGTTGAAATAAAATTAAAACTTAATGTTAAGAACATTTGTTTGGTATTTTTCAAATGGATGGCTTTTTCTCCCTTTCACACTCCTTCAAGTGAACTACGCCAACATGGTTCATGCATGATATATAGAAAAACGGCTTCTATCACTGAACGTATCACAGTTGTTCTAGCAATACCATACACTACTACCATGGGAGGGGGAGACAATCATACACATTCTAGCACATATCACAGGCAAACTAGTTTTTATTTTCCCTGTAACACCAGACACAGTCTTTTTATCAAACAGTGGGAGCAACTTAGATTGAAATGAAAGGAGCCGATACACAACGGAGGCGATTCACTGTATATAGAAATCACATGTGCTTGTTCGATAGGCAATAAGGTTCTGGTAATAGGTAATAGAAATGTCAGATTTTTCTCTCCTTTGATGGCAAGACTCAGGCACTGCATCCTCAAGCCCATGCCGGCCTCTCATGATCATGCCATGAACGAGGCAATAGAGAGGAGTTGCCGTCAGACGCACACCTACGAGCAGCTCTGTGAGTCCTAACGTTAGGAGAGAACGCTACACATGGGGTTTAGATCTGCGTCTGAGGGCAACTTTGGTCTACTTGAGATGAGTTGGGAGAGGGTATAAGGGGGCGGGGAAGGGTGTTAGGTGCATTCTTGTCCTCCTCTATGAATGAGTGGGATCATCAGTCATCAGAGTATATGGTTCACATGCACAGACACAGTCCCTGTTTCTACTGCTCCACAATAACAACACAGCCCAAGCCTGCCATACAGCATGCACATCTGAGGCCTCTGCTCTAGATTATAGAGGCCCTACTACGACACTACACAGATCACTGAAAGCCATGCCTGCAGTTAGCGGTTTAGCATCAACTCTGATGGCTACTAACTGGAAATCCAAAACCATGTTAGACAACAACGAGGGATTTTTGGCCTTTTTACATGACTAGCTCTTTCCTCATTTGCCTATGAAGTTTCACCACACTGAATATTCGCACTGTTACAGCTGTAGTCACCCTCTAGTTTTATTTTTCACAAACATATTTCTGAAAGCAAAGGCTTTTTGCTTGCTACACAACACTGTTACTCTGTAAATACTTATTCAGTACTATACTCCATAACACCACAAGCGTTCAGCTACAAGATTTCACACCAAACAACCTCATGCTAATCATTTTGATAATGTTCTGTACAGATGTGCTGAGGGCTTGGGCAGAGTGCAGCTTAAAGGATTTTTCACAGGCCTGGGAAGAGTTTGGGGTTTAGTGGCAGAGAAATGGCCCTAATACACCACACGGGCTGGGGAGGTTGGTAGTCAGAGTGTCATTTCTTAGTAGCTGTATGGAGAAATGCACACAGGGTACACAATCTGACAGTGTCACGTGAAGCCTCAGCACATCTGTCCATACGTTTCCGCTCCTACCTTTAGCATCCAGCCAAGTCCATTCAACCAACCTTCAGTCCAGCCACCTATCTATGCATCAACCCCAATTCCTCATTGTGTTGTAGGTGAGTGTGCTTTGTTGATCCCTCTGTCACAGCTGTCTTAGAAGGCAGGCTCATTGAGTGATGCAGAAGGGAAGAAGAAGGGTGTTTGGCAGAGCTTCCCTCGGGAAGGGAGGCAATGGAGAATTACAAGACCAGATCCAAAGCTGCGAGAGTCAACGCGAGCTATCAACTGTCGGGGGTCAGCTGGGTCTCAATGTCCACCCTACATATAGGGCATTTCCTGCTGGTGGCCAGCCATTGGTCCACGCACGCTTGGTGGAAGAGATGCATGCAGGGTAATCTCCTAAAAAAAAAAAAAAAACAGGAGAAGATGCAAATTTGAGCATGAATACAGCTGGTGTAAACAGTTTGTGATATAATGAAGAGATGAAAATAGAAAATTAACGAACCTGACTGTAACTATGAGGCTCAGTGATGGGATGTAAGTATTTTTATCCAATTACTGTATTCAGGTACATGTTTCAGATACTAGTACTCCATTTGATGCAGCTTTATGCTTTTACTCTACTGTTCTTGTCTGACAGCTTGAGTTACTTTTCAGATTACAGTTCATTCATTCATTACCTGAACCCACTTTATCCTCACTAGGGTCACGGGGTTCGCTGGAGCCTATCCCATCTACTTATGGGCAAAAGCGGGGTGCACTCACCAGTTCATCTCAGATTACACTCTTTAATCCCCATCCTGTCCACTGAAACCCACACATCTACTTTGTAAAGATTGTGATAAACTAAAATAGTGGTTCTCAAACTTTTTACAGTGGAGTACCACCTGAAATATACTTTTTTTTAAGCCAAGTACCGACAATTCTTGCTTCAGCATTTTTGATTGAAAAAAAAATAGGCTAAATTTGTTCCTGTGCCAAAGGTGTCTGTTCATATATGCTATATATTAAACTCTGTAAACAAACAACATATATTTAACTGTAATATATAAAAAATAACACATTGTGAAAGTAAATTTTGTGCGCAAGATATGAACTGAAAAGTACCCTCTTTCATTGATAAGAAAAATAAATAAATTGGTTATTAATTAATAAACGAACCTTTCATTAACAATAAATAATTACTTAGCTACTCAAATAAACTCAGTTTGAATAATATAAAATAGAAATGTTCTTAAAATGTTAAAAAAGCTTGAAAAAGATGACTGACAATAAAACTATTAAATGAATGAATTTATTGTGTATTACATTTCAGCATTAATTCTCATTATTTTGTATTCAGAAAATGATGACTTATTTAAATGTACTGTTCCAAAAAAAAAAAAATTCAAGTACCCCCTGGCTTCTTCCAAGTACCCCACTTTGGGAATCCTTGAAATAAAGGATAAATTGTTCTTTCATTGGTTGTTTGAGTTTGCTCCTCGTTAAAATAAAAACTCCAACAACTATTTTTGCGGCGACTTCTCTACATTTAATATAAAATTATCTTCAACACTTTGCATTTTTCAGTGAAAATCTGGTGTTTTTTCCTGTATTAAATTTACAGATTCCTAAAAGCTCAGGCTAAATTCAAAAGTTTTTATATCAAACTAGAGAAAACTAAAAAAAGTGACCTCTTCAGCAACATGTCATGAATAACAGAACATTGAAAACAAGCCTCTACATCCACATTTCAAACTAAATAAGCTTTATTGGTGAATCGATGCTGCAGAAGATAACTGTGTTTCACTATGGACCATCTGAACATCTAAATAAGTCATATCTGAAGTCAACACAAGGCTGAGAAACTGCATTTTACCTGAATTATTTCAATGTATTGATAGAATGAGTGATTCAACGCTTATTAAATAGTTTAGATCAGTATTTTGAGAGTTAAAACTGTCTTGGATTCACTAGAAAATGCACCATCACAAATCTGAAAACAATCTTTTTTTCTGAGCTCATGAAAAGTTGACTTTTTTTTACTGATACATGTTTTTAAGAGGACGGCATCAGTACAAACAAATGAGGATCTCACAGAAAATGACACACAGATGTTGATTAAACTGCCAACATTATATAAATTACTTCAATACAGCAATAAAATAAATCCTAAAACATTAATAAAAAACACTCAGCAGGACCATTTTACTGCAGTGACTACTTTTACTGCATTTTGCTGCAAATACTTAAATACTTTTACTTGAGTCGTAGTAGCAAGTGGCAGTTTTAAATGCATACTTTTACTCCCATTGGAGTGTTTTCAACGCATTATCTTAAGTAAAGAATCTGAATACTTCCTCTCCTGTTCAACTCTTGGCCATGTGGTTCCTACTAAAGAGGCTCTTAACATTCTTTCAAATAGATACTAGCTTTGTATGTTCGTATTTCTTTAAATTATTTAATAAATTTCCAAAATAAACAGATAGTACATCTACTTTTGAACCACAAACTGCAGTGTTGTAATTACACCTTGGGAGAAGAAGCCACATAGCGCAACATGTGCATTTTTTTTAATTATGTCTGCACACCAGTAAAGGACTATTGTTGATAAGAAAAGTAAATAATATCCCCAGGCTCATCCTTAAACTTGTACCCGCCTGTTCGGTTCTGAGCTGCTACAATACGATCTCATGGGAGAGTACACAGTGATGAAACAGCTGTGGTTACTCTGCTTAGCTACAGAAGGCCTTAAATGTTCTGTGTGCATGTGACAAACAGGCCCTGCCATGTCCAGTATCCAGATTGTGTCTGAAATATTTCCATTTGAGTCGGACTGTGGTTCACATTTGACATCAGAATGCGTCTCAAGTGGCCTTGTGATCACATTTCGCTTCACAACTGACATTTGATAATATGCCACTTCAGCAGAGTGGCCTCATCTGCCTTTTTACATACATTTAAAAAGATGTTTGCCGTGTATTTTAGCTGTAATCACATGTATATTTAAAGCCGTCTGCTGTGTTCAGCCTCTAAAATAGCAGTTAGTGTTAAGTGTGAAAAAAACCAAAGGCTCTTGATGCTCTCAGAGAGTTGTCCTTTTTTTAAAATTATGACTCACACCTTAAGAAAATTACAACACTGTGAACTGTATATCAGGGAATAAGTGGAGAATTTAGGCGTTTTACACCCAAAAAGAAAGCAAAAATGACTTTGCTGAACAAGCTCCACCCATGTTATTTCTAAGATGTATTAAAAACTTTGAGCTTTTCCTTTAGAAATTATTCAGTTATGTTCTTCAGACCAGAGAAAAAGTTTTCATTAACTCAATCATATTTTTGTCCTTTTACTTTTTCATGTTGCCACTCGGACAAATCACAACCGGACATGCATCATAAGATTTTCTGAAATGCTAATGTTGCCTTCGGGCAGTGTTTTCAGGATGAAGCAATGGAAGAAATCCTCTGACAGGATTTCCAAACCTGATGCTTTGAACTCATGTGGCAGAACCAATTTAGAGTTTAAAAAAAAAAAAAAAGAAAGAGTTCAAACTTTATAACCGTGTGTCCATTTGAGCTGTGAGTAGACTACATACTTGAATCAGACAGTATTCTTGCGTTTGCTCAGCAGGGAGGAGAGTGGCAGCCGCTTTAACCTGCTTTTCTCAAACTTAAATAGCGGTTCTGCTGCATTGTAGAGGTTGGTTGTCAAAACAAACACTTTGGGCAAATATGACATTCCATAATGTTTGTTTTGAAGCCTAACAAAACCCTCACAAGACACTAAAAGGGAAACCCTGCTCTCACACAACACGTTTACTGAAAATAATCCGTGTTTGGAGAATGTAACTAACAATAAGGACAACACATACATCCCCCGGGGAGGACGAGTTAAAGCTAAACTCCATTATCATCACAGCTGGGTAACATTTTTCTCCCCTTTAACGGTGTGTACCTGACATCCTCTCCATCCTCCAGCATTGACAGACAGATGGTGCACTTCTCGTCAGTGTCCAGCTCCTCATCATCCAGACACATCTTCAGGTCCTGGGGTATTCTCTTCAAAAAAAAAAGGAAAACACACAGAGGAAAAACAGCCTTTAATTATGGATTAATGTCGTGCAACTACGTGTTAGATTTTCTAATGTTTATGCCACGGGTGTGTGTGATTCAGCCTAGACGGGAGAGAAAATGAAGTACCTCATCACTAGGGGAGAGGGAGGGGAAAAAAAAAAATCCTTCGACATCAGATATAAAGGACTCAATTATTTCCTCTCACTCGCAGTGTTCCAAACGATCTGACACCCTTTCTCAAGTATTTGGGTCATATTCAGTGTCGATGGGTTTTTTAAATTCATTCCACGTACATATCTGCAGACAGCTGGATGAGTCATCCCTTGTCTTGTATTGTGTAGACTGCAGACCTGTCTCGCTAATCTGCCGGCAGAAATTGGTCTGACCTTTGAACTCCTGCGAGAGTCGTAACCCCCGCGATCGCTCTCTTCTTCGCTCTTTGATCCTGCCGACCCTGCACCAACCTCTTTCCGTTTTCTTTCCTTTTCCTTTAGATCTAGTGCAACAGCTCATTTCGTAGCCGGTGCTTCATTTGTACCAGACCACATCAAAAAAAATTAAATAGATTAGTCATATGGCCGGCAGGTGAAGAGTGGACAACCTTACCTTTTTGTACTTGTGGGGGAAAGTGAATCTCTCTATGGTGGTTTGGACCGCTCCTCGGTTTACACTGCCCAGTCTGTCCTCCAGCTGCAGAAGCTCCTACAAAAGGTGGACATTTCATTTGAACCCATTTTATGTGCAATAATTATTTTAAGTATCTATTTATCATCCTCTTTTTATAGTACTTAATGTCACTGATGCACTTTCTTTTTTTATATCAGTATTTTAGTATTTCTTTAATCTGTAATTAAGCATGTGTTTATTCATATTGACTGTGCATCGATATTTCATTTCTGCAGTGCATCCATGTTTGTGTGAAATGACAATCTATCTATCTATCTATCTATCTATCTATCTATCTATCTATCTATCTATCATCTATCTATCTATCTATCTATCTAT
>JAPTYQ010000030.1:35210678-35227333 GCA_029814465.1 Ostorhinchus cyanosoma | reverse complement strand
AAAACCAATGAGGTGGTTTCAGCCACTGCTCAACACACACACACACACACACACACACACACACACACACACACACAAAAACACACGCAAATATATGCACCGAGCATCTCAAAGTACTTCCCATAAAAACCCATGTTGAATTCAGAATGACCGGAACCTCTGTGCTTCTGCCACAAAGACAGCAATTTGTTAAAAGCTTATATACAAATTGGAAATTATACAATACAACCAGCGCTGTATCCCTTCGCAAGAACCACACGTCCCTAGATATGTAAAAGAAATACACGTGCAGACCATAAATGAAGACACAAAACGGTGACAAGACTCACAAATACACTATGCACACTATTCAAAAGCTCCCCTGGGCTTCTGCGAGATGGAAAAGCAGACACCAAAAAACGCCAAACATAAAAGAAAACCGTTTAACTTTGACACCATGTTCTCAACTTGGTTTGAGGAAGAAAAAAAAAAGAAAAGAAAAGAAAAAAGAAAAGAAAAGAAAGAAAGAAAGAAAGAAAGAAAAAAAAGACTGCTGCCATTTGCGGCGCCGTTCCACTTTGATCATGACTCATGACTCGCTCCCCATTTTCAAACGCTGTGACATTTGAAAAACACAATCCCACTTTGGTGTACGATCATTCCTGGAGAGGATACAAAGAAATAACAGGGCCGACGCTGACCACCTGCAGCACATCACATCCTCTCTCCCCAAGAAATGACAGTGACCAAAAATTAGGCGTCCTACTGGTGCAATCTACCCATCGGACTGTGGCGATAGGAAGTCCGTATTTGGTCGTCATCTCTTGCTTTCTTACACTGAGATGTTGTTATCGACTATTACCGAGGGTGAAACGAGGGAGTCGGGGGACGCAGTGTTTTATTACCCTAAAGATGAGAGACAAAAAGAGAAGAGAGGAGAAGAGAGGGAGGAAAAATGACCAGAGTACTTTACCTCCCACTGAGCTCTATCTCTCCAATGGCCCCTTGTCGGGGGACAAATTGATCCTGGAAATAAGGGGTCATTTCCTCTGCCTGTTTACCTGCTCACAGCACACTGTCATCACTCAGCGACACACACACACACACACACACACACACACACACACACACACACAAACGGACATCTAAATCTCTGACCCAGCTGTACCCTCAAAAAGCTAATGGGAAGGAGGGCTGACTCATTCTGCTCTTCATAGCAATGAAAAGTGTGTGTCAGTGCGAGCTTCCCTAAGAGTCTTGACCCCGTCTGACCTTTGACTCCTTGAACCTTGAGCCAAATAAACTGTTTCTTCCCTCATTCCCTCTCTTTGTGAAAATAGACAAACTATCAGCCCGCGCGGCAGAAGGCCACCATTGATAAAATCTCAACTTTTAAAAAGCCCATCAGGCTTCTCCGACAACTTTGGCTGCGACGTCTATGTGTGTGTGTGTGTGTGTATGTGTGTATGTGTGTACTTTTAGCAGCTCTGATGGATTCTAGTCATTATCCAATCATGGTATGGTGACAGCAAAAACACCTATTCTCTATACATAAAAAGCCATATGTGATAAATTATATGGTAGTTCTTCTCATAAGGACATACAAACCATGAATTTGAACATGTATGAGGACTATAAAACCTATAATATACTGTGACCAAAGCGAAGAAGGAACGCTGATGACATCCACTGCAGTACATGAAAACATAGGTGACTATTCTGATCAGTATCACATTATTAAACTTCAAGTACACGCTAATACCCTGATATCTCTTCATTCTGATGTTAATTATATGTATTCTTAGAGTTTGTGAGATAAATTGAGCTTTTCAGTTCAACCCTATAGGGTGAAAAAGTCCAAGGTTTCTGTGCTTGTTCAGACTCAGAGGATGGTCATATATTATACACCATAACAAAGAAGGTCAGTGGAATCAGATGGTACGTATGGATCGAGTCTTTCTAAGGAATATTCTCATTCTCTGTGCAGAACACCTTTTTTTTTTTTTTTTTCAGAGGTATCCAGATCCATGCTGCACTTGGATACGCTCACATCTTTCCCACAGATGTTGCGTTGACAAGCACGTACCGCGGCCCGTGCATGAGAACAAGTGGGTGTTACAGGGTTGAAACAGTAGGTGGTGGTATGGAAGGAACTGTGCAGCTAGCCAACGAACGCCGAAGTGACAAACCTTTTACGTCATCAACTGAGTCACTGTTCTTTCCATCAGGCAATACTTTTTTTTTCCATTAGTCTGTTTGTGGCAAAGAAAAGAAGAGCAGCCTTTATTGTCCCTGATATATCACAGAGTGGTTCAGTCGATAAGGTGAACTCGTGCTCATGCGGATCTGAGGCTTTTTCAGGAGACTATGGTCTCATGGTGATCAGGTCACTTCCGATCACAGGTACGGATTACTCCAAACCGAGGACGACCTTCTCAGCTGGACTCAGCATATGGAACGTTTGCATTCACACTAATAAAATTAAGTGGACTTTAGGGTCCAACGTAGTCAGATACAGACTCGTATAACAAGTGTGAAAACGTCCTCAGTCATCCTTTTTTTTTTTTCTTTTTTAAATCCACACACAAAGGCCCGTGGGATCCTGTGGGAGGGTTCCTTCCACAGCAGTGGTCAGCAGGTGATGTTTTCATATGATTTGATCCAAAACTGGAACATAAGCAGGTGAAGTGTTCAGTATAAATACCTCAGTTACCAAAAAAAAAGAAGAGTAACTGAGTGTTACCTTGCAAACCTGCTTAATCCTGCTTTGTGATACAGGCTCCTGGTCTGCTATACTGTGGGAAAATAAAATCCCAGACCATGTTTAATGAATTTAGATGTGACTCTTAACACGCAGCCCTTTATTGATCAAAAGGACTTAGGTTTAGATTGTGCTTTGTAAACAGCCATGCCACATTCTTCAGTCATTACCTTCCTCTTTCACCTCATCCTCACTTTCTCATGCACTCTCACTCTCACTATACACACACTGCGTCGACCACCCAGTCGGTCTCTGCCTTTGAATAAACCCCCTCCCCTCATCTCCACTCGGAGCTCTGCGACTGTAAAGTGTAAGAATAAAGCGGCTTATGACTGGAAGTTTTTATTTGCTTCGAGTCCTACGGAATACAACACACATGCGGTTCTCCAGAGCCGACGGGAAGGCAAGAGCAAATGGCCAAGCTTTACTTGTGCTGCATTTTTCAGTGCTTCCTCCGGAGGGTCAAGTGGTGCAACATCACAGCAGAAAACATACAAACACTCCACATCAATGATTGTTCGTCTTGACCTTTCTGTCACTACACTCTTGGCGCCAACACACCTACCATATGCCACCACATACATACATCAGCGCTTGCGTTATCGACAACACAAAACCCCCACACATACAAGCACAAACACATTTTAAATTCCAATATTCCCACAGGTGATCTGGACAAACCCAGGCAGACACACACACACACACACACACACACACACACACATATACACACACACCTTCCGCCTCAGATCCAATACAGTAAATATCATTACGAAATCAATGCAGCCTTGAGTCAAATCGAACCTGTGGCTGTGTGTGTGTGTGTGTGTGTGTGTGTGTGTGTGTGTGTGTGTGTGTGTGTGTGCGCGTGTGGATGCATGTGTGTGATAAAGAGCAGAATTTTATAACACCATGTGCTCCTCTGAGGATTTCACCAAACTCCATGTTTTTTTGATTGAAAGAAGGCAGGTAAGGTATTACCATAACCTTCCCACCACACGTCTGCTGTAAACTCAATAATGCAGGAATAGTTCACACACACTCACACACTTCCCTCGCATCCATTGTTGCTATGCACCATGGTAAATTCAATATTGTGTTCGCACTCCTAAGCCTGAGTGGGAGTACATTTGGCAGAGAAGCCCCAGCCTTAGCTGTAAATCAATAGATTAAATAGAAACATATGAATAAAACACAAGATAATAAATAAAAGAAAGGGTGGTTTACTCTTACTGTCATATGACGTACTTCTACCATTTAGGACTAAAAAGAGGGGTTGGGAATAAAAAAATAAATTAAATAAATAAATAAATAAAAAGGCCAGATGAACAGAATGAAAATAAAGAACGATAGAGTTTTGAATCGAGGCTCCTGCTTATGCCTATCTCCCTCCTGCATTTGCTCCTATGATGCATGTACTGGATCTGCTTTAGTACAGCATGTTTCAAATGTCATTACAAGTACTCCTGCTACATTCAGTAGCAAAGTCGAGTTATTTCATCCGGTGTTCGCCAGTTCCATTTTGCAAATGAATACCCTTGGTGCCAAAGCATCTTAAAAATGTACTAAAACCAGAGGTATGTTTGCAAATGTTATGATGCATTCCAAAATAATTATCACTTTTTATTAATAACTAACAACTCATTCCCCATAACAGGATCATAAAAAATAACTAATCAATAAAAGATTTTTTGTCACCCAGAAGATAATGAGCCATTAGTCAAGTGATCAAATGAGAGGGAGCAGCACCGGACCCACTGGACTTTATTGGATGTATTATATGAGTATTGGCACACACATTAGTATTGGATCATTAACCTCTTGGGTTTTGAACTCACATGTCTGCATACTAAGTCTTCCATTTTGGGTACAGTAATTGATACTCTCCAGCTCGGGCAAATCCAAGTGTGTGTGTGTGTGTGTGTGGGGGGGGGGGGGGGGGGGGTTTGTCCGGCAGCTGCCAAAGTTTCTTCGACTTTTACCTTAGTTACTCAGCACTTTTAAAGAGTTCGTCTTGTCTACTAGGTTAGAAAAACCTGGCCTATGTCAGGTACGTGATACTGAACTATACTAAAATAAAAATATAAAAAACTTGACTAACTCACCTATCGTTGATGCTCCAGTTGAGGCAGAGGTTGAGGGAGCTGAGATTGCGACATTTTCTCACCACCTCCATCACCGTCTCGTTGTTCAGCTCTGAGATGTGCCGCAGGTCCAAGACACTCAAGTTACGTAGCTGCAAGAAGCAACACGATATCATGTCAAATTCACAATAATGGCAAACTGGCAATAGAGCTCTCGTCTTTGTATCTTTTTATACATGCAGCTCTACAGGCTCGATATTTTTTTTTTTTTTTTTTTTTATTTCTACTATGACCTGCGAAGAAGTAGGCTCGAGGAAATATACGCCTGCTGAATTAAATGAATGTTTTCTGACACAACCCTAAGATGATCTTTAAAAAAAAATGGATGAATGTAGAATAAAACCTTAAGATAAATAAATGACAGAACATTTGCTTGCTGTCACTTTTTACGATACTACGCCTGCATGTCTGGTGTGAGGGGTTTTATGGGCCAATATGAGCATTCCCCCTCAGTCTTCCTTTCATCTGTCCTCCAATAATCCCCTTTTCTGATCTGAATACTTTATAAAAGGGGGTTTAGATTAATCCTCCAGTCAAAATTTTAACTTCCCAACACGCTGTCAGATAAAAAAAAAAAAAAAAACTGACACAGTGTTTGACTTGTGATCTTTCAGCCAAACATTACGAAAGGCTTTTCAAGTCAAGTCACTGCAAAAGTGTGAATATTATATTTTTTGTTTGTTTTTTTTCCTTATTCATACTCCAGACTATTTAAAACACAGGTGCACACATGTATGCACACTTACAGACTGGTACACACATTGGGGATGCAGGATAATAGAGGTATGATATTCAGGCCAGCCACCAGGGAGGCAAGGTGGTAAATGTCATGGCCAAGGCTAAAGAGAAAACAAGCTTACAGTTGGTGTTAAGATCACTGAGCGCTATTGTCGGCTCCATAGGTATGACATATACCTACCAGCATGAAGACACATGGGGGAACAGATAAGGACCGAGGCTCGCTGTGAAGTAAGCAATCATGTAAACACTACTTCTTGTCCTCACATACTGAGAGTAAGTGCACAGATGCATGCACCAACTGTAAACAAACATGATGAGTGTTTGATCGTGACTTGCACTACGGATAAAAAGAAACAAAAAAAAAAAAAAGAGTATTCAAAAGCTGTAGCAATGTCTATCTGTTTCATTTGTCTCAGTATTTGTATGTAGCCTGTGGCAGTTTTTTGCCACTCCTGAAGTGAAAAATGAATCCACAGCTGTTGTGATAAAAGGTCTGCTCAGGTATGAAATAAACATGAAACAGATTTTGTTTGTGTCACATCAGCACCTTTACGCTGAAGACGCACTTAGATATACTAATGAAATAAACATTAAACAGCTTGAGAGTGCAAAATAAAAAAAAAAATAAATAAAAAGGAGGTCAAGAAAGCAGCCATGATCGCAGGGGACGGGAAAGTGACATGATAAACAATGGTGTTTAATTAATGGGAAATACACTGAAGTCTATGCATTAACATGAGCACGAAAAGGCACATGTTCACACAAAAACATATTAAACCGCACAAACGCTAACTGTCATGTGCCTCTGTGGCCACTGTTGGATCGAAGTCTTCAATTATTCATGCAAGAATACGGCTGATCTGTGTGTGCGTCTGTGTGTGCGTCTGTGTGTGTGTGTGTGTGTGTGTGTGTGGTAGTATTATTTTCAAAAGCAAAGCGTAGCAAAAAGCAACACAACAAAGTGACCACTAGTACAAGTATTCATAGTAACACATTCAAAAAGTAGAATCAATGGCACACACATCTTCACTCCCTCCCATCCACACACACACACACACACATATACAGACACACACACACACACACACACACACACACGCATATATATCCTCTCCTCTGACTCTTTTTTTCTCTCTTTCACATATACACAGACACACACAGTTATTTGCCTTCAATATTTATGGTTATTAAGCCTGGAGTAAAATTTAAAACCCTGACATCAAATATAGTATTTGTTCTCCAAATCTTCAAAACTGCTTATGTCTGCTGAACAGAATTTCTACTACAACCAACCGTCAGCCTTTCATTGATGTGGAAAACCAATGAGAAATCAGGCCAAGCAGCCTCGCTCTTTGATTGGCTGAGGGTGCAGCTAGGTTCAACAAAACTGAAAATTTAGCAGACGTGTGCATGGAGGGGAAGAGGCAGAGTCACGGCTCAGACCGTAACTTTGTGAATCCATCTGCGGAGACGGGGAAATATGGTTTCTAGTTTAACCGATATCCACCGAAAGAAAAATATTCTCCAATTCCCTGAAGAAAGGAGTCACAAAAACTCTACTTTCAAGTAATTAGTCACACCTCTAGAGAGTGACAGGCCACAGCGCCGGTGTTTATTTTCTCATACTTGACAGATTATCATCATTTGACTCAAAGGTGAAAGGTTTTAATGCGTCCACTCTTATTGAATCATTTCCACTAATATCGCAGCTTATTTTCTGTGCATGTATTATTATGATCCACAGAAAGACAGAAAAATAAATGGACTGGAATGAAAAAGGAAAAAAAAAAAAAAACTGAAAAGTTTAAAACGGGGAGACAGAGAATGCTCGTGACTCATGGGGAGAGAAAGAGATGGAAGCAGAGGAGGAAAAAAAAAGTAAAATAGAGTAAGAGTTAGTGTGAGAGAGAGAGAATTAGAGCAAGAGAATAGCGAGTCGGGGATTTGGTGAGAGGGTTCGGCAGCTTTTTCTCCTCGTTGGCTGAGGTCTGTAACCAGGCAGAGTTTGACTCGTCTCCTCTGAGTTGGCAGCTACACCTGGATAATTATTCATGCTGCTCCTAAAAACACTGGAACCTGCAGAATCCAGCTGCTCTGAGGCCAGTGTGTCGTCCCCACCCCGTGAGCGGCAGACATGCACGGCACGGAAACACTGATTATATGAATATTTCAATAACTCCTAGCATGCGTGTTCCTACTCATAAGAAGAGGCGTCACATGCTTTAAGTAATTAAAAAAATACCACTAATACAACCTAGAAGTGTAGAAATACATGCGGAATAAATCTGCTTAAGTAACTTAAAAGAATCAACATTATATATTTTTAACAGTCAGAATTACACATTTCTGTTCATTATTCGTTGGAATTTCAGAGGTGCATGTTTATAAAACTGCCTATTAAATGAAAAAAAAAGATTATCACAAAAATTACATTCCAGTGTCACCTTGTAGGCCCTCTCTAAATCCATCCATATGTAATTCCTTGCGCAAAGATAAGAAAGAACTTGACAAGATCTCTCTGAGCAAACAGACCCTGTGCATAAAATGGATGGAGCTCCACATTTCTGTATTAAAGAGGTTGTTTAATTCTGTCCACATGAGCGGACGAGGTCTCAGAGCCGCACGCCGTTCCCACCTGCTTCAATTAGAAGCCTCTTAAAAACAGGAAAAATGAGCGCCCGAGTCAGAGGTCAAACACAAAACACTCCTATAAATGAAGGAAAAATAAGCGGTTGTTTCAAAGGTATGTTATCCTTCAGCCAAGCACAGGCAGGAGTTCAATAATTGGAGAGCCTGATTTGACACTTTATTACATTAGTGTATGTCACAGTCTGGCGCACTGTGCGTGTGCAGGGCATACCTGTGTGCACGCTGCCAGAATATAGAGCTTTAACTACCTGTGCTATTACTCCATTTATTTACACAACGTCAAGCGTTATGATGCCAAGCAGGAAGTGGAGCCCTGGTGGACCCCATGCAGAGGATATGATGTCATGGTATGAGCGCTGGCACAAAGCTGCATGAGTTCATGGCTGTTGCTGTCCATCAAATTCAGATGACAAGCAGCGGGATGACATTTAAAAAGTGCGGACAGAGCTGGCATTGTTTTAGTCCTAAATAGCGTACATGCTGAATTTGGAAAATATGAGCTGGTATTTCATAGCTGTAGTTAATTTCGAACCCTTTCAGGATTTAGTATGTGAGTTTACGTCGACGAAAAAATAGTCCAAACTGCAGGATGTGCGTATCTGAAAATACAGCATAAATGTGAGGATTGTTTATGGGAAAAAAAAAAAAAAAGAAAGCCTGCTTTTCACTCCGACCGACAGCCGTAACGGTTCTCAGACGGTCGAGGTGAACAATGACGGTTAGAAGTTTGGTCGGTCACTTTGAAGTAATATTCAAAGTCCCGAGCAAGAAGTCAAAGTCGCGGGGTGTTGTTGAGGTGGCATTGTGGCCCTGACACATTTTGCTTGGCTGTCTGCATGTGTTGGAGACAGTGTGAGACAGGATGAGGCGGGGGTGAAAAAGGTGGGACGAATGGCAGCGGTGTCACTAGGTGAATAGAAGTGCGCACTCATGCATACACACGGTGGGTTTTTTTTTTGGTTTTGTTTTGTTTTTTGTTTTTTCTCCTCGTATCGGAGCATCCCAGACAGTTCAGTCAGACAGGAGAAAGCTGTGTCGAGACAATCCCTCTGCGGCAAGCCTAAATCACACACACACACGCACACGCACACACACACACACACACACACACACACACACACACTCCCTTTTGACACATTTGGAGACATACACATGAGTGGAATGAGGCCTGAGCAGACAGAGTCATATGAATATTTGAGAAAGGACTGAGGCAAAAACTAGAGAAGGCCAAAGGTCTGGTATCACAAATACATTGTCTGCATCAGTCACGGGCCAACGAACCTATTTGTGTGTATGTGTATGTGTGTGTGTGTGTGTGTGTATGTGTGCCAGCATGTGTGGTTAACTTCACTCTTTATCTGTCTTGGGTCCATCTACTGTCTATCACTTATTTTCCCGCTCCTACTCCCCTTTTTTCTCTCTCTTCCACCCTTTCAGTCACTAATCCTGCATGTGTTGGTGTTGATAACAAACTCAGTGGCGAGGAAAGGCTTGAAGAGATAGAAAGCATTGGTTTCTCTTCAGCGCGCTAAGCCAAATGACCACACAGGCACGCACATACACACGCATGAACACACGCACCCACAAATGTCAGCCACGGTACATGACACTAGTTGGGCCAATAATGAGACATGATATCCCTCCCTCCAGAGGTCAAAAACCTCTCTATCTTTGTCTGTCTCTGGGTTAAAATGTTAGAGCCAAATGAATTATTCTTCAATTACTCTTGCAAGAGACAGACATCATCCTTAGGCTCTTCTCTGCTCATTATATTCATAAATCCCCCAATCTCTTCTATACAGCAGTGAAGAAAATTATTATTACAATTTCAACTCATTCTGCGACCCCCAACCCCATTACCTTTCTTCCTCCAAATCCTGTCTGCTCCTTCATTTCCCCTTTATCCTTTCTGTACCCCTGAGACACAATACACATGTACAAGTACACAATTGCACACACACATTTGTACATAGGGGAAGGCACACATAGACACCAACACATACACACATACACGCTTAGTGTTCTGGTTGGTGTTGGGGGTTATCAGTTTGACACAGGGCGCTGTGATTATGTATTTTCTGTGCTCCAGTCAGGGGGAGGAGATAAGGGTCTGGCAGACTACGGGAAAGCCGCAACACTCATCCTGCATCGGTAGGTGGTGGCGGAGTGGACGGTGAAGGTGACAGTGGGTGAAGACCTGCGTTTTAACCTTTTGTGTTTCACAGCTTTGAAGTTTCTTCTTTAACATCTGCTAATGGTGCTATGGAAAATAGCGGAGAAAAAAAAAAAAGATATTGCATTGTTGCCCATAAAGTTGTAATAAAATATTCTCGTGAAAGGTGTGATGTGATTTATTCTTGGTAGATAAAGTGTAACCGAGACTAGGTATGTAATCATTGCATGTGGTCAATGTTAATTACTGATGTGTAATCATAAAAGAGAATTTTACACATATTTCCCCCCAGGATGTACCTAATGATGACCTCAGATAAATGAAAAAAAAAATTAGATTCTTGCTCTGAGCCATCCCAAAATTAATGAATTTTTTAATAAAATACTGAGGCCAAAAATAGGACCAAAATGGGGACAGGAAAAACTACCAAGGTGTCAGTGCATTTGATCTGGAAAACATGGCCTGAAATGCTCTTATGCACCGCTAAAAATAAAGAAGCTGGGTTAAATTTTTCGATTCTAGTGGTTTTTCTTGTCCAGACATGAATCTAAGTCTCATTCCAGGTTTTATGTGTAACCCATGGTGTCCACTGGTGTTACACACAGAACCTACCCATTTAAAAGAACAAAGAAATCGTGCGGGATTTTGCAACAGCGGCTATTTTTGTGAAACTCTCTGCCTTGTATAATTATTCCCAAAACGTACCTGTGAGAGAATAAAAAGATATTTATGTGCACAATTTTCATGTCCCTTTTAATGTGTTGCATGTGGATTTTTGTAGAAAAAAATAATATAAACTGTTTTATCTGATAGTTTCTCTTTAATCTCAGTAAATATTTATTTTAAAATAGACCCAAAGTGCTTCCAAACTTGCTTCATAACATTAGTCTACATCTGCTTTGAATTTTTAGCCCCATTGTCCTGTTTTTAAGGACCAGTTTCATAGAAGCACCAAAATATGAATGTGTGACAAAACGAAATAATTCCAACCTTATGGGCAACAGTGTATTTAATGCTGCAAAATCTCCTGGTCTAAGATATGAGAAATCACATCTATTCACAAAGTCTTTTGATCCTGCTTTGAGAAAAATATCAGAGACTGGAGTGAACAAAGCAGAAGTACGTTGTTATGGAGTTTTCAAGTATCCTGCTTTACTTACATGTTTATTTTCCTGACAAGTTTTACTCCTTATTTTAACACAAATGCCTGTACTTTCTACTCTGTGCATTTTCTTACAACTTTTTAACTTTGAAATTATTGCTATTTTGTGGCTTTGTGTGCCTTCACAACATCAAAACTTGTTTTAGCCTAAAGACATGAGGCAATAACACGTAAAATTGGTGTTCTTAGCATACTTTTGAGCTCTTGGAATAATAAACGATCCAAGAGGAGATTGTGTAACATTAACATTGTTTTAAGACTACGGGTTGTTTTTTTTTCTTACTTTGTAAATCTTGTTATTTTATGTGCACATCAAGCGAAATCACAAAAACTCAAGGTTTTACTCTCTTTTTTTTTTGTCTTTGCAGAGGATGGGAGCCACAGTCAGAGTGAGGATGTTGAAAGTCCTGAACATACTGGCCTAAGCTCACTGAGCCACCGGGATGGTTTGAACATATGATTCTGGTTATGAAATTAAATAGCTTCCCTGTCATAAACCAGACTGTTTTATTTGCTCATAAACACAGAGAGAGAATGAGGTATAGCCTACGGTCCAATTCTGTCAAATTTAGAGAGCATTTATCAAAGGTCCTAACATTCTGTAGAGAAGAACAACAAAAGCGTTGCAGCGGCACAGCTGAATTAATGTACAAGGCCCCAAATTAAGACCAGAAACATCCGAGCTCTGCACATCAGACAGACGACACTGAACCATTACAGCCTCCAAATATACCTCTTTTCATCTCACACACATTCTTCAGCAGTCCCTCCATTTGTTTTGTCTTCGGCCTCTTCTCTCTTTTCCTGAGGGTGGGGAATTTCACACTCACAAAAAAGGCATTTTGAGGCCCATACTGTCTTAGGGCAATGATAGGCTGATGTATGAGGAGGGGTATTGTGGGTAGGCATGACAAGCAAAAGGGAAGCCATCAGTGGGACATCTAAGGCCGGGGGAATGAAGGCTCTCTGGCACCCAGAGCCACTCTCAAACACTGGCTCTCTGATAGAGCCGACCTTGGACTTAATCACTACCAGAAGAAAAGAGCAGCACTTGACAGGAAGATGGAGAGACAGAGGGAGGGGGATGTGTGTGAGAAAGAGGCAGAAACAGACAAAAATACACAGAAGGGAAATAAAGCGATCCATAACAGCGGGAGACACTGACCCAAAAAAAAAAAAAAAAAAAAAAAGATTGGATGGAGAAAACAGAAAACAAAAAAAAAAGAAGAAAAGAAAAAAACACATAACCAGGTAACAAGATGGATAATGACTCAAAGTGAGCAAAGTGTGATCGAGCAGAGAGATAGAACAGAAACACAAACACACACATCTGACACACTCTGGCGGGCTCAGTAAAGCAGTCAATCCTTTTAATAATAACCAATGCCTCGCCACCCGCACACACAAGCCCGCACACAATAAATCTATTGCGCTTCCACCTCTGCGGCTTGTCACTGCTTTGACTAAAGGCCGAACCTTTTGAATCTAATTTAAGGGAATGATTAATCTCATACAGGTACACACAAATGCACATACAGCTTGCATCCAGTTCTCAAATTAGCTGCAGAGGGAAAGGAGCAAAAACTCGCCGATACGCACACAAAAGCCTCCGTCCCACGAGAGATTCTGTATCCGCTGTGCCGCCTTGGGATGTCAGAAGTCATTTTTAATTCCATTATTAATGTCAAGAGCTTTGAGGGAGCCGACCGTAAATACAAATTTGCTTTATATCCCTGGCACAACAACACGAAAAGACCACATCAGACACTTAAAATCACAGGGGTTTTGTTCTGACATTTGAGACTGCATGCACCGTTTGATTTCCGGCCAACACAGAAAGTGTTAGCTTGTTTTCGATCAGCACATTTTACTCCCCCGGCCAGCAGAAATCTTGATTTTCCCTTTTAGTGGCTAACAGGATGATGATTTATCAAACTAGTTACAAATATTGAGTTGTGTTGCACATCACACAGAAACCATAAAGCTCCCATAGGGCTGAGACACTGAAAAGCTATTAGAGGAGCGTAAATGCCACAGCTTTACAGTTATTCTACAGACCATCTGCATCGAACCCGGCTCCATGGGTGGCCTACTTCAGCCATCAGCTCACTTGATTAAGAAAATACGATTTGAATTGATTTCCTCGTACCCTAATTTGTGAGAAGTCAGAATAAAAAAAAAAAAAGACTATCAATCTGAAATGAGTGTGTCATATGAGAGAAGTTAATAAAAGTAATGGATTTTCTTCTCTCTCTCTCTCTCTCTCTTTCTCTCTTTCTTTCTTTTTTTTTTTCCAGCTGGATCGCAACTGAGGAGGTTAGGAAGATTATCAGACAGAGTGGGAGTGGGAGGGAGAGAGAGAAAAAGTGAGAGAGAGAGAGAGAGAGAGAGCAATCAAGGAAGAAAAGAAATGAGAGGGAGTGTGATAATCGAACACAAGGAGAGCGCCGCGGTCCCGAAATCGTATGCGGGTCCATGGAGTCATCAGAAATGCAACGATTCTAAACGCAAGAATATGATTTTCAGTCGACACTGGATGGGACCAAGTGGGACTGAATGAGAGGAGGAATCAACTGCTAAACGAGATAATTACTGTCAGAGATTATAGAGGGACAGAGAGGAGGAGGAAGAGGAAGAAGAGGCAGAGGGAAAGATAGGAATCGCTGAGATGATGCCTGAAATGACAGAAACACACAGCGATACAGAAGAGTTTGATTCCATTATGACCATCGGAATCAAACTTCCACCACTGATTTTGACTGAACGCAGAATTTGCAACAAGCTTTAGTGTTTTAGATGCTAATGAAGACAATGCAAGGGATAACTAGATGGTATAATTGCAGTAGAGATGGATGGTAAGGCTGCAAAAACGCTTTCGTAACAGTCAGAATCAATAATTATCACGATAAAGGTCAAAGAGTAAAGACTGATCTATAGATATGAAAACATTCAAACAAAAAAGCACGTAAAAGATGCGACAAGAGCAGTGTAATGTTGAAACAAACACAACAAATGATCCCAACTATTAAACAACTCTTCAAATTTAATATCAATTTTGCTCATTTGTTTCATTTTGATTTAATGTTGTGAAAGTCAAGAAAAAAATATACCAGACAAAAACTAATGACCACAACAAAATAAAATCATGATAACAATAATAATCGCTTTATTGCTGAGAAATGCTGCTCTTTCAATGAAAGGAGCATGAAATATTATAGATCTTAATCATACAGACAGTCTGATGTGATTAATCGCAGTGGATCGCTTCTATTATTCTTCAGATTGAAGGTTTCAATCTCAGATATTTTAAATGTAAAATCGTGAAATTAACTTGGAATTAATGTGGCATCACACACACACACACAAAAAAAAGCAAATGTATTTAAAGTAAAATACAGATTTTCTAATTAAAGCTTGAAGGCCATGAAAGTGATAACCATTTTGAAAGGCATATTTCTTATCTGCACCAACAGAAATGATAACAAAAGTCAGACCTGTATGATTTAACGCCATTTCATTTCATTCGGGTCATTCAAATTACAGATCAGACAGTGTTTTTTTTTTTTTTTTAATATGCACTACTATACATAATAACTAACAACAATAAGTGAGAGCTACATGTTCCAGTGCTAGTTGAAAGTCCACAGTAATCAGAAATAAGGGGGAAAAAAGAGACTGTGGTGAGAGTTCAGAATACTGGGAGAATGACAGAGCTGGAAGGTGTATTCTACTGTCAGAATTACAAAGAATCTCATCATGCAGAATAAAAGCTTTGATTAACACAGGGTTTGCTTGGCCATAAATTGATACTATATATGAAGCCGTCAGATTGCATGAAACAGGTCGGTTTCATTGCAAAATGCATTTTACACAGGTAAAGCAGAAGTCACCAAGCACTATATCAGAATAATGAATCTTTTTCCCTCCACAGAAATAGTTGAGCTTAGTCTTCCTTTACTTTAAGCCGGTAAACCTGATAGCGCTTTGATAATGTTTAAAGGTAAAGGTACCACTGATTTGGACGAGATTTCACCTTCATATGAAAGTGCTTCAGCATTATGTTGCTATCAACCGAATGTATAGTGTATATATATAGTAGCAGATATCTCCACTGTGCTAAAATGTGGAGTAAAATGTGGTTTATGTGGATAATGCTGCACTATGTAATAAACAAAAAAGTTCTGCTATTGAGACCATCACATGTCTGTCAGCTAGACATAGATAGATGTGTTACTCTTTTATTGTGTTAAAGAGGTCATATTTAGCTTTTTAAAAACATTTTCCTGTGGTCTACATAAACTGTAAATGCTATTTTGGGTCTGAATTCTTCATTAATTCAACTCCACAGGTCCATCTTCAACCCTGTTTCTGAGTAATGACACCAGAAAGGTCATTTTGAGCGCTGGCCCTTTAAATGCTCATGAGCCACTTCAGGCCCCGCCCCCTCCAGGCTGTTGGCTGTGCTGCTCTGTCCCATTCAACTAACAATTTGAAGTCTGGACATATTTTCAGTTTTTTCTTCAGCTGCTGCTGCTGATAAACAATTAAGTCGTACTTTGAGAAATGTTCATCGGAAGTCTTGACCTTATATGTGCGAAAGTCATGACGTAACTAGTTATAGACCCAACAAGTTAAGAGGGAATTAAAAGGCGTAGAAATCTACTCAATTTTTGTCAAAATGAATATAAAATTAGCTTTGCAGCACCTGGAGGGTTCAAATTCAAACTTTTTTAACTACTAGGATCCAAATACACATATAAATGAACCAAAGACTAATAAAAGTGGGCTTAACAACATATGACCCCTTAATTCCTTCATAATTTGTTACGTCTTATAACTAGTTACATCACGACATTTGCACATATAAGGCCAAGATGTCCGATAAATATTTCTCAGAGTACGACATAATTGTCAGCAGCAGCGGTTTTAGCAAAGACTGAAAATATTACCAAAAACAAGTGGCTGCACCAGACAGAGCAGCACAGCCAACAACCTGGAGGGGGCGGGGCATGAAGTGGCTCATTTGCATTTAAAGGGCCAGCGCTC
>JAPTYQ010000030.1:35196041-35206474 GCA_029814465.1 Ostorhinchus cyanosoma | reverse complement strand
TAGAAATATCCTTTGACATTTACTCATACGGGTATTGACTCAAAACAAAAAAAAACAAAAAAAAGTTGACTTAAATTAACCTTCTGTAAGTGAGCTGTGAGAAGTTCAATATCTTTAATTCTAATGTTAATCAATTCACTTACCGCAGTAAGATGAATGACTCCCTGAGAGGTCACAGGGCAGCCCATAAAGCCAACAAACTGCAACTCAGGACAATGTTCTGCAACGGCTCGTACAGACCTGTCAGTGACCTGGACAATAGGACAGGAAAGAGGAAAAAGAAAAAGAACAGAACGTAAATGAAGGGAGAGGAGAGACAAAAAGAAGACAGGGAAAGAACAGAGTTAATTTTATAGGTACCAGACTTTTTTTATCTCCATAGTAATCATGTATTTTTAAGTGTCCATTGAAGGTTCAGTGTGTAAAACTTAATATGTAGTGATGAAGTTGTAGATTGCACCATTCTGTTCATATACGTCGGCTGTTCGTTATTATATTATTACTCCATTAGGTTGTTTTGTCTGTTCTGGGCTTTTTTGGATTAAGGGGATATATTAACACTGTTCAACCCTCAAACATTTTAGGTGGCAATAATGCACTTTAATGCAGGACACCAATGGTTATAAAATGGAAAAAAAAAAAAAAAAAAACTAGAAATGAAGTCCATTCTGAGCTACTGCAGAGACCCGGTGCACTCCATGAAAAGTGAGCAGCTCTTCTGCTCATTTTAAAGTAAGAAAAACACAATTTCTACAGAACCTGGTCATAAACACCACCAGGAAATTTAAAAAAAAATAAATAAATAATAGTGTAGATCCTAGTGATTGATATCTTTCATCTGCAACTAGTCCTGTAAAGGGCTTATATTTTGTTAAACCCACTTTTATTAGTCTTTAGTTCATTTATTTGTGTATTTGTTCAAAATACTAGTTCATAACGTTTGATTCTGAACCCTCCAGGTGCTGCAAAGCCATGTTTATATCCATTCTGGCAAAAATCGAGTCAATTTCTACTACCGGTTTTAATTCCTGTTTAATTTGTTACATCACAACATTTGCACATATAAGGTCAAGACTTCCGACGAACGTTTCTCTGAGTACAACATAACTGTTTGTCAGAAGCAGCGGTCGTAGCCCATACTGAAAATATGTCCAAACTTCAAGCAGATTACCTAAAATGTTCAGATGTTGGTTGAACCGAACAGAGCAGCACAGCCAACAACCTGGAGGGGGCGGGGCCTGAAGTGGCTCATGTGCATTTAAAGGGCCGGTGCTCAAAATGACCTTTCTGGTGTCATTACTTAGAAATAGGGTTAAAGATGGACCTGTGGAGTTGAATTAATGAAGAATTCAGACCCAAACAGTGTTCGCAGTTTATGTAGACCACGGGGAAAAGTTTTAAAATGCATAATTCAACTTTTAAAAAGCAAACTATCACTCCTTTAACTCTAACTGATGCAGTGAGTAGCTTCTACGTTTCTTAAATATAAAGCATAAAGACTGGACTGTGTTTCAATAGAAAAAAGTCATGTGGTCTGATGAGTCCAGATTGACCCATTTCAAGAGCGATGAATGGAGAACAGACGCTGATGGAGTGATTACCCATCATGCCTTGTGCCAAAAGTACAACTCTATGGGGGCAGTGTTATGATCTGGGGTTGCTTCAGTAGGTCAGATCTAGGTTCAGTAACGTTACATGTCCATAAAATAAGCTCAGCTAAACCTGAATATACTGAAAAACCAGCAGATTTTTTTTCCTTCACTGATGACACAGACATATTCCAAGATGACAATATCAGGATTCATCAGGTTCATATTGTGACAGAGTGATTCATGAAGCATGAGACATCATTTTCACACATGGATTGGCCACCACACAGTCCAGACCTGAACCAGATGGAGAATCTTTGGAATGTGATGGAGAAAACTTCACACAACCATAAGAATCTCATCATCAATGCAAGGCCTTAGTCATAAATGAATGCAACTATGGATGGAAATAAATGTTGTGACATTTATTGTGACGTTGCATAAATATTGCATGGCATAAATTTAACGATCAAAACGAAAGGCAGTTTTGTTGGCCAGGCTGTGTATATTTCCAGGTTATTATAGACTCATGCAAACATAAATATGAATAGTATATTCAATGTCTGTAATTACAACCTCCTAAATCCCCCTAAATATTACACACCTGATGCCATTTCAATTTCAATTTCCCTATGGGTGACTGCATTTAATTTGTTCAACCCAACAATATGACATTAGTGGTGAAAATCCCGTCTCAAAGCCTTTGCGGTGGACATAAAAACCAACGGGCAACAACTGTAAGCAACAACTGTCGCAGCCACTGTGTCAGGTGTATTTTTCAAAGTCAGTGGGTGCAGACGGGTGTTGTCAAAGTGAAGCTTAAATGTCTAATTCTAATCCATCTGTACTGCAGGCATGTTGTGTTTGATGAGCGGCAAAGAAAAGGAGTGAGACAGGGAGGATCACAGACGGCGAGGAGGAGGAGGAGAATAACGTACAAAACAGCTAAAATGGTGTGTCTGCCAAGCGGCGTGGGCGTCGACTTATGATGGATGGACCGCTCCCCATCATTCAGCCAGCCGTCTACTAACAGCTCATAATGGATAAGGGATCAATAGGGAAGCAGAACATTTCCACTAGCTTCCACTGTAGTCATCAATACAGGTATTGATAGCTACTCCACCTCCCTCACCACATTCAACACTCCAACAATATGTGGGAGATTGTTTCTCCTCTCTGTAGACTCGGCGGTTCCTCCAACTCCTCAATCACAAAGACAAAATGAGATGAGAAGAAGAGGAGAGGAGAGAATCGACTCTGTGCTGTGATTAACTGGGAAAACATTCCTGCATTCCTGTCAAAATCTGCGCTCCTTCTCGAAGCCTCTGAAAAAGCAAGTCAAGCAAAAGATAGTGTCGTCCCCGTTCGTCTACGTTTTATACTAAGCATAAAACGGGAGTAAAACCAGCAAAAAAAAACAAAAACGCTCAACTGAGAAAGGAATAAAAGGTAGTTTAGAAATGTTGCGCATGTTAACTTCATTTGGAATGTTAATACACATCTAGTTGAGTGAAAAGCTGAGTTGTTTCTTTTCATACCCTCTGTTTTTTTTTTTTCAAAGATACACTTTATCAGGAAAGTTAAAGTCATTTTAGTTCAGGGGCCACATACAGACAAATTTGATCTCAAGTGGGCCGGACCTGGAAAATAATAGCATAATAACCTATGAATACAAACTAAAAAATGTTCTCTTTGATTTAATAAGTGCAGTTTTACCAATATTATGCCTCAGCTTCTCATTTACACGTGAATTACAACTTACAGGTCACACTGGATCGACAAAGGCACAAAACATTTAGTAACAGGCAGAATATTGTTAAAATTCCACTTATGTTTTAGGTTGTTAATTGTCATTTAGATTTTTCACGATAGTTTGTGATGCTAAACATTTTCATCACGTAACTTTACTGTTTTTTTTCACACTAAAACAAAGAAAAATTTGGAGTTGTCATCACTTATATATTATTATGTTATTATTTTATTACCAATCCACTTGAGATTCAATTAGCCTGAATGTGGAGCCTGAACTAAAATGATTTTGACATAGTTGACAGGTAATATCTTCAATGTAATTTTTGCATCTCACAAATTCATCCCACAGGCCAGAATGGACCCTTTGGTGGGTCGGTGTTGGCCCCCGGGTCGCATGTTTGACACCCCTGCACTATATGGACAAAAGCCTTGGGACACCCCATGGCTACAGCTCATAAGACGCCCTCTTCATTCTGATTTGAGATGTGAACATCAATATTTACTTAAAGTTTAATGGGAGATTTTTTCTTCCAAAGTGAGATATGAAGAGAATAGATGGTTAGTTGTGGTAAAAAAAAATGATCATTTACAGTCAGAACACGAAAAATAGTTTTAAAAAAAAAAACAATGTTGGGAGAAATCCAGGAAAAACCATCTCTGATGCATTTTGGAGGCAAAGATAAGAATTTTAACTAAACTAATGCAATGATATTTATCACAATGTAGGCTATGTATATTATGACATTTGTCATTATTATTGATTTGGAGTCCAGAACCCTGTTAGAAAAGAAACACCTGAATTCAATGTGTCCCAATACTGTACTTTTGCACGCTTTAAAACATAGCACAGTTTCCAAACGGTGAATAAAGTAGTCCTGCTCCACCACATGGTCTTTGCTGCATGATTGACAATGTAATGTATTACCCATTAATCCTGGAAACGGTGATGTTTTGCTGATGGGATGGTTTACAGTTACAAACAGGAGGCAGGACACAACCCTAAGCACAGTGGAAGAAATAAGAAACAAACAGCAATGGAGGTTATTTATGGATCTCCTTCCTTCTTCCTTTTGGCTATTTTCAGGTTCACACTGTGGCCACAGAGCCGTATCTACTTCGCTACAGCCTCGTTTGCTAATAGATTCATTAGAAACCTTTACTCACACTGATGAAACTACTACTTGTAAATCTTGCTCTTTCTAATCCCTCGCTCCTCTATCCTTTCATTCTGTTGACGCTGTCCTACACACACACTCTTAGACCTAATCACACTTCTGTCACTCTAATGTTGCCTTTCCCTCTCTTCCTCCGTTGCTCCCTCTTCTACCTTAAAGGTTATTGAGTCAAGGCAGCAGAAGATGGAAAACCCGGGGAGACAGCGAGCGAGTGGAGAAGTCACAAAAGGAAAGAACAAGGTGTCCATTTATCTCTCAACCAGTCACATACAGTATGGCTTATCTGGCTAAAACACCTCCTATAACTCTAGTGCAGCTCAAACGTATGTTTCTACCTTATCTGTTAGGAGTAAAAGTGCTTGTAAAGTAAAAAGTGGTTCATAAAAGAATAGGACTGCACAAGGATTTCAGGCTGAAAATGAGTTGGAGAGAAGAATTCTGAGGAAGATTTTTTTCATCTATAATTTAGTAATTAAAATTTTTTTATCAGATTAATCACAGGGCGACTGTGGATTAATTTTGATTAATCACGATTGACCATCATCATATATTAACCGCATTTCATTTTGCAAACACAGACTTAAGAAAGAAGGTAATATATATGCACTTAACATCTTTATTAAACACCTTCAACAGTTTCAACAAAACAACTTGAAACAGCTGTTCTGTCTTGGGTTTTCTGTACTCATATTTTCCATCCGGAGGACCAACGTACAGTCTTCCATATTTATCAGTTGGTTCAGCTGCCTGTCACTACCAGATCAACTGCTCATTTGCACATGTGTGACTGTAACTCTACTTGGACAAACTGCTTCAAATGCATTACCAAAGACGTTCAGACTCATTCTGCACACATCTGCACTGCAGATGGGTTGATTGCGTAAAAATTTTGAATCAGATTAATCATGATGAGGGATTAATCAGTGTTAATTTCGACAGCCCTAATATAATTATATATAGACTTGAACGACAGGCTGCATGCTGGGATAGAAAAGGTCTCTTTCTAGGATATCTGCAGGTTTTACGAAGAAAACATTTAGTTTAAGAGGTTGTACAAGGTTTCTTTGGTCAAACTTAAGATGTTACATTCACAAAAATAACAGTAGAAATCGTCTCATGGTTATTGTCTTCAACCAGTCTTAAACTTGTTTCAATCCAGCTAACGTTCCATTTGTCCATGACTGATGTTTTTGCTACTAAAGTTCAAGCTGCTGAAACTCAAACCTAAACCCCAATCCAGTGGATACAGGTTAGAAGTTGTGAAAATTTTGTGTAAGATCAGCTGTTTAATAGAGGTGTAGAACCTGGGAGTTGGACATTGAAAGCATGTTAAGTTTCACTTTCATTTAACACCAACGTTACTTACGGTAGTCATGGACCACACCCCCATGGACATATATATATATATATATACCACCACCATCCCCACAACCCCCCGACAGCTCACCAAGATTCTGAACTTTATGAAGGATCCACAATGTTTATCTTTCATGGGGCCCACAATGGATAGTGGCACTAGGGGTCTCCCAATCAAAGATTAGTGAAAGACACAGCTCTTAGTGAGGATGCTTCCATTATTCTGAATATGAATATAATCTGAATTTGACAGGTGTCCTGTAAACAGTACAGTGCCTTTGGATATTCTGGATTAGGCCTTTTTCCAAATGGAACACTTCCTGCCTAAGACGTGTGGGATATGCCAATATTATTCTGCTTCTTAGGAGGATTCTTTGGACAAATGTAACTCATTTGCAGTTTTTTATTGCAGGTGGCACAGTCAGCTGGAGTAGAAACAAAGGTGCTCTCTGGTAAAAATAGCACTGATGACTGGGGATATCAACAAGTTTCTGTATTTGAGCAAATATCAGGAGGTTAGCTTTTTAAGAAAGTGTCTGAAGGGATGAAAGAGGGAAGCTGTGTTCACACAGTGGAATGTTCACACAGTGAAACATTTAAAAATGCTATTTTTAATCAGGGTACGAACAGTTATTTGTAAATGGAAATATTACTGGAAGATTCATGATCATTTTCATGAACATAGTCTACTGGAAATACAATATTCTTCACAATTTTTGCATGCGAGTCATTTTCACTGACACTGACACTGAAAATCACTGTCATGACTCAGGCAAACCATGTTTAAACAAGAGGAAATGAATTAGTTTTATTCACATAATATTTAAAGGTGTATATTCACGTTATGTTACTTCAATCAAATGAATAGCTGTTAAAATGTTAACATTACCAAAAGGGCTCAAACTGATTTTTTTTATTATTATTATTATTATTAATGTATATACACTAAGCATCTAGTATTTCTAGTCTAGTATGTAAGGTAGGACTCGTCAAATGTATACTATACACCTTTAATAAACAACAAAAAGAACTTGAACAGATATTAAATTGATATAATTGAATGCTCATGGATTTGGTTCCAAAATGCTTACTTTCTGTTTTTACATAGTAGACTCAATTTTCAGAGTTTTCTCTTTGGTTAAATGTTTAGAAAGTGTTGATTTGGACAGTGTGAGCTGAGATTTGCTGCGCAGTGTGGTTCCAGTGGTTTTTTTCTTTTAACCTTTTAAAAAAGGAATAAATCCATAACAAAAGTGCTCATCCAGGACATGGCTTTGTTGTAGCAGCTCGCCAGACTTGCTAGTTTTATCTAAAAGACAGTTTTAGGGTTTTTTTTTTTTTCCTCAGAGCAATCGATGACTGGATGCACCTTAAAATTCTGCGCCTCAGGTTGGACCCACCGCACCACCCATCACCACTCGCTGCAGTCAGAAAAGATTAAGTGAAGGTGAGTCAGCGCTCCTACTCTGAGACACTGATGCATATGGAACCTGATCTGCAGGGCCAGGTGGAGATAGGGGGAGAGTGGAGGTGAGCTGGTTGTCTTTTGGAGTATGAAACTTAAAGAAAAAAAAAAAAAAAAAAGCTCCAGAAGGACCAGCCTGAGCCGAGCAGCTGGCAGGTGAAGTGAGCTGGCCAGAGCTCCCCCAACATGGCCTCTGCCAAAAAACCATCAAGGAAAACATTTTCAGGTTGACTACCAGCAAAATCAAAAAAAAGCTACACACGGCCGTGATCCTTAAATCAGAGCCGTCTGTGAGTGGAGCGAACGAATCACAGAACGGGCCACGTCCACCTCCGTTCATACGAGTGTTTGCGTTGCAGGAGTGTGTGGGTGTATGTGAAAGCAGGACAGACAAAAAAGGAGAGCAAGTTACACATCTAGAGCCACTCTCAGCAGGTGAGAAGGGAGACAGAGGAGAAAAAATACGATCCCACCAGAGGAGAACAGGCCAGGAGGGCATGTACCGTATCAGATTAAGCTTGTGTGTGTCTTTGTGTGTGCGTGTGCGTGTGCGTGTGTGTGTGTGTGTGTGTGAGTAAGACCATATGGGTTTGTAACTAAGGTTTGTCTCCAACCCACAAACACAAAACCCTATCCCAAATTTCTCCTCACCCCCCCTCCCCTATTCCCCTCAACCTTTCATGGACTTTGATTTAAAAACATGAAAAGAGACATGGCAGGGCTTTGCACAAGAAGTAGCTTGCCAGTAGAGGCCATAAAGCCTTTTAGAAGGATCTAGTTTAATGGTCTCTGGGTGAAGGAGGTAAGGAAAGCAAAAAGGAAAAAAAAAAAAAAAAAAAAAGCGAGCTGGAATGGTGGAAATGCTGCAGTCATAAAGATAGCCTTTGTGTGTGTCTGTTTTAAAGAGCTGGGAGGTAATTGTTGAGAGTGCTGTGGTAGCAAAAAGGGATAGTGCTGTATGTGAGTGTGTGGTTTTGTGTCTGGCGGCCGGTTCTTATAAAACGCTGGGGCAGCACCCAGGGGCCACTTCTCATCCAATAAGGGCATTTAAGCTTGTCAATATCGTCTATCATACGACTCGTTTGACTCCATCAAATGCACAAGAAAGAGGGATTGAAACAAAAAAAAAAACGACCGCGGTTCATCTCGCGCTTCAGTGATTTCCTCAATTAAAGATGCGATAAGTAATGTGAAGTACTTTCTAGGGGTTTTTTGTTGGGTTTTTTTTTCAAACTTGTAAGCAAATCAAAGTGTATTTAAAAAAAAAAAAGCACCTTTTAATTCTCTCGGCTGCATCGATAATAGCAGCCCAATTATAGTCATTCTCATTTGCACAAGTGGCTCTATTCTGCTTCTCTACAGCAGCAACAGGGTGCAACACTAGCTACGTTAGCTTAGCAGACCGCTAATGTGACTTAAATTACACTTAATAAAAACAGTCCAGTAAAGAATCGTGTGGGTTTCTGTACTAGAGAGACTACCCGCAGATCCTGCTCTATTCAAGCCAATAGGAAATATAAACACAGATTATGAACCATTTTTCACAATTTTTCATATCTTCTGAATATTCTGACAATACATTGGTGTTTTGGGTTTGTTTTTTGTTTTTTTAGATATAACCAGGGGCAAATAGAGTTTGTTTCAGGCCTATTTCAGCAACATAAATCTGAATTGAAAGAGGCAAAAAGAAATATGAAAAAAAAGGCAATTTACAAAACATCAAACTATTGTGGACACACCCACTCAAAAGACAGGAAAGACACTTTTACATCCCGATCAGCTGACTGATGTAGCGACCTAGCGTTAACTACAATGCGGCCGCAGCTACGAGCAACACAACAGTAGAGAAAACTTCAAACTTTATGATTAAACCAAAATATCCTCAGGCAGGAATACAGTTGTTGACACTTAAAATCTGTGGTTTATTAGGAGAGAGCTGACTTGAAATTTAGCTCTGATGTTTTCAGAGATATCCCACTAGCATTGTTCATTATCCACTGTCTTGATCATAATAAATGCATGTATTGATGCAGTGACCATTCAGAGATCTGCACGATTAGACATCATAATTACAGTATCGTCTTGGCCTTCTTGGAACCTTAGCAAAAGTAGTACTAGAAACAGTATCTTTAGAGTCCCTGGTGGTCCCAGTTCTCATGGAAGCAGTGAAAACAGAGGGGGTGGGGGAGTGGGGGGGTATGTGTCTGCCTTATAGAGAAGTGTATGCGCTGCTTGTTCGGAACACAAACTGACACTACTTTTAGCTCGTGGACATCGAAGTTTCCCTGTCTTCCCTTTGTCACACACACACAGAACCACCACGGTCAGACTAAGACCAGTGGTGGCGAAGGTTGCCATGGTGACATCCGACCAGAACGGTAATTACAATTAACATCCCAACTAAATGACCACCTCTCTCTCCCCCTCCCCCCCCTCCTGTGTCTCTTGGGTAATTACAGACTTCAGCTCAGCTCACCCAAGCACTGTGGTTGGCCTCTTTTATTTTACAGCTAAATAATCCTGTCTGGAAACAATAGAGGCAAAAAAAAAAAAAGAAAAAAAAATTCTTCAAGGCTAAAAGGCTGTTTTCTGTTTCATTACATTAATGTACCAGCGGTGTCATCAGCATTAAAATCAATACGCTCTGCACGTTTGCTCGGTGAAGTGGTCAGGAAAAAACAACTTCCCTATTCACGCCAGCAGCAGAAAGAATATTGCCCCGCATTTAGACACCATATTGTATTAACATGAGCTGCTACTACATACATATGAGGTGGAACATGCAAACGTATTGTGCCTGCAAAACGAAAGCTGAGTTAAAAAGGTGTGCGGTGTCACTGCCACATCTTACTAACACCAAAGGGTAGAGAAAGAGAAGAAAGAAGTGAAAAGTGAAGACTGAGTGCTACTAAAGCACATAAAGCAATAGACCCTCGCTGTTATGTTCCAGACTGAAAGGGAACCTTGTCAAATGGCACTCTGTCATGGTGTCACAACCCATGAAGCAAGCAAGGAGATGGAGGGAGTGAGTGATACAGTGCTCTCCTCACATTCAGCAGTGAGCACAGAGGAGTAGGAGTAGGGGGGGGGGGGGTG
>JAPTYQ010000030.1:35172455-35195277 GCA_029814465.1 Ostorhinchus cyanosoma | reverse complement strand
GGGGCAGCCATGTCAAGTCTGGATAACAAAGATGCACTAACACAATATGCAGTGTGTGATCTTTGTTTCAGAGGATCTTTCAAGAGTGAATGTTAGACGTTGCACCTCTAAAGCTACCTGATCAGAGGTAAAAGCAAAAGAAAAAAAAAAACACATTCTCCTTCACAATATTAATTGCTTTCCTTCCTCTAATTTCTACTCTTTTTCTCTCTCTTTCACACACACACACACACACACACACACACACACACACACACACACACACACACACCCACAGGTGAAGCCGGGTTAATCAGTGAGGAGTGTGGAGGGCAGTCACAATGTCATTTGTCTACGTTTGAAATACGAACTCTAATAATACACAATCACACACCTACACACCCACACTCATTCATCACACACAAATACAAAAATTACACTTCTGTCTGGGAAAAAGTAAACTGTAGAACTTTTTTTTTTCTTCTTCTTTTTTCCTCTCCCTGCCAAACTGGAGCCATAGTCAGTCTTAGTCAGACCTCCCATCCAGCCGAGTCTGGAAGGTGACCAACCAGAAACCTCAGAAAGAGCAGAGAAATGTACCCCATTCAGAAAGCACTCAGCCATTAAGAGCACGGTTTTACTGGTTTCCAGACACTGTCAGTCAAACAATCACAGGCAGAGAGTTGATATGCGCTAGAGATTTACCAAGACTGTATTCAGAATCACACATTTGGACTAACGTGCTGAACCCGGCTTTAAACTCGGCTATTACCTGTATACGTTTATATTTCAGTATGAAGTATGTGAAATTGATCAGAGTACAACGTATCACATGAACACCGGACTTATAATCATCTGGAATGAATCAGCACAGCAATCTTAGTGAAATCATTACTTGGATGTTAGATAGATGAATATTATTTAGCTCTTGGCGCTGGTTTGCTTGCAGGCTTGTCATGCACTACTCCAGTTCAGAATCAGTATGCCATTCTGAAGTCAAATGATCAACAGCACTGATAATTCCTTTATAAAGATGTAGAAATTAGTTTAGTCATGAGTGTAAACACAAAGCCAGTCCTCAGTGTCAATTTAAGGAAAGCAAACAACATTTTCATGATCCATTGGCTTGGTAATTACTCATTCTTTTCATTCAATTATCGCTGTCTTTTCATGGAAAAACAAGTTATTTCTCAGTTGACAAGATTGCAACAGTCGAGATGTCGACAGTAAAGCATATGATCTTATAAAAACAGAGAGAGGCGTATTTATTATTTTATTATTACAGTGTTGGTATGTGCTATTCATTACCATCACATAACCTACATTCACTAGACGAGGTGCAACTTTGACGTCCGCTGTGACTTCCCTCAATAGGCATACAAAATCAAGTAAATAAAAAACAGTAAATGAGAGTCATATGAACTGGTAAAAGAGTATAGAAAGTCAAAAAAACAAGCACCTTCCTTTTATTAGCTTGTTCTATTTCACAGTGAGTGGAGTACTCCAACTCAGCACAAAGGCTTAGTCAAAGGCCATTGAATACTATGATGTCTTTATGAAACATCTTGTTCCTGAAGTACTTGGTGCGGTTCTACAGATTTCCAATATTACTCATAAACAAGGACGCCAACTGCAGGCCTGCGAGGTGCAAATGGCAGCGGGATGATTTTCATCAAAGTTCTGTTCCAAGGTAATCATTTTCTCCATAAATACTCTCTTAGGGGTGATACAGCAGTGGGTTCATCACAACCTCAAAGTACACACACACACACACACATACACACACATACACAAACTTAGTCTCTTTTTAAAGAGCTCAGATGGGCTGTATTGATGCCGAGGACTGGTGATCTAGCAAAAATTTAAATGAATGCTTATCTTCCATTGTAATATCCGATGCCTGGAGACAAAAGCAACACAGAAAGTCGTAAAGTTTTACTACACGGAGGGAAAGTCTCTTTACTGTGTGGTCTCCGTGCGGATGTGCAGGCACTGTGCACTAAGTGAAGGGTGGGTCGCTGACTATTGATCAGAGAAGATACACTCATACCATCAAACACAACTCTAGGAAATTCACATTCACGTCTGCTGAGAAACAAAGATACGGCATATGGTGTGCAGGATGTTTTTGCCGACATGAAAACATTTCTGCAGGTAACAACACACATGCCGCACATACAGACCGAGCCCCGAGTTGAGTCTAGACAGATGTGAGGTTTCTGGTCTCCAGCTATCCAGTCTCATGTTTTCTTTGGCTAAACAGAGGGACATATTTATGAGACATGATGAGACAGGAAGAGAGGATGGATCACAGAGAGAGACAGGGGAACAGAAGAGGGGAAAGAGGAAGAGGAGGGACAGAGACGGGGGAGGGGAGGGGATGAGGGCAATGAGAGATTTGCAATCTTTTCATGTTAACATAATGTAGCTTCTAGTCTTTAGTGTGTTGCTTTGGCAAGCTTGGCTGCTTCCTTCTCGTCTGTAAATCCTGTGTGAATACGGATGTGACAGACAGACAGTGAGATAGATGGAGAGGTGGTATGACATGCCAAACAAGCCGTTGGTGTGTATGTGCGCGGTGTGTGCAGGGGAGTACATGAATATGAGAGCAATCTGATCTTATTAGAGGTCTGACGGGATGAGGGGCTGCGATGAGAGCTCTGAATCACCACCATCTAATCAATCAGTCTAATTAACCGAGCTTTATGAACACTGGGCCGAGCTGAGAAAGAATCCGCCGACACACAGATTAATAATGATTACTGAATACACTGCAACACATTCTATTAACAATCCATCTTCGTGGCTGCATAAGAAGTCCCTTCATTGCCATTTGCAAGAAATCCTCTGAAACGTATCACGTGATGAGGTTCTTCTGTCTCCATCAAGTCTTCAGACTAAATTAAATATTCATTTTTGCTCAATTAAGTGTAAATTTCCGAAAAAGTGGCTGTTTTTATTTTGACAATATAATTACTACATTGATGTCTGAAGGAGATTTTTTTTCTTTTTTTTAATTATTGTTGATTATTTCATACAGCAAACATGTTAAAAGACTAGCAGAGGTTTGTTCTCATCCATCAGCAGTTCGACAGTTTTACCGGTGAACTTTAAAAAGCAGTCAGAAATCATTTTTTGCTCGCGCTCGTATTTAAGGTTAACACAGTCTAGGTTGCTCTTTGACGCCCACTCTTGCCTTTGCAGAAGAGTCCTAGTGCGAAAGCCAGAGCAGGTCAAAACAGACGGAGAGTCAGTGGTGTGTGTTTGTTTGTGTGTATCTATATTTTGTATATGCGCTGTCAAGTCCTCACACCAAGCAGACCTTTAACCACCAGCAGGGGTTTGGAAGTGAGTGAGTGCGTGTCACCATGACCTGCTGCTGGGCAACATCAGGCAACAACTGACAGCGATGACACAGCCACTCCCTCACCACTTGACTACCCATGATGCCACACTGTAGGCAGTCAGTATTTTGTTTGCATAAACAGAAAGGCACTGGTGACCCTCTCTGTTTCTCTGAAGGTTTAGCACATGCAACCGCACAGCTACATTTCTTTCACCGTCTATTATTACCATCGTAACCTCTTGTCCCGCTCATTATTTTTGAGCTGGAAATTGCGGGAGAAAGAACAGAAGCCCCACGTTTAAACCAAGTAAAAGGGAAAGGCCACACTCTCCCACTATTAAGATGAGAACAGCTAACTGAGGGCGAGCCACGGACAAATCAAATAAGTAGTACCTAGTGACACATATGGAAAATCTTTGTAGAAAGTAATTTTCTCCGGCAATAATTTGGTGTAAAGAGAGTTTTGATGTGCAGAAGTCTTCCAAGTGTATTGTGTATAGGGCCTAAAGGATAAATAGACCAATCAATTACTTGGACAGAAAAAGAATTAAGATCTATTCTGATGATTAAATACTCGTTTCATTAAAACAAAATGTCAAACATTTAGTCGGACAGATGTGAGGATTTGATGCTGGCGTTCCATCAAATAATGATGCTTAATTGATTATATTTATCTTTAGAATTTCAGTTAAAGACATCGAGAATCCCTGTGGTTTACAAGGTTAACATGCACACCATCTCATGTTCAAGTTTGTCTGTATTTACTGCTGTGGAAACAAACAATCAATCAGCCATAACAGTATGACCACTGACAGGCAAAGTGGTATTAATTACACTGGGACCTGTCAGTGTGTAGGATATATTAGGCAGCAAGTGAACACTTAGCTCTCAAAGTCAATGTGTTAGAAAGAGCAAAATGGGCAAGAGTAAGAATCGGACAAAGTGGGACCTGTGGTGGTCAAATCACTAAGTCAGAGCATCTCCAGATCTTGTTGTTCACTGCACCTAACAAAACCATTTCAACCAATCAGTCATCTACGAGGTCATAACATTACAATCATTCGTCTAATATTGTCTTAGTTGGTTCCTCTTTTTCCACAAAAACAGCTCTGACCCGAGGCCTAGACTCCAGCAGACCTCTGAAGGTGGACTGTGGTATCTGGACCAAGACGTTAACAACAGATCCCTGAAGTCCTGGAAGTAAAAAGATAGGGCCTCCATGGATGGGATTTAATTGTCCAACACCTCCCACAGATGCTCAATTGTCCTGAAATTGGGATGTTCTTTCTTCGTCCGTGTTTGGTTGGTACTAACCGCTGTAGACCATCCAATAAAACCTGCAGTTGTGAAGACGCTCGGCCCTTTTCATCACCATTAGAATATAGACCTGGTCAGAGTCATTCAGTTCCTTACATTGCTGATTTTGCTGCAGCTTCAAGAACTAAATATTCACTTGCTGCCTAATATATGGTGAAAGGTACCATTGTAATGAACTCATCATTATTACCACCTCTCCTATCAGTGGTCAGAATGTTCTGGCCGATCAGTCTAATGTTAGTTCCATTATTAAAGCTGTAGTTCTCACAATGCATGCGTCATTCAGTAAAAGACCTTTGTATTATATCACACCTGACTGACAAGAATCCAGTTAATTCAATCATTTAGAATACAGATTTTTTTTTTTTTTTACCAATGTTAGTCTGCTGGTGAATGTACCTGTTCATTCCAAATAAAAACACAATTTAAAAAAATTAATAAAAAAGGATACAGAGGTTATCGCACTTCTTTAAACTCATGATCACCTAGAATATAATCCCCATTGTTTTTTTCTAGCTCCAAACCCTTTAGAATACAATCTTCATTGTTGTGTAAATTAGTCCAGCCCAGTCTTAGATCAACCTTTATTATTAAACAGCCTTGTATAAATTTCTCACCATATATTCACCCCGTCAGATTATCTCTACCCTTGTGGAACACTAGGTCTCCACTGCACAGTGAATAAAGCTCACCTGAACCAACCACAATTTCTTCAAAGATTTCTTTAGCGCTGTCATTCCTCATTTATCTCCCTAGTTCCCCAGGTATCTTGAGCTCCAGGGAAGGACAGTTGCATAGTTTATGCACTAAACATCTTATACATTAACCTACACAGTAATCAGCCACTCAGTCATGAATCAAAATACTCTTAGCTGCAACCCACATAATACATACCCCAGCAAAGTCATAAAAGAGCACTGTGGTTATGCGCATGCCACCAAATGCTGGACGCCCCACATTATTCCACCAAGAAACCATGAAAAAAGGCCATGAAATTACGTGAAAAAGCACACTGTATATTTTTTCAAAAATCGAAGATGGCACTGAAAGATGACTATGTTTGAAAAATGAAACTCCCACGATCAATGGATCCACTTTTCTCCAGCTGTGGCCATCTCGGGCACACAGTTTGAAAAAAATAAATCCATGAAAAACCTATCCTTTTCACATATCTCACAAAAAAAAAAAAGTAACTGCTACCTACTTAGCAGGAGTGATTCCATAGCCTGAACAAAGGCAGCATTTTATGCATTTGTAACAGAAATCGATTAATGTGCTATCTCCACATACACACAGTACACAACTCTTTCTCATATATACGTGTCAGGCTATCTTGTCTCGCTCCATCGATGTCATCAGCCTTGATGATGCTGGGGAGGGCTGAAATCTGCATGGGTGATCGCCAAAGTGATTGATCGACTCACTCGAGCGCTCGGCTCTCGACTGAAAATTACCTGTCATTTATTCAGTAGTTTAAGCACTCGGTTCCCTCAAGAGTTTTACCGTGATGTGGCTACAAGCATGTGGAATTGTACATACATGGTGTTGGTTTGGGAACCCCTTTTCGTAGCAGTTTTCATGTGAAGACAACCCTCATGATCGATAGTTCTTTGACATGTGACTGAGAGAAATCAGACACAACTATAGAAGAAGCCATAAGACATACTTCACCCCGTTAAATGCGAAGTCAGTACAGCACATTGTCAAAACTCTTGAACTGATCTCTTGAGGTTTTAAAACCCAAGGCATCTTTTTTTTTTCTCCCCAACCTCATATCAATAGTTCTTTGTTGCAAGTCGGATGGAAATCAGAAGTTACAGTGGAGGAAGTAAGAAAAGACATTTTGCTCCTTTAAATGGAAAGTGGTAGCTGTCATTATGTTAGACTGTCAAAGTGCTGGAACTGCTCTCTTGGGTTTTCAAGTATCTGTGTGTTCTCTGCCGACCCCCTATAGTACAGCTTCAACTGAGGAGCTCAGCCTCAAGTCACACTACGATATCATTTCAATGGCTTTGAGCTTTAGATTGAAAGACTTAGAGATGTTATGGAGAAGGTAAGGGTCTTTTTTTTTTTTTTTTTTTAACAACAAAACATTTCTGAAAAAGGCACTGTAGAGTGTGATGTCAATGCTTTTAAAAAGACAGTGATAGTTGATGAAGGTTTTGCACAAAAAAAAAAAAAAAGCAAATACAATACTTCGGAACAAGAATGTGGAGTGGAACCTGGAAATTGTCATCAGATTATGGTGTCAGGACCAAATCTTGCCGACTGAACACCCATGGGTTTAGATATATCTTTTAGAAAAATCGGGGCTTGGGTTAAAATAATAGTTAAAGTAAAATAAATGTAAAACGACCTTCACCGTCACGTTCACAGCAATAGACAGGTGATGACAGTTATGAAGCGGTCATGGTTAGAAGACATTTTTTGAAACAGGGGCCAAAAAGGGTTCCGATGTGTTAAAAATCCAAAAGTTGTGTTAACCCAATCCTCCTCCCTGACCTCCTCTGTACACAGACTTTTCTGTTTCTAGATAATTACAGTGTGTCACCAGGCTTCCTTTATGACTGTCGTGTTCTAGCACCAGCTGTCTGCTTCAATCCAGATTCAAGCCTTATTGGTGCTCTGCCCCTCTCATTCAGACCTGGAAGCCACGAAGAGGCACTTTTCAGTCTGCACAACTCTGAACCTCTTAACCCTTGAGTGTTTCCATAGTAACCACCCAGAAGGATCTATGGTAGCGAAATTGACTTTTAACACTTTAAGCTTTACTTAGAGATCAGTTTTATGTCCAACACTAATCATGAAAAATGGGGCTTAAAGAGGCCAAGTAGAGTATGGACCTTTACCATAGTGACAGGCTGCGGTGGTGACATGCTATCAATGCTTGGCGTTACAGCCATGGCCCATATTGAATTGTTCTGTTCAGCAGTCTATAAAGAGAACCCCCGCCTCTTCTTCTCATCGACACAATACTAAAGGTATGGAGCAAGAGCTGGCAACGGCTGAGAGAATCACTGCAACAAACAGCTTCAGTGCTGTTTTTCTCAGAGAAACAGCAGTTTTCAGAACCTTTGTGTTGCTGAGATGACATTGATCTTGTTGGCAGATCTTTGATGTTAATCTGGCTAAATAAGCTATTCAGCAAATATGATAAAGCCACGTGTTTGTGTGCGGTGTTAATGTGAAGAAGTATTTGTGAGGAGAAATTATGTGCCTACATAAAGGATAGTGAATCCAAGTCCTGGCCCATTGTGTATTAAACATTTGTAATCTCACTGTGGGTGTTTTATGAGACTTTGCCATATCTATGTGATATAAATTTAGCTATTTTCACCCAACATTCATAAAACCTAGTCCTTCTATTTTCTCACAAAAGAAAATCATGTTTATTCAGTATATACATGCCGCGCTCTGGTTTTGTGAAGTAACAAATAAAGGCACATTTGTAATTTATGTGGTACCGAACAAAGCCTGGCTGAAAAAAGTCACACAGCCAATATTTCTTTTGACCGCCTTTACTTTGATTATTTGTTTATTTCTGTCAAAAGTTACATTCACGTCCAAATAAGATCTTGTATTGATGATGGAGAGTCTGACTGCTGTGTAGTAGACATTATAGCAGCCAATCTCATCCCTTAATTCAAGATTTTTTTTGCTTAATTTGGGAAAAATAAATCTACCAATGGAAGAAGTGAATATTATCTTGGTAAGATTTCCTGAAATAAGATTTTCAAGACGTATTGTCTAAAAATAAGTTCTTATATCTCACTTACAAATTACTCTTTAGGTGATTATGTCTTATTTTGTGTGGTGTGATGAGATATTTTGACTAGAAATGAGAAAAATACACATGGTAAGATTTTGATTTTTTTTTCCAGTGTCGCTTTGATGCTAAAAGTTGTTTCTTTGTGGTTCTCATCTCATGTTATTACTTTCTGACACTTCACTTAGTTTTCCTCAGGAGAGCCCGGCAGTGTGACTCACTACTCCCTCTAGAGGTCATATAAATCCACTAAAACATCAGTATGAATAGATTAAGTTCATATATCTTCAATCCAGTACATTAGGATATTTAGCACAACTTCAGAGCTCTTTATTTTAACGCTCAAATGATCATTTTAGGTCGTGTTTTTAACATTTGAAAGTCCAAATACTACAAACAGACCCTTTAAATTCCTCATATGGAGTGAATAAATAGATCTGTGTTTAAATACGAGTTGGTATCGATTCTAGAGGTCTGTTTAGGCCGTTTCAAAGCAAATTCCAGCACAACGTAAACCATCTGTCTTTCTTTCTCCCTCTGAATCCTCTGCGTGCCATTTAGCTTCTTCCAATGATCTGTTAGCACATGGCCTGCTCATAAATTTAACACAATGTTATCTGTAGTCCACACCTCGGTTTACTCTGAGGAGCCTCTTCACTCCTTCGGCTGCATTTCATTCTAGACTGATCTTCTCTTTTGTCACATCCAACACACCCTCTGAAAAAGCATTAATGGTTCAATTGGTCTGTGGGCTTCTCAGTCACAAAGGAAGGTTTCCAGATTCACAGGACGATCAGAGACGTATCAGGAACACTGAGACAGTTGGAACAGAGACGAGAGGAAGACGAACAGACCAAAAGGAAACGGAGCTTTTGTGTGAAACAAGCCGACAAGTCTGAGGGCTCGTAAAGGAAAGAAAACAAAAAGTTTTCATCATCATTAAATCATTTAACGTGTTTACAAAGTTAGGAAACAACATGTGAGTAAAGAACTGCACTTGACTACATTTTTCCAGGTATCTGTACTTGAGTGTTTTATTATTTTTTACTACAACTTATTTTTTCACAAGGTTTAGCCAAAACATTTTTAATAACACCTGTACTTTCTACTCCTTAGATTTTCACCTTGTTTTTAAAGCATTTGAGGAGATTTTCAAGATTTTATTTTCCATCATAGCACAAACTTCCTAATTCAAGGCCGTTTTTAACCGGTATGGATGGAATAATGACATAAAAAAGACGTCCGTTTGCTGCCTAGAGCAGTCCATATGACTAATGACAGACGTAACCACAGAGGAGATCTGACAAGACAAAACAGAAGAGACGGAGGTTTGACCTGAGCATAAACACAGCTGGTGCAAACACAGAGACTATTTTTACTCTTACTCAGTTCAGATTACTTTTTTTGAACATTACTCGTAAACAAGTTGAATTTGTGTTTCTACCTTCACTGGAGGCTTTTTACTCCGCCCCCCGAAAAGGAGGAAGGGGTATTGTTTTTGGTTCTGTTAGTTTCTTTGTTAACATTCTAGCAGCAAAACCATTGGTTGAATTCATACCAAATTGGGTTTATAGATTGCCAGTGACCCAGAATAGATCTCATTATATTTTGTGAAAAGTAGGTCAAACTAAAAAAATTTCAGGAATTTTTAAAAATCTATCTAAAAATGTACTTATAATGGGCAAAATTTCATGTCTATAAAAACATCAATTTTGTTTCAATTTACTTCAAACTTGGCACATATATAGAAGCAACTGATATGCTGACATCAGCACACGCATAGATATGCTGACATTAGCTGGATCGATGCCAAAATAAGCTAGAATATGTGCGACGGGCGGGGTTTATTGTGCCTGGCACCACTTTGTTGTTTTTTTGAGAATGTGTGTCATTTTTCCACCTCCACATGTGTATTAAGCATCTTTTTTTAATCATTTTCTGTCAACTTTCTGTGAGGGAAACCTGATTTTGCATTTTTCTCCTGTGGAAGCTTGTATATATTTCATTGTGACCTCATCTGAAATGCTCAGTACAGTAGGCTCTGAGCAAAGTCTGCTTTTTACACCATATACAGCAAAAAAAAATCCATAGTTAATTTCTTCCACCTTGTCAGTGTCATGGAAGGCCAGAAAAACCCCAGGCTGGCTGCAGGGTACCAGCCTCCTCTGCCCTCATGGCCTCGGGGTATGCAGCCACTGCCTGCTAGGGCTTTATGATTAGAGCTGGAGGAGTGTTGTGGGGACAGTTGACATCCTAAATACTCTGGAGGTGCACACAAATCCACATACACAAAAGTACTCGGTGTGTTCTGTAATGCAAATGATGGCCAGGTAGGTGGCGTTGCCCAGGGCAGGGAAATTAGAAGGCTGTTACATGTACCTGGCCTGTGCAGGGCTCATTCACAGAGTATTACTCATACTGAGGCAATGAGTAGTGACAGGGACAGATATCTGCTGTCACACAGACGGAGTCATGATTCAAGTAAAGAGCGAGCGGAGAACAGTGAGGCCTCTTCCATATGTTTTGAAGGTAAGGCAGCCTCTTACAAAGTGTCCTCCAGAGAAGCTGAATGTAACGAAAGCCTGCTGCCCTGTAGCCATTTACTCCGCTATAGCTCAGGCTGAAAACTTACATTTTTTTATATAATGTAAGTGTGGTAATGGAACTGAGCTGGAAAAAGAAAAACAGAACCCGATGGCAGTAACCTGCGAGTCTTCTTTTGTGGCAACACATTACATTCACTTCAGTGGCAGATTAAATGCCATTTAGAGATAATCAGCATTGACGGATCATTTCCAGAAATGAATGGAGACACACCAAAACAGACAGACACTGCTGGGTGCCGCTGTGATCATGACCATGATTTACTTTTTCACATTTATTTATGTAAGTTGAAGATGTGCTGATAACTGATTTTATTTTGTTGTTTGCTTTTTGTTTTGACAGGCTTAGGGTTTTTTGTAGTTGAATTAATATACAGTATACTACTGTATGGAAAAAGTTTGTGGAACACTATAGGTAAACTAGAAGTGTTTCCAATTAGAAAAATATATCTTTTCACATTATTTTTTGGGATTATTAGCATAACTGCGCATTAAATTTTCCAGAAATGCTCACCTTCCCACGCTTCCTATGAAAGTCCATTTATTAGATCTTGCACATCTTGGCTAGTTTTGATGCCCTCCACACTGATTTCACTACATCTGGCTGGTGGATCCCAAAATTGCTCGGGCGCTGAACCTTATAAGTCTTGTGCTGTTAAGGAAAACTCTAATCATGATATTAGTATTACATCAACCACCAACCGTCACCTGCTCTTGTTTGTAAATGACTGAAAAAGCCGCACCACTAATGCTAGCCTAAATGTCTTTTTCATGGCTCCGGTGCTTCAACACTCATTGACAGAAAATCCTCCAAGCTTTTCAGTTTTCACTTCTGCACCTCTAATAGAAAGACTTAACAATCTTAACATTCCTATCTCTAATTATTCGCACACTTGTCATCCTAGTTATGTCATGCATGTACTTGTTGTGTGACCATATCAACAACACAGCATCCGTTTTAATAATATTTGATATGATAAAGTAAACAGTAATGATGATAAACGAGACATAAAAGATTAAAATGAGCAGAATAGTTTGACTAAGGTCTGACACTGCCTCTCAAAATCCAAAATCTTGTTCACTCACAGGCATCTGCAGCTGAATGCCAACATTTAAAGCTGAAATCACAACTTCACAACGAAAAGAAAACCCTTCACACAAAGTTCTGTTGGTTTAAGTGGATGAAGTGAACTCTTCTGGTGCTGAGCGGCTCTAAAGAATCACTGGAACCAACTAGCCTCGCCAGAGGAATGATGATCCTCCCATTTGAATGAAGATAGGACGTGTGACAGGATACACAACGCTTAAAAAGGTAGTCTGGAAAATATTGTCTAACAGGATTTCCTAATTATTTGCCAGTGTCCATTAAAAAAAATGAATGTTCAATTATTAAAACTGAATATCAGATGTCCACCCACCCAATGAGTAGTCAAATAAGCCAACACTAAGGTCCGTCCAAACAGAATACTAAACTCAAAAGTGTCTCTAACACATTCAAAACTAAGGGCTTTAGGGGAAAAACAATGAATGCTAATGTGAAAAAGGTCAGACATGGGTGCATAGAGTCCAAATGTGAACGCTGCTTGGCCAAGCACACTCTTTATTATCTACATAATAAGCTGTAGACAAGTAGAACATTATCACTCCCATTACTGTTTAACATGACAATTAATGTCCAGGAGTTTAACAGGAACCTCACCCATTAACATGGCTAATGGCTAAAAGACTACGCAGCATTTGTCCATGTACTGTATGTATGAAAATGAGTGGCGCTGAGAAAGAGGGAGGATGGGACGGTGGACACCAGTGGTAAGCTAATTAGCTCAACACTATCACAGATGGCTAAGGGGTCAGTGTTAAACCTTTATTCACTGCCATATTATCCACGTCAATGCTAATTCTACAGGAGCTAGGTCATATGCAGTGCGGCTTGCATAATAAATGCGACCATAACAAGGCCTGGGGTATCGGCAAACCTGAGTCTGACCAGTGGCAAATGGAAAACTGACCTTTTGTGTTATTTCCCTACTAACACTGCCCAGGCATCAGGTCCTTGGGCTTTCTGCAAAGGTTGTTAGAGAACCATTGTTCCCCCGGGTGCCATGGGGTGCAACGAAAGAGGAGAATGGAATAAAAGCAAAAGAAGCATGAAAGGGACTGATATGAAAAAAAAAAATAGTGAAAGAAAAGCAATGAGAGAGAAAAAAAAACTGGAGTGAAGCCTTGAATTCATCTAGACATCAACACATGACATGGGAAGAGGTCTTAATGGTATGTTGGCGTATAAGCACAGTGAAGGGTTGCTTGCACACATTGAGACAAGTTGTATAAAAAGGAAATGACTCGCTGGTAGATGTATGATAATTTATTACCAAGAGTCTTGAATGCAGGAGAGCAGTAGTTTAAGTCCATCTTATCCACATGTAAATGCAACTTCCCACACACATTCAGTGACTCACTGCACCAAATGTATCGGAATGTGACCGTCTGAGCTGAGAAAATTGATGCGGGCCCCTTACTGTTGAAACCAAACAGTGCTCATATGTTGTTTAGAGTGCAACCATGGAAATACCAGGGAGGCTCCCCGGGGTTTTGTTGTAAATCCAAGAAATAACAGTCAAGACATCTCCACTGGGGACCGCACTGTGTTTTTATACGCTGGCCTTCAACCAGCTGGTGGGGACTGAAGTAAAGAACAGACAAACAAAACCAAGATAAAGTAACACTCAAGTGCTGCGCTGTTGATGTCAGGCGTCCGTGGTTGGTGGTTTTTGAGGTTTTAGAGTGAACAAGAGGGCTGCATTGCTGAGTTTTTAAGAAAAGGCTTCATGTTAGCAGAAAAATTACAGAATCTTCGGAGGAGTTCACAGTCAAAGTTGACTCTGCTGTTACTGTCGACGCATGACTTGGATGAAAACGCTGCAACATCAATCAACAGGAGGCTTAAAGTCACGCTCAGGTCGGTTCTTCCCACGACACTTCCCACCATACTTCTCTGGTAACCCTGCATCTTCTCATCTCTTGTTTGCAGCTCAACGTAATTGCTAAAGATGCAGATGCTGTGTTTTCAATTTAAAAGCACAGTGGATATTTTATAAAGGCCGACCTTTCAAGTAAATGCATGTGGTTACGTCTGGATCTGAGAGTATCTAAGGCTGACAGATCATGTGAGCGGTTCAGTCAGGGTTTCCCCTTCAGACGCTGAGACGGACAATTTCAGGGTTTGACCAGATTTATATTCCGTTAGTGGCTACTCAGCCTCAGTTCAACAGGCTCCTGACATATCGGACTAAACCTTGATTAATGGTGTCAGATTAATTCTGCAACCCAATTATTTAATCGCTTTTGGCGTAGCGAGAACACATTCCTTAAAGTCCAGTACTTGGAAGGAAAAAGTGAAAAGAATAAGAGCCAGTATTTCAAAATAATGAGAAACTGATTAAAATTTGCACTGGCCTGTGTTCTCATTATTTCTAAGAATGCTTAATTATTTTCAGAAACTTTATTATTACATTTTAAGATAGTAAATCATTTTGAGGTAGAACACTATTTTAATGTTTTTCATTATTATGAGATATCAGTTGATTTTGAAGAATTTTCTCATTTTTTTTACAGGCTAAAATATTAATTATTTTGAAATGCTAAGTCATTAATTTAACATACCGGTTACTTATTTTAAGATGTTAATGTATTAATAATCTTAATCTTGATAATCTTGGTATAGGATCTTGTTTTCAAATGGATCATACATCAAAAACACAAAACAGAACTGTCAAAACTTTCCTGTTTATCAGTGTAATTACAGTATTTAATCCACAGTCTTGTCCTAACCTGTGGCCAAGACAATTATAGGTTTGTAGCATTAATATCACTAATACTCTCTGCAAGTATAGTGAGCATATTTGTATGTTTACAGCAATATTTTTGAGCCTGGCATGAAGGGAAATTGTTTAACATGTAGTATTCAGCAAATATGATATAGAATTACTAATCAGTCCATTGTGGATCCAATTGGATGGGGGCGATACTGGAAAATAAGTAACAGTACGCTCACAAAAATGGGGGCGTGTTGGTTTTATTCATCTAGATATTGTCAAAATATTGTAATAAGTAAGATTCTAAGAGTTTCTATAACATCTAATGCAACAAAAAGCGATCACACACAGGTTAAACCTCCAAAAAAATCAGAAAACTATAAGTTGTAACTCATTTGAAAAGATCACTCAGCCCTACTTATTACTGTATTTTAAGAGTTTAACTCTTGAATTTGTGATGCAAAATCTTTGATAAAAAAAACAACAACTTATTTTTAAGATACTAGGTCGTTGTGAAAAAGTTTCTCATTATTTCAGGGGGTTTCTTCCTCCCTTTTGAAGATGCTAATCCAATATTTTCAGATAAAGAACATTATTTTGAGATGCTAAGTCTTTAATTTAGGATACTAACTCATTATTTTGGATTATTTTTCATTGTGAAAAAGTTTGTCATAGAATGGAAGTTTCTCACCGTTTGAGCTGCTAACTTAACAATTCAAAGATAAAACCAGATACTGGGTCATGTTGACAAAGTTTTGCATTATTTCATAAAAGTTTCTCCTTTTTTGGAGCTGCTAAGACAATATTTTAAGATAAAAAAAACATTACTTAGAGATGCTAACTCATGTTAAGACATTAACTTGTTATTTCCAGAACATTTTGAGAACATTTCTCAGTTTTTAATTATTCAGACATGCTAATTCACAAATGTAAGAATAATTTTTTTTTCTCCCACACATTAAAGTGCAAGTTTTGTTTTGGTGAGGACAACATTTATCCTGTGTGAGCTTGAGGCCACGTGTGTGTATTAGAGCATCACATGTACACAACAGCGAGCATACGGAGAGCGAGGCGTATTTTATCCTTGGTCTCCCTGTTAGGGACTGCTAATGATAAAAGAAAGCAGAGGCAGGGATGAAAGAGTGGCACATTTACAGGCAGCATTAGAGGGATGCATAAAAATCAGATATTATGGGATGGCCTGCTGCAGAGTCAGCTCAGCGGGGGTTGACACAGAGATGTGCTATCTTAGGCAATCTTTGGGAGGAGGAAGGAGGCGATGCAAGTCCTTGGTGAATTAGCATCACATTCAAAGACATACTATGACACACAAAACACTGAGTCAACCACTGCCATCAACAGAAAATTATAAGCTTTCAATCAGTCTTTTATAATCTACACATGAAACAATTAGCAGTTTATGTTATTATGATGAAATGATGGAGAAACCAGAAATAGCAATTCCCTATTTTAAGTCATTTATAAAGCAAATCGCTTTTCCAAGCTCTCAAATTGTGTTTTTATCATTCTGATATGCAAATCGACGCATATTTAGACTAGATACAGGATAGTTTCCCTTGAAAACTGAGAAGCTTTTTCATAATTCATGGATTTACATGCATTTACATTAGTCTTAATAGATATAATCTAGAGTTAAATTATAATAATTAAGTGTAGCTTGAATTAAAGTAACAACAAAAGCTGTATCATAGGAGTGTGAAGATGTAAGCTGTATAAATGCATCACGTCGACTATCAACAAAGCACTTCCAAGACCAAACAGAGAAGCGACTGAAAACACAGACGGGAAGAAGTAGAGACAAACCATTAAAGAGAGACTGACCGGGATTAAAAGAAAAGAGAGCGAAGCATTTGAAGCCGGAGAGAAGAGAGAAGCAGGAGGCCGCAGATAGACAGACAGCTGTAAATGTATTATTAACAAAGCATTCCCTACTGATTGTGGTATCAACATGTGCACAAACACACACACACACACACAAAGCAAAGATGCAGTGTTTGGGGCCAAGTAGGTTTGGCTTGTAAGCAAGTTATCATTAATGCAGAGGGGTTAAGACTTTGATACCTCACTATCCTCCTGCCTGTTTTACTGTGAACATCCTCAAACAGACACACACTTAGCCCAAATGTAAACACACGCACCGGCTCACAGAAGATAAAGCCTGACCTTGTCTTTTTTGCTTTGGCAGAAAAGCTTAACATGTGGACCCAAGCAGGGTTCTGAAACATCAAACGGTCACACCCATGTGGTCTGCCTCTCCCGTCTCTCTCATCGACTCACTTTCTGAGGCAATCCCTTTGTGAGCCAAAGAGCCGGGACACGCTGGGTATTGCCCTCAGGGAAAGACAGGCATCTAGGAATTGAACAAATGAATTGGAGCACCCAGTGATGAGCAAGTAGACAGCCGGGGTCAGCCTCCTCCAGTGGCCACTGATTCACAATCCCATACCTGTCCAACAGCATTAAAGCATCTCAGAGAAGAAGAAACCTCGAGGCAACACGCTATCAGCTGCAACTACACCTAGTGGTAGTTTTTATAATCTGCTTCACATGTTAGTTACTCTGATAAGCAGCTAATAATATTATCAGACGAACGGAATATTTGCGAGAATACAGTACGTTCACGAAAATGTGGATGCGTTTGTTTTCTTCATCTAGATATTGTCAAAGTATGATTGTAGGAGTTTCTATAAGAGCTACTGTAACAAAAAGCCATCACACACAGTTTAAACCTCCAGAAATCAGAGAAAACTAAAGGAGAACGTTCATTTTGGGTGTCTTAACTCACCTGCATTTTGTAACAGGGAGAAAGCTGAAGATCATAATTTTACCTGAAAAGACCTAGAACTGTATTTTTAAGATTTTAACTCATTATTTTGAGATGATAAATCTTTAATTTGAGATGTTATGTTATTATTTTTGAGATACTAGGTCATTCTGGGGAAAAAGTTGTCATTATTTCAGTAAAGTTTCCTCTGTTTTGGAGCTGCTGATCCAATAAAAAACAATACTTTGAGAAGTCATTGTGAAATGATCCCAGAAGACTGGATAAGCTAAATAAAAAAAAAATAAAAAAAAACAAACAAAGAAGAGATAATATGTATTAAAAGATTAAGACAGCGTAACAGAAAAAGTACTCCCTGCCAGATTTGTGAATTCTATGACCAAAATTTCAACTGGAATCTTTATTTGTCGGTACATGGAACATGTGGACTCTGTTTTAGACACATTATGAGCTGAACATCCAGGAACACACCACACTGAAGACTACGAGCAGTGGGCTTTTATATCAGGCACCCAAGGAGCAAATGAGGGTTTAAGTGTCTTGTTCAAGGGAACATCAGTCAACAATTTCTCTTCCAGTCCAGGTAATCAAACCGGCAACCCTTCAGTCACAGCCCAAAATGTACTCATGTCCTTATTCTTGTTGTTTTATGTAACTTGTCTGCATCAATTGCAGATATTCTAAAAAAAAAATTTAAAAAAATTAAAAAAAAACTTTTGAAATTTCGATATTGTTGAGAAAAACCTGTGGTAGACTTCCAGTATATGACAAATTCAAGCTCAGACTTCTTTTTATCACCTTGAAGGCGAGTGCTACACATGAAAACACCTGCTCAATTTACATTAAACCACCATCTTCAGCCTTGCTTAAAAAACAGATGCTATATTTGTCCTACAACCTTAATTTCACACCCTGTTTCCTCCTTATTAGGGGCCCTTCTGGGGCTCCTAACCTCCTAATCACCATGGTAACGGGACAGAAAGTGACACAGCCTTGGTCCCTCACCAGGTGTTGGAGAAAAAAAATGAGTCGAAGGAGGGAAATGAGGAGAGAGAGTGAAGTGTGGAGAAAATATGAATTATCAATGTGCTGTGAGCAAATGGAAAATTATTATTTTATGGTGATTGCATGATATGTGATTCTGAATCGTAATGATCATTTATTAATTCTTTCAATGGGATGAATATTTAATGAATGAAACAGAAAGAGAGGTTGAGGCCATTTGGGAGAAGGAAGATGAAGGCCACAAGTCACTATCAAGGATATAACATCTGTATGCGTACAAGAAATCCTTTTGAAGAACAGATTATTAAACTCATTATTGTGCCAAAGGCTATTTGTCTTCCATAAAATGAACATCAAATTAAGACTGCACAGACAATTGCAATCAATCCAAAGAGAATTTACTGAAACAACTTTATTCAGACTGCCGAACACAAGAGTTATTGGGGCAGAAAGAGTCCCTCAGTTTAGTTGACTGAATGAATAACCTTGACAAGAAGCCCAGGCCGTATCGCTGGGGTTTTTACTGCTAATTACAGACATCGCTGAGAGCGAAACATAACTCAAAATGCCTATGTGAATAACACACACACGTACAAACTGCTTGTGAGAGCACACTTCACTCAGCAGTGTCATACGCTTTCCACCTACAAGAAAACATCTCAACACGCTGTTCTCTGATAATGGCGGTTCAATTTTCTTTCACAAAAAAAAGTTCAAATGAGAAAGGGGGGATTTTCTACAGATTAAAAGCCTTTTAGTGTTACTTCTGCTCGAGTTGCTCCAACAATCGCATCTCTGCCGAGCAGATTGCCAGGTAACAGTCTGTGACATGGGAGAAAGAAAAAGCACCAGGGGAGGGGGCTGGGGTTGTGAGGCAGAGGAGGCACCAACAAGCCAATTCCTCACTCATGTTTTCATCCGTCTTTTACTGCCAGCGGAGCAAATTGGAGAACACTAGATTGTCATTGAGAACAGAGAGAGCGAACACACAGACGAGTGGGAGACGATAAAGGGAGACAGATGAGAAGGAGAGAGAAAAGAGAGACAATGACTAAACATTGAAAAGAGAGAGGACGACAAACGCTGTGAGGAGGGGTCCGACGACCACTGACCTGGGAAATGTTTGGGCCGTTTGTGGGCTGACCTTCGCAAAAGTGACTGTGGGATCAAAACCAGGCATGAGAGAAGGTAGTGTGAAGGTTCAGGACGTCAAAGAACCTTCAATGAACAATATACACATTTACAAGTGTGATGAAAAACCTTTGGACATTCATGACGCCCATGAAATCGGAATAAAATATTTGTATCTCTTCTCATGAAATGATTGTGACAATGTGATTTATTCTCCATAGATAAAGTGTAACTAAGACTCACAGTATGTGATCATTGCACCAGGTCAAAGGTGATTACTGATGTGCATAAATAGGAGCAAAAAGAGGAATGTGCCTGAAAATACAATTATTCCAACTTTATGGGTAACAGTGTTTTAACACAGACTCCAAGTGATTATCACCAGTACTCATTAAGATGCTGCTTACTTATTATATTGAATGTCTAAAAAAAAAAAAAAAACTTATTTGCATTCTAACTGGAGGCTTGTTTTGTGAATATTTTGTGGCTAATTTCATGTTGGATATCATCATTCACTGTGTGCACAGGGCAACTAAAAGCTTTATTTCCAAGCCTGTTTCGACAAACTCTGTTAAAGTTTTTTAATAAACTAAACAAAGCATATCCTGTTTAAAGTGAATATTTTTATTACAGTGCTGTTCCTCAACCGCTGCCTTCTCTTTGCACAGTTTAACAGTACAACATATCAACATTACATTAAATATTTAAAGCAATTTTGTGGTGCTGGCCTGAACTCATTTGTCTTTTGTGTATTCTTTTACTCCATAGATGAGGAGAAAATCTCCTCAGCTACAGTTAAACAGGAAAGATATTTAATATTCTCTTTATCAAGCCTAGAGGGGTGGTCATGGAGGTCTGCTATATTTATACCTCAGCAATAAGTCTCTCCTTGTCCACTGTGACAGCTATAAAACCACACAGGAAGTTAGTTATCCCGTGAAGAGACAAGAAGTCAATGTACACAAGCGGGGACATGCTAACCAAGGAGACGAGGCTTTTTGAAGCACAGCCCAGCGGTAAGCAACGAAAATAGGACATAAGGATATTTTTTTGGCTTCACGTGGATAGAAAAAGTGTCAGATGTTTGGGCACATGTTGCTCACAGTGATTCCGACGTGTACAAAAGTTCAGTCAGATGTAGTTATAACGAAATAGATCTTTTTTTTTGTCTTGCTGTGAGACACATTTCACCTTGTAGAAAATATAGGTAAAATGTAGGACATCGCTGACGTCCCTCTAGCTACAGGTTACCCAAAAAATAAAATAAAAAATATATAAACGTTTCATGAGGGAGCCAAAGCACTCTGGGAAATAGACTTAACTTCCACCAGGGTTGGAAATTATACTGGTCCCATGTCGCTCCGTTTGCTGGAACCGCATGATGTCCACTGTACTTGGAAGGACGTTTTAAAGACACTAGGAGGTATTTTCGGATTGTGCTTAATGTCAAGTTTCAGTGTTGATAATGATTAACGTACAGGATGAAGTCTTTATTAATAAGTAAAAGATAGAGGCAGAGGACAGAGAAAAGTCAGATAAGACAAGGGGGAAGAAAAGTCTTTCAAAAAAAAAAAAGGTAGGAGAAAATCCAACGAGGAGCAAAACAAGGAGAAATTACCGTGCAGGGGTAATCAGAGGCTAAAAGCTTCCCCCCGCTGACTCAAAGTGCTTTTGGGAAAAGGCCATATAGCAGGAATAAAGGGATGTGAAAAATTAGTGGAGCAACACTGGGCCCGTGTGACAGCCAAGGCTGAGAAAGCGAAGCGATGCTGATGAAGAGAGGAGCAGAACGACGAGGAGAGGGAGAGGAAGAGGAAGAGGGGGGAAAAAAAAAAAAATGAGTGAGTGATTGAAACAGAGTGAGAGGGTAAAAGTGGGAGAGATAGAAAATGAGCTTCAAGAACTCCGAAGGGGCTTTCTGTCCATTTCTGCATCATTCTGTCCTATTAGTAGTACTCTTCCGGCTGTCCAAACACCACTGAAGCCTAATAAAGCCTGAACTCAGCCACTTACACACACACCAACAAACACACACATACAGTACGATGATGGCCTGAGATGCCTGGAAGGGGGTATTTCCACAGGGCTTTTAAAAATGACCTCCAAACACCGCGGCCTCACTCAGCCACGAGCCCGGAAACTTTAATGGACACCATTTGGGAGTTTTCGGTGATTTGGCAAACGGCCTATTTGGCGCCAGCCTCTCCATTTTTCCACCCATTTTAAGGAGAATGGGCAAACAGAACTTGAAACAGCTTGGAAAGACCTTTTTTTTTTTGCACTTTGTTTGTGTGCGCGCCGCAGGAGGCGACCTGACGCGTACTGACGGTTTAGTGTCGAGATTTTAGCATAAAGTTCTGAAAAGTGGTCGAGTGTGTACTTTTGGAAGGATGAAGCTAAAAACAACCTTTTATAAAAATAAGAGTAAAACGCAGACGTCAAACAAATGGCCCGCAGACTAAAACCAGCCCGCCAAGGTGGTCCGATTCAGCCCATGAGATAGATTTGTGAAATCCAGAAATTACAATGACGACATTAACAATCAAAGATGTCAAAACTGTTTTAGTTCAGGTTCCACATACAGACCAATGTGATCTAAAGTGGGCCAGACCAGTAAAATACTTTCATAATAATCTATAAATAATGACAACTACAAACTTTTCTCTTTGTTTTAGTGGAAAAAACTGAAATTACATGAGCATGTTTACATTTACAAACTATCCTTTCGCAAATACTACGAACAACCAGAAACATCTTAAGAGAATTAAGAGTAATTTTGATCATATTCTGCTTGTTACTAAATGTTTTGTGTAATTGTTGATCCACTGTGATCTATAAGTAGGTAATGTACATATGTAAATGATAAACTGAGGCATAATATTGTTAAAATTGCACTTTTAATTTACATTTTCAAGGCCACTTTGTAGACGTAAACATTTTCATAATGTAATTTAACTTTAACTAATTTGCTCGATTAAATTACATTGTCGGTTAATTGCCTTTTTCCATGGTGGTATTGACAGTAGGGGGCGCCGCTGCTTAAACTAGGCTTCATGG
>JAPTYQ010000030.1:35160328-35172355 GCA_029814465.1 Ostorhinchus cyanosoma | reverse complement strand
CACTGTCAGCATTTGGCAAGACTCTAGCATTGGCAGGGAAATAACAGGACAGAAAATAACATATATTTGTGCAGAATTACAACATTGTTCATATGCTGGCTCAGTGGAATGGGAATCAGTTTTATAGGATACAAATGTACAGTCATGGAAAAAATGATTAGACCACCCTTTGTTTTTTTTTCAATTTCTTGTCCATTTTAAAGTCTGGTACAACTAAAGGTACATTTGTTTGGACAAATATAATGATAACAACAAAAATAGAGCGTAATAGTTTAATTTCAGAGCTGATATTTATCCATTTTCCATGTTTTCTTGATAAAAACCCAAATCACTTCAGTTCTTACTTTAATATTATGTCATTGTTCTGACAAAAACAGTGCTTTTATTCATTCCATGTTTTCTTTTCAGTCTGTTTTAGTCACATGATACACACAGGAGTTCGTACTTCATAGCATAACCATTGTTTTTGATTACTTTTGATGGTCTAGTCATTTTTTCCATGACTGTACGGCTGTTTTACTTGATTTTTAATTGTTAATATTCCTCAAAGACTCAAACGTCACCCAGAAACACCCACTGATCTATAATGTTTCATTCCCAGCTATTCAGTAGCATCATATCGGTCTCATTCGGACATTCTGAGGCATATTAGAAAACATGGAAACACTGTCATTAGTTTGCAACGTCGATTCGCCAATAAAACCCTTGTTATCTGGGAAAAAAAGCAATTTTAGATCCTTTGTTTTAAAAAAAAATTCAATTAATGATATATTTTGATGGGAAAAAGTCTCTTTTTCTTCAGTTTTCTCTGTTTTGATGTAAAAACCTTTCAATTTATTCTGAACGTCTACAATGGTCAGTAAATTAAATGTAGGAAAAAAATTGGATTTTCACTAAAGAAAGAAGAAATGTAGAGGGTGATATAAGAAATAATATTAAACCACTTAGAAAAGGTTAAATGTAGAGAAAATTCAATTGGAAGTTTCTACAAAAAGAGTTCTAGTAGGTCTTTAAGGGTTAATAAAGATCACATAGCTTTATTGTGATTACTCTAACACAGATGTGAATGCATTAGGATAGATTGCGTCACATTAAAACAGGAACTAAGTTGTAAATTAGTCTTTCTTCTTCAGCACAATTTGATGTCTGCAGAAATGTGTCAGGAACCGTTCAAATTTTAGGAGGTGGTGACATGATTACCGGAGGCGCCGCCATATGTTCAATAAAACCAGGGAAAAAGGACAGAATGACAAGAAAAGCAAGTCTTCTGCAGCAACTTTTCCTACACTTTTCCTCACTATCATATTAAGATTCCATGTATTACTTTCAAAATGCACATATTTTGACCTCCCACAAGTATATATATATATATATATAATCAGACTTTTTCTCAGACAATTTCCACATGCAGGTTAAACTACAGACCAAAGGAGACCGAACCTTATTTAGCAGAAGGAGCCTCGGTCCATTTCCGGCTTGAATATGTTTATTCACTTCTGGAGACTCTTTGGCTGTAATCAGCTTGCATAAATCTCTTTGATGATAGCCACTAGAACATCTGCTGGAGCAATAAAAAAAAATCCAGGGAGGCAATAAAATGTCTGGCTGAACATATGCTAATGGAAATGTGAGTTGTTTTGAAAAGTTTGTCTCAAAGTAATTGCTACAATGTCATTTGCGGAAACATATAAGAATTAGACTGAATGTAGCAACAGCGATATTGTTATTTGTGTATCTGCGGCGTGATGATCGCCCCAAAGCGTGACCGGGTTACCTAGTTAAGGTTGTTCAGAGTTTCAGACTGCTGAGCCAGCTTTGTCCTTGATGCTTCCCTCTGTCTTCCCTCCCCTCTGATGCCTCTTCTTCCTTACAGTCGCAACTCTCACACAAAAGCACACACACATATATGGTTTACTGCACGATGGATGACTGTATGCTACTTACCTTTACCTGCAGAATCAGGGTGAAAAGGTAAAACAATTAATCAGCGGGGTGTGTATGTGTAGCGGTGCACTTTCATATTACATGATTGACCCTCACACTCAAGGCCAGGAGCTTTATGTTGAATATCTCTATATAAAAAAAAGTATTTCCTTGAATGTCTTTTTCTCCTTGCTGCTGAAAATAAATGTCATTTGAACACAGTTTAATTTAGGCCAACTAAGCAAGAGGTGAAATAAAAAAAAAAAAAAAAAATAGTGAAACTCTAGCTGTTGGGGTGTGAAATGTCCCTGTGCATGTGTTTCCTTTGCAACTCAACACTGAATAAAACAGAAATTGTTTTCTCTCTCAACCATATGAGAAAAAGCACAGGGGGTGTTCACATTCTGAACATATCGCTTTGTTACAACAATGACTATGCCAATTGGGTCAGTGCTGGAGACTGTGGAAACAAGTCTGCATCCCATTTGTGCATCTTATTTGTGAGTAATTATGCCCAAACAGTTTGGTTGTCGCATTTCTACATATGCCAGAGTTAAGTGCTTCAGTATTTCAACATGAGGTAACCGCAGATGGTGTCTGTTGTGACTAAAAGAAAGCTATATTCAAACAGAAAAAAAAGGCAGATTTGTTATTTTTGGAGAAGGATTGGAGGGTATGCATTTAGATCGATTTTGCGACCGAGGAAGCTGCTCCCAAATCATCCAGTCCTCTTGTCATATGTCAAGCCGAGTTAATTGTGAGAGTGGTGTGGATGGGTGTCTGTGACTGGATAATTGATCCATTTTGTGGGTGTGAAAACCACCCGCAGAGCAGGGTGAAGATACAGCCTCAGAAAGCATACACAATGCTGTAATCTCTCCCTCTGCTCGCCACGGTACAGCACGGAGCTGTGGAATTTCTGCCATGTAGCAGCAGAAACCCTGCTGAGGGCTGAGGAACAATTTGGATGCCTTGCTTTCAATTTCAGCCTGAAGTCTCTCAAGGGAATTGCCAGTGAATCTGTGCAAAAAAAACCCCAACGAAAAATAATGTTAAATTAAAAAAAAAAAAAAAAAAAAAGGTTTCGTTTTACTCATCCACTACAACTCATGGTTAAGAAATTGCAGTGTGGAAGTGTTGAATATGCTCCTGTTTTGTGTTAATTATTAATTTGTTTATACTGCTCAAATACAATGCAACCTCCTCTCACACAACACCAGGCAACCTCTGAATATTCTCTTTTTTTTTTTGTTTTTTTTTTGTTGTATTTTCTTTCTAAATTTCAGCTGGGTATTCATCAAAGACCGTAGTTGCAGTCTGCAGTGTTGTGTCAGTCTGCCCTGGCTCAAACAGGATATTTTGCTTCCATGTGTTTAATGTCTCAGCCACAGCAAGTTCCTACAGCGCCTTTGTGTGAGAAAGAGAGAGAGAGAGAGAGAGTGTGTGTATTTACTGTTGTGGTTGTGCATGTGTGAGAGACAGCAGAAGCAACAAAAGTACCAAGGGAGGTGTGTACTGTAGATATTGTGCACGGATGTGTGTGTGAAAGAAAAGGACACAGGCAAAAATAAATAGTTGTGTATGTGTGGAGTGTGTGTGATGTACTGTATATGTGAGCTGTGGCAGTGTTTTCCTTGAGAGCTGCAGACAGCGGTGTAATAGATGGTTGATTAGGGAGGCAGTAGGGGAAACATCAGATTACTCACTGACACTGGGTGACAGTGTGCTCGGCAGCCTCCCAGGCCAGAGACCTAATGCCAACTTCAGAGCAGTAACAGCATGAGAACACCATGTACCAAAACCAAAATTACCCATTTGATCAGCCGGTTTACATCCCAATTTTCTCTGGGCAGGTTCGTCTTTTTGTTTATTCCACAATACCATGATTCTGCCTTATCCGTCTGGATCTCCGTTAGTTGTTTTCAGCTGAATATCTCTGCAGCTACACACAGATTGTTCCTCTAATTCATTACATTGTTTATCTGCTTTGGCATCACCGACTCTATGTAAGAAGTGGATGCAGCCATTGGCCGTTTTGAAGACACAAACAGTTCTTATCTGTCATTTAAACAGTGATGCTTTTAATTGGAACAGAACGTTAACCCATAAACACCCAGTTCTCAAATGAATGAATTTTTCTATTTTTTCAACCTTTAATGACTATTTACTCTAATATTATACTCTTTACTTAGCATTTTATGAGTGAAAATCAGGTATTTTCCTGTATTTAATTCACTGATTATGTAAATGTTCATTAAAGCTCACATAAAGGTTGAAGGTTATTATATCCAAAACAGAGAAAACTGAAGAAAAATATTGTTTTTTTCTGCTAAGAACATTGTTAACTGGACATAAAATAAGCGTCTTCAACCAAACTCCATGAGTTTTATTGGTGAATCAATGTTGTAGAAGATGACCGTGTTTCCGCGGTAACCTCGGCGCCTCTGAACGTCCAAATGACTCATATCTGATGACCATGAAAAGATGACAAACTGCATTTTACACCAATTATTTACATGTATTGACAGGATTAGTCTATCAACAGGTATTTAACATTTCATATCAGTGGATGTTTGGGTCTTTATGGGTTAAAGCTGGATATGATTATTAAAGCTGAGCCATAAAAAAATATACCAAAAGTACATTTATCATGAAAGAGGATGTTAGATAAACCTAAAGATCAAACGCATACATGTTGGGGTCTATGGGGACTGATGCTTCTGGTGTCAGCCCCGTGTGGTTATTTGAGGTACTGCGGGTTTTGATGCTTATTTATCTTCATTTTTCAGCCCTGGAGTTTGACGCTTGACTGGCATACTGCGCCGATCTGTATAAAACAATCTAATATGTTGATTTGCTCGAGGGCTTTCTCCAATTGATTAAAAACTTAACCAGACTATGTTGTAGCCTTTAGTGATTCTTTGTGTCTGTGAAAGAAACATGAGAGACGTATGTGTGTATACACTCGCATGCATGCAAATTCAGGCTCGTTCCTCTGCATGCCAGTCTCAAGGCCACATCATTAGAGTATGAGGGCTGTAATTAGTGAGGCCATGCATATTAAACAGCACCCCGCTTCTACAGCCTCGGCAGCCTTGAAAAACACCACTCCGCTGTCACTTGCAGCCAATAAGCCACTGTTAATGTCCAGAAGGTTGCAAACATGAACCAACAGAGCTCTAAGGATGATTAGCTACCAAAATCAGTCGTCGCGGATTCTGGCGTTCAGGCTTCACCTTTATTGCTTGATGTGAACAGATTTTAGCGAAAGTAAACGAGGGAAAATAAAGGGAAACAGACATTTGATTTCTCCTTTTAAAACTACCAGCATCACAGAGGATTATGAAGTAGCAGAAAGCCCAAATATGGCAGTTTCAACAGCAATCAGGAGGTGATATCACTGTGTGAAGCTATGCCAGAGGTGTGTCCATCTGTGCTCTGTTTTTCCCTCTTTCCACATAATGAAGAGAAAACAAACAGCTTTCGTTTTTTTTTTTTTTTTTTTTTTTTTACTCTTCTCAACATCAACCAAATTATACACATGAAAAGGAAGAGAAATGGGACTGAAATTAAAAGCGGTAAATCTGTAGATGTGTTATTCCGTAATATTCCCCTGCGCTCGACTCTTTTCCCAAATCAATTACTCTGAGGTGGAAGGAGAAGAGCTTGAAAAGTGAGAAAAGTGGAGGAGGAGGAGAGCGGAGTATACGATGAACGGACACATGCTTCAAGAAGGATTTTAGACGAGCTGGAGAAGCCTCAGTCTGTGTGGGTGCGACGATGCATGTAGATTATTATTATGTTTTTGAAGACAAATGTCAAAAATGTACTGAAAGTGACACTTTAATTAAAAAGGGGAAGGTTTGCGTGTGGTCTGTAGTGTTGGTTTAAGAGACTTCTCATGCAATCAACAAGAATTGAAGACATGACCTCCTTTTCTTTATGAAAGAAAGCTTGTTTTTTTTCATTATTTGTTGTGTAAAACCTCCTGATTGAAAATGAAAGTGAACCCAAGCTTAAACAAAGTGTACCAAACAATGCCCTTATGATAATTGTGCTAAAGACCAATTACTGTAGTAAAACGTCGACAGTTTTCCTATTCAGAGCAGCTTTTTGTATATGAGAATATATCCGTTTGGCAAATACTGACCTAAAATCAGATGTTCTTCATATCCTGGTCCTATTTACATTCAGAGAAGACATTTGTTGTAATGAGCGCTTTTGGGCATGGCACGGAAACACACAAACATAAAGATATTATCAGCAACAAAAAATCTGCTGTACAACATATGAAGAGTGTGTAATCCTTTGGAAAACCAATGATGGATAATGTCATTTCATCATACCACCTTCAAGATTTAACCCTAACCAGTAAAATGTTAGAAACAGACTGACTTCGTGTCTGGTGCAGAAGAGTGAAGTATCAGAGAGATTCAAGAACACCCAAATGAAAAGTCTGTGGAGAAAAGCCATGGGGACTGTACAAATCCCACAATCGCACATGTCATTGCAGAAGGTCAACAAGGTGATCCCGAAAATTATGTGAAACTATAAATACACAAACCCTGCAGTTGCAGCCTGGACACTGAATGTACCGTGGATACCACTGAGACCGTAAGAAATATAATTGAGCCTTAAGGGTGAATAATGTGAGGGTTAAGTATAGTGAACATTGGTATTTTTTTGTAAGATGTGGGACACACATACTGAGTGGCATGTGAAGTGTGGGTGTCAGGACAGAGTGTTTCATAACATGAGTAGGTGCCGAACAAATGTATTAGAGCATTTTAGTTCAGGGGCCACGTACAGCCCAAAGGGACCAGACCAGTACAATAATAACCAATACTTTTTTTCCTGAATTTTCTTTTTGTTTTAGTATGAAAGTGGATTTACATTATGGAAATGTGAAAAACCTGAACAACCATGTACAACCTGATTTTTTTTTATTTTTTTTTTTAAAGTGCAACGTCAACAATATTATGTCACACACAGTGGATCTCTGGCCCCTTTTCCACAGCACTTCTGTTGTGGGAATATTCCGCCTTTATTCCAGAACGACGTCTGTGTAAATCAAATGGTGGGATCATTTGGTCCCCCCTTTATCGTGGCTCTGTAACGCCTCTGGAGGAAGTAACAGAGCCGTGATAGAGGTAGAATCAGGATTCTGGAACACTATGTAACAAGAACACCTCGCATTCCACAACCGAGGTGTTTTGATGACATATTGTGTGTGTGGATTTCAAAATGAGCACGACCAGAAAGAGTGGGGAGACGCCGACATCCACAAGCTGTCGTCACTTCGGGCGCCGGACTCTATCCATGCTAACATTTGTGGGATGGTGAAAGACTCTGGAGAGGTTAGCAACGCAGGTATGTTCAGGGTATTTCCGACACGTCACGCGATACGCTGCCCTGCGTCACCGCTCCTTTGATTGCACAACACAAGGCCGATGTGTACAAGTCCAGCCTGTCTCACCTCTGTTACTCCTTGGCCTTGGCTGTGGAAATCGGTCAATGGTGGAAAAAAAGGTGGGATCACCATCTCATCTTTTTTTCCAGGATCTTTGTGTAAAAGTTGCTTATAAATGCAGAAAAAATCTATTAACAGGCACGATATTATAAAATTACGCATATTCTAAAAACATTTCATGTGGGTTATTCACCTTTTATTGTTAAAGGATAGTTTGTAAATGTAAATATTTTCATCCTAAAATTTTACTTTTTCATATTATGTCATTATTAAGTGTTAAGCCATATTTTACTTGATATCACATTAAGTTGTATGTGGCCCCTGAACACCTCTGACTGTTCATATTTTCAGTGTGAATTCTGCTCATCCCGTGGGCTGTAGCGAACCATTTAGCGACCCAGTCATAGCCTGCAGGCCTTATGTTTGACACCCCTGTATTAGGGAGACTAAACATTGTTCACCACTCCCACATGTGCTATGGCGCTGCTGAGGTACAACCACCACTGAGCGCCCACATGGGTCTTTAAAGACACTGCACTGCATCTTTATCATACTCCGAGGGAAGCTGACTAGGCTACAATGTACTGTCTATTTATCTATACATTGTCAAACTTTGGTGTAAATTATTTAGCTTCTACTATATTGTGCATTTACCCCCTGTGAGTATTAGATTGAGTATATTTGCTAGTTCTTTTTAACCTTGCAATACCAGAAACAACTCCCGACGTATAACTGAGTCTGTTAATCGATGTAAACAACCTCTAAATCAATGGAAATAACATCAAAATGACAAGAGGAAGAACTAAAAAGATCTAACAGCACACACTTTGTATGTTTTTTTTTTAATCCTCAAGAAATATAACAAATAGATATGTGAGAGGAAAAGGTCGCGGTGGTGCTGAGGATGATGATGGAGTCGCTAGAGAAAATGGCAAGTTGAAAAGTAGTGAACAGACAGAGAGCGTGGCAGGTGAAATCCTGTTGTGGGATGAATAGTGCAGTGTTTTCCACAGTCTTTGCTTTGATACAAGCATTCTGAACTGTGCTGCATTAAAATGTACTCAGTGTGCTGACACCAGGCCCTGGCCACCCTGCAAATGCAGCTTTCTCAGTGGAGGAGGACACTGTGGATCTTTATATATACAGAATCACAGACAGCTTTAGACACAGATGGGAAAACAATATTTCTCTGAGAAAAAAACAAAAAAAAACAAAACAGCCAGCTCTGGAGAAACGGAAGGCTGTAAAGCAAGATCAGATTGTTTTAAAGTTACAAGTTTTTACGATAGGGTTAGATCACTGTTAACTGCATTAGGCGATATATTAACATTTACTCATTCGTTTTTGCAGTAAGTACCTCTTTGCTAGTCATAATACTTGACAGCTAACGGCAAAAATTACATCAAAACTCTTCAGTCCAAAGCTCAGAACATCTGTTACTAAAGAGGTGGTTTGTGTTTCTGAGAATATGCGTTTTATAGTCAATGACATGCTGATTTACTGGCTACTGCAGTAAAAGACATTCTGTTCATACGGAGGAACAATACGGATGTTAGTAAAAACCACAGGTGGTGAAGAGCAGAGTTCAAAACAATACCTGAGGTATAATAAATGGCTGGGGATTTGATGTTGAAGTAGCCTATGCATTAAACAATTTCCACTTAAAATACACCAGGATCGAGTGGCTTTTGACATTTAGAGTGTAACTAAACCCAAACACATTCTACATTCTGATTATACAGGGATACTTTTTCAACTGTGGGGTCATTCCACAGATGTTGGTTATAGACTTATTCTAAACAGGTTGTAGAAAAAAAAAAAAAACCTCTATTAGCTGTCAAATATCGGGCGTATTTTGCCAGTCGTGCAATATGAAGGATATGTTGGACATTTGAGGCAAGACTGAAGAACAAATACAACCCTGAATGTGTTAAATATAGATTTATGTCCGCTGACAATAAAATGGGGCCGAGACACAAAATGTTAGCATGAAACCATCCAAAATGAAACTTTATCGGGAGTCAAAACCGCCTCTGTGAATGTGTGTGTAAGTGAAAACAGCCTGTTTTGTAGGATTTACTTAAGTTGTATGCTTCAATTCTATTAACTTTATGCATTTTCATCCAGTTGTGAGAGAGATTTACGAGCATGGCCTGAATGCAACGCTTCCTGAGGTTGTTGTTTTTTTGTTTGTTTGTTTGTTTCTTTTTTTTGTGCCATTGCAGTGGGAAAAACTCACTAACCATCATGCACATTATAGACATGACTGTATTTTAGTTGCACTCAACGATCATAATATTTCATAATAACTAACATATTATAACCTTGGTCGACGAAAACGCAAAATAATCTTAACCAATACTGAAAAAGATTCGGTGCTGACTTTTTAAATAAGTGCAAAAATGCATGTGGTGTTGTTTCAATGTTAGAGCTCAATCATCTAAAAGAGAGAAAACGGAATGAGACAAATCTGCACTTTAACAGAATATTTTCCTTTTCTGAAAATGAAAGCAGCTGAACAAAAGTAAAACGAAATGGGATTTTTTTTTTCTTTTCCTTTTTCCCCAACAGACAGCAGGCCTCTCTGCTTCCGTTAGCTCGTCCAAGTGGCTTTTTATTATAAACAGTCCTTTATGAAAAGATCCCTATGAGTCAAACAGCAAAGCTTCAATCAATTACAGCCATGTAGGCGAAAAGGTTCAGACAATAAGTGTGGGTATCAGCGCAGCACATGGAATCCAACAATGCGCCGTTGACAAAGCAGCAATATGGAAGTCATCTACATGTTGAAAATAATATCCCTCACAGCACTATTAGAAATAGAGGCAATAAGGAGAAACATAAAGAGGGAAGCATTAGTGTAATGTGTGCATCTCATTCTTGGAAACGTTTCCATGAATGGGTGGATAACGTCTTCTCTGAGCTTTGGGCTGTGTTTACAAAACTATATAAACAGTAAGCCTACGAATTGATAATACAAAAATGACTTCTCAAAAATTCTGGCAGAAATTATCCACTGTTCACAAACAATTATTTTCCACAGTGCCAGTACTTCAGGGGCCAAGCTGGAGCCCGAAATGTCTGAACTATTTCATGGAACCGAGCTGGCACTAAAAGCCACTCATTCCTCGCGGCACTGTTCTGTCTGGCATTTTCTAAGTTTCAAATCAGGATTTTCCTGTCATTATAACACTGGCATTTATTTTTGTTCCAAAGTTTTCACTCTTTTCTTACACTGACGTTGGTCTCTAGGAAGCACAGCTGTATTCCACTGCTAAAAAAGAAAATTAAAGAAAGAAAAAAAATCAACACAGGCAGAATAAGGGCATCGATGTAGAGAAGGTCGACATCTGTCTCACACAAAAAGTGAGGACAGGCAACAAGTTTGAGCAACTTCTGTAAAGTAAAGAAAAAAGATGTAGGAGTCAAAACCAGGGGGAAAATGCCAGAGCTTGAAAACACATTCCTTCTTTCTGTAGTTCTCTGCTAAAGAATGAAAACTAAACTTAAATACAAATGACCTGACTTTATTTTGTGCTATTACTTTTCCATGTAGAGACACGGTGCAGAGAAATAGAGTCACGTCCAGGTCATATCTGATCAGCGATTGGTTAATACAGCTGTCAATCACACTTTAAACCTGTCTAAAAAATCCAAAAATATAGATACAAAGCAGATGCAGAAGTCTCGTGTCCTCTCAGGCCGCATGAATTACAATAATGTTGAATAGTAATTATGGATTTTTTTTTTTTTTGCAGTGACGTTAAAAAAACTATTAAGCACTGCAGCTTGAAGCCATTTTTAATATTTCTTGCTGCTTACTTTCATTTTGTAAGAACTACTAAGGGCAAGGAATTGAAGTGAAAGGACACAGTATGAGACTGTACACAGTTATTCACATTTTTCACCTTGTTACTTTTATACTCATTCATGCATTCACATTGGAGCAAGTAAAAAAAAAAAAAAACCTTTCTGCCCTTGAAAAAATGACAATTTATTGAATACGTCAGTTTCATCTGTGTATATACAGTGTGTATATGTGAATATCTTACTATAAAAAAAGAACTACAAATAAGAGCACATACAAAATTGTTTTTTTTAAATGATTAGACTGTAACATGTTTTACTCATGCTACATCTATTAAAAACATTTGCTGTAAAATACGACACAGTAATGGAGTTTGTATACTGAATAACACAAAACAAACCAAGATGTATTTCTTTTATACTTATTCACATTGGAGCGAGGAAAAAAAAAAAACCTTTCTGGCCTTGACAAAATGACAATTTAATGGAAAATTCAGTTTTATGTGTGTATATACAGTGTGTATATGTGAATCTCTTATTATAAGCAAACAAAAGGACTACAAAATAAGAGCACATACAAAATGTGTCTTTTATTCACTGCGAAATGTGTGTGTTTTGTTTTTTTTTTAAGTGGTAAGAGCTTGTGACATGTTTTACTCATGCTACTCCTATTAAAAACATTTGCTCTAAAATACAACACAGTTATGGGGTTTGTATGTTCAGTAACACATAACAACCCAAGATGTATTCAAGACTCATCCGCGGGGGGGGGGGGGGGGGGGGGGGGGGGGGGGGGGGGGGGGGGGGGGGGGGGGGGGGGGGGGGGG
>JAPTYQ010000030.1:35149570-35160318 GCA_029814465.1 Ostorhinchus cyanosoma | reverse complement strand
GTATTAACGAAACATCCGCCCCCCCCCCAAAAAAAAACCCCAAAAAACATCAATAGCAGTGAATTTTGCTTAAATGACCTCATCCAGCACGGACGTACCAACCATAATTTCACAATGTTTTCTCCAAGCTTTAAACCTAATCAACAATATTAGAACAATCAGGCTGATCTTTGAAATGACATTTTTGCTTTCTACAGTGATGTGCCCCAAGCACCGAAAGCATGAAATAAATGTGTTTTTGATGTAATTGTTTAAAGAACTAAGACGAGCGGAGTTCAAGAGGGCACTTTTGCCTCCGCGCTACATGAAACATACATTAGAGGTACGCTATGGCTTCATCAATATGGTTTTGTCCCTTCTGGGAAAGAGCCGGAGCCAAAGCTATCTGGCAACACATGACAGCTGGCAGCCAAACAAATGAGGAGAGCTTTCAGAAATGTTCAAAGAACTATTCAACGTGACAATTTATTTGTTTATGCTTGCTCTATAATCATGTGTTGGGGCCTGAAATGCCCATGCTGTTATGAAGATTTTCCACACCCATCACGGGTTTGGCACGCTGAAGAAGACAGGGTACACTCACATGCATTTTGTTTTAGAAACTTCAATGGAGATTAGCAGGTCATCGTCTGGGAAAATGCCATTTGAAGACAGCGAAATGTTGACGGGGGCAATACACAGTGAATTGGTGAACGCTTGGCCAAAAAAACAAATATAATTGATGAAAATGTTTTCTATTGTTGCTCAAACTCGTAAAGTAAACCACAGAAAACTCCACGAATTACAAAACTTCAGCCACACATCCACCGCCAAAATGTAATCAACTGATAAATACAGAAAGTCTTAAGCAGAACATTATTTTTAATAGGCAGTGGCTGGATGTTTAAAGAAAGGTATTCCGATTCCAAGTAAACGCTTTTCTTTGATTAATGCTTTGAGATTGCCACTCTCACCGTGTCCGTTGTTCCGCTCAGGTGGTGTGGCTGCAAAACCAGGCTCTCCAATTTGCCTAATTTCTTCTTGGATCAATCTAGGAGCTGAAGTGAACAAAGCCGTTGGGTTTTTCCATACAGTTTTCTGCGGTGTTAAAGTGCATTAACAAAGTAACTGTAAGACTGAACCACCTGGGCTTCCATACACCGAGAAAGAATATGCTGCCAGACCAAAGGAGAGGTTCACAGAGGGAATGACAGGCGAAAAGTGAGAGCACCAGATGCAGGTGTTTTTATAACACCTTTAAGGAATGCATGACTAAATTATACAGGGAACTGTCTAGACATCTGCGTCTCCTCTTGGACTCTCACACTGTGGACTCCTTGGACCACGGCAGGGTCTAAATCTCAAGAGATGGCAGCCATCTTTGTAATAACATACTGTGCAGCAAAAAGCAATGATGAAAGACAAAAATAAAGAAAGTGACAGATGAGGGGGAAGCAAAGGGTAAAGAAATGGAAAGTATGAGGAAAGAACAGAGTGACTCGAGGCTTTTAAGGCACAACTTTTTGGAGTATCATCTATCTGTCTTCTGCTTGTCCATGCAGTCCTTTTATTGCATCTCAAACCCATAATAAAGTACTTCATACAAACCATGTGGGCATCTCTACACACATAATTGCAAGGAGCACACTTGTTGACATATAATCTGTTAAAAAAAAAAAAAAAACTACGCGGCTTGTAGTTAACCGTTCTGATCTGTATTAAAATCTTAACTACTGAATGTAACACTTTTAGGAGTTAAAGCTGGAAATGTGTCATTGGCATCGCACATCCCCTGTGCTCTGCTGCGGCTGTTCGCACCCAGCCTGAACCCCATGTTGAGGGTTTAATTTAATTTTTACTGCGTTGCTGGCCACGGACCCGGGTCCCACAGTATTAATGAACTTAGCCAATATAAATGCAATCATGCCTGAGGAGCAATTACAAATCTAATTGAGCATCTAAACAGAATATTAAATCGGCGTTAAACCAGGCCTCTAATTTAGAAGACACTTAAAAAGTCAAATCCTTGCTCATAAAATAAACACTATATTACCAGAGGAAAAAAAAATGTTTGTGATGAGCAGAATAGTTCTGTTTTTTTGTATTTTGTTTTTTTGGTTCAACTCTACTGGGTTCTAAAGAAACAGTACTAACTTACATCAGAGCAAATATTGTTTTTGCTGTTAAATCTTTCCTACTTTTCCTTTTTTGACGGTCAACACCAATGCCAAACGTGAAGCGCACTCGCATGTAAACAGGTTTACACGGACGGTAGTAAGACGACGATATACATTTCAAATTGGAGCATCCGGCCAAGAGCAGGTCAAGTTTGTTGATGCCTCTCAGCTATGTCGCACCCCCGATGAGCAATGTGGACACCAGCTGCCACTGTGTGTACTCGCAGTAGGCACCAGCGTGTCGCCAAATGATGCTCGAGCCAAAGACAATTAGCTTCCCGGGCTAGCCGTTTGGCAGCTCCACATTATTAAGAAAGTTTCCAATGTATTTTGCAGTCCTGGATCACCTTTTTGTTTTCAAACACGGGGAAAAAAAATCTTAATTAAAAGTTCACAAGAATAGAAAACTTTTATTTGAATGAATGACAAAGGAAAAAAAAAAAAAAAAAACCAAGCGTGTCCTCTGGTTTGGCCCCTGGTTGTATAGCTTGTTGTCGATAAACAAAGAAAATGTGAGCGGGGAGATGAAGAAAAGGAAAGCTCAGACAATTCAAAGAGGTTTAGCACCGGTGGCTCCTGTCTGTGGCGGCGTGAGCCTCTGCTGCCGAGGACGGCTCGGCTTCCTGTCTTAGGGCAACAGCGAGAGAAGAAGGGCAGAGGAGAGCAAAGGGGAGTGGAGGAACTGAGGAAAGCGACACACAGCGTCGAGCCCTGAGAGAGCCCTGGGGGAAGGTTAACTCTCCTCTTAGTCCGTCTCTTCTCAGCGTCTTCCTTTTCTCCCCTGCACCTTTCGACACCTCAGAGTAGCAATTAGCCAGCAGCCAGGCTCTTCACCTCCGCCTTTACTGAATATTAACACAAAACACTGACTGCATCCCACACAAACTGCACCTTGATGCGTTTCACTCGTATGGAGTACGTAGCTGGAAGTGGCCCCTTAACTTTTATGTGTTGTAAGCGTAATATGAAAACATGTTTTTTCCCCTTAACAAAAACAGACTAAATGCACAAATATAAACATAAAGAAAGTAGGAAGATGCCTTATCCAGCAGGGTTGTGGAGTGACACTAAGTAGGTTGCCTGGCTGTGTGGAGCCAAGCTGGCCTGAGGGTAAGCACTGATTTACCGCCTCTTGCAAAGAACAAATAAATCAACCATCACACTGAGCCAGACACAGACCTCAAGAGATGCCTCAATACCACTGTTTATCGATCTCCCTGTGTGTGTTTGTGTGTACGTCTGCGTGCGGGAGGGAAAGAGTGTTATTTATTTCGCCGTTTATTCATTTGTTGGCAAGAGGTACTTTATCTACCCTGTGTTTGAAAAAGTTAATGCGCTTACTTTTAAATTAAAGACCCACTTAGGTAAGGTTGGAGGGCAAACTGGAGCAGTAGGAAAGGAAGGGAGGAGGAAGAAGAAGAGGAGGAGGAGGAAGAGGAGGAAGAGGCGGAGGGGAGGAGGGCAGCACAGTTGAGAAGGCCAGCAACCCTTGCCGATGAGAAGGATATTGAATTTCAATTAGCACACACCTGCATTTACATACAGCCTACATGGCAATGCTTGGGTAAGCAATTTAACACTCCAATTCAAACAGCTGCTCTGCATCATTTACATAAATTAATAGAGCAAATTAAAATTCTATTGAAGTTTTTTTTTTCTTTCCTGCACATACTTTTCCTCTCTCTTCCTTTAAAAAGTGAGTGGAAATATCAGCAAGGGGTCAGGGCAACAAGTTGGCCGATCTAATTTGCGACTCCCGGGAGAAATTAGGACTCCGCCTGTTTTGACTAAATGTAAACAGCAGGTAGCTGACAGTTTCACTCACCGTGTTACCGCACTAACTCTGCCTCTGTCAGTAGTACATCTGATTCATTCAAGCAGCAGCGAGCAATCAAGGGAGTCTAAAACCATACACACTCAAAACACCGCACCATGACCAATCTCCTAAAGCCTCAATGCACTCACTGTGAGACCAAACCGCCATCCTTCAAGCACATGCCAAGAACTTTCAGTCTACATCAGGATTAGTGATGGACCGGCTCCCGAGTGCTCATATTTGGATCTGCACTTGAAGGTGTCTCATTACTGATACTTTAATGATATGCACTTTGGTGCAGTAAAATACTTCTCCAGCAGGAAGAAAATGAGTGTGGCGTTTTGAGGTCAGTAACACAAACTGTCGACCGTGCCAAGCCAACATGTCTCATGCAACGCAACACTGGGTCGAGCCAGCTGGAGAAAATCAAAACAAAATTGGAAGGCAAACAATCCAGGCTTTTAAAAAAATAAATAAATAATAATAATAACAACAGCACAAAAAATATCACTTTCAGAAGGAAAAAAAAGATGTTAAGCCAGGATGATACTGTGAAATCAGATTTGGTTTTGAGATTCTCACCAAACAAATGTCTTTTATTTGCTACAAATTATTAACGTGATAATATTCATGAGTATATTACTAAAAACAACATGTTTCTCAATAAATGTGAACAAGTGTGGAAATGATCTCCTCAACACACAGTATGAGGCCAACAATTATTGGCCTGATTAATTACTGGTTGGAACTCTCACCAATTATATGACAATTAGTATCATTAGTTATATTTAATCTGTGAGCAAATACAGTAAATTCACTTAAAATGTGCTATTTTGGCTCAAATGCTGCCACGTTTTCTGTACCACAATCTGCTGCTGCAACTTTATTTAATAGAAAACTTCAGGGAGCTGTAGTGTTTTACTTATTTTTTTATTTATTAAAATTTGCAGTTAACTATATAAAGAAATGCTGCTGGGAGCACTCTGTACATTTGCTTGAAAACTTCTATTTTAATTAAACATTTGCTTAAAGACAAAGTTTTGTGTTTGAGGTTTTTTTTTGTTATTCTACATTTTGAGACCAAGATCTATATATTTACAACAACATTTAGATTGGAAATATTAATTACAAATCTCCTTGATTACTAATAATTGATATCGTATTCACTTGGAAAAAACATAACGGTAGATCCTTAAAGAATGTGTTTATTTTAGTGAACAAGCAGTGCAGCGCTATGCTGTGGTGCTATTCAAGACAAGAGGAGAAATCCAACCAGGTAAAAAACACATAAAAAACAGACATGAATGCTCTACTCCATTCTGCAAAGGACACAATACCCACACAAGATGAATAGCTCGAAAACATTTCTGAATAATGCCTTTTTTCCATAAGCCTTATATATGTATGCCTCTACATTTACTAATTAAGCATTTATTCATGGAACATTCACCCAAACCACGTTAAGGTGTGACTTACAAGTGGAAAGGCATAAGAAAAGCACAGGAAACCTGCAGGAAATTGACATTTCATATTCAGGTAATAATGTTTGATACATAGACATAAAGACAGGTTAACAAGATGTTAATGAAAAATCCATAGCTAAGACGAGTGAATACAAAACAGAGATATGATAAAACGAACACTGGTACAAGGTTAAACACATGAACACAACACACACAGAGCGCCTGTGAGCCAAGCAAAGCTTACAAAATAGTTCTTGGTCTATTTTATAGTCCAGCCTTATTATGTCAGACAGCCTAAGTTCAGGTCTGAGGAAATGAGCACGACGACAATGTTTTTTCAGTGTCTATAAAGTAGAGTCAGACTTGTTTCACTCTGTGGTCAAATATCCCTTGGAGAAGAGTCTGGTTTTCATTGACCCTTAAATGGCTTTGACAAATAGCAATATGGCTGTTATGGATTTTTACTGTATACAAATAAGAGAAAACACTGACATAAGTAAGGGGCCAGTGCCAAGGTCTAACAGAAATCCAGATGAGACAGAGGAGGAAAAAGGCACAGTGAAGTTCTGTTGAGCATAAGGTTTTGGGTGTCTTTGGCTGTGGTATCGCCCCCTGGTGGTGCTTCCAGCCACACAAACTGCTAATGCGTGCGGCTGCAGAGTAACTTGTAGGCCGTACGAGGCTGTATGCCCAAACACCTCCTCAATCTGTCTATTGTAGAAGAATACAGCGGGGAGCTTGTTACACACAACTGTTTCAGCTCTGCCTAATTTGTCCCTTTGCCGTTCTCCGTCCCCCGCATCTCTTTCTGGTTCCCTCCTCCATCGCCCCTCCCCAAAGAGCTCTCTTTATTCCTCCGTCTATTAGAAGCATTACTGAACTGTGACTGAGTCATTTCAATATCGCCTCAGGATGCAACACACAGTGCTTAATTAGCTTGTTAAAAAGGGAGGGAATCATAGAAACGTATTTTCCCTCTGCCTTCCACCCCCACAGTGTAACCAGGTGTGGGCCCACACGGTGGCACAAAGGTGTTGTGTAGAAATCTCAAGAGGAAGCAAGGCCAAGTTCTGGGTGGACGCACCCACTGCAGGCATCCGCTTGTCATCATTTAGACCCCTACTCACATTAACAAACACACCAGGTACACACAAACACATACACACCCTCCTCAATCACATAACGAGGCAGTCCAAAAGGGACGGCTCCATTCTTCAGAGGCCAAGTTAACCACAGTCATTAGTCTTGCTTTGCTGCCTAATTGGTCTGGCGGAGGCACAGGGCCCGTTGTCCATTCTGACTGAGTACTCAGCCCCCTGAACACTGGCGCACTGCAGAGCACGCAACACTGCTACACAACAGTGCACTCAAGATTGATCTAAAACGCACAAGTACACAGGTGCGTGTTCCCCAGCCTACAACAATTACTAACAAAACTGCAAGGTCCACTTGCACGTAGCAACGTTTTCTCTTGCTAACTTAAGCATAACTTAAGTTAACAAGAGTGCAATCAACCTCATCTAGAATTCACTCATTTTAATGCTCATACTGCGAGGACTGTGCAGCCGTTAAATTTAAATAAGCCGGTGGCGCAGTGGGAGATTTATGCTGTACTACCGGAAGCTATAATACAGATTGTGATGGATGCTACTCTGTGCTTTCACTTCTGATTTAAAACCTGAATTACTCAAACTATGTCAAATGTGAAAAAAAAAAAATAATGCAACAGGTTGTGTCATGTGTTCAGTCAGGGTGGGTGGTTCTAATACTCAGATTGAGATGTGTTTCAGATTCACTGCATGCCCTGTCATCCTAGCAGTGAACGCCGCTATTATTACCAATTCAGGAAGGTCACCTAATGTGGTTAATGCATTAAAACAAAACACTAAACCATGTGAGAGGTATCACATTCATACACTGTGGTGTAAGTGCTATAAACAGAAAATTGGTGAGATTTGTTTGCAACCCAATAAAATACACACTCCTGCCACAACTGAGATCACTGTAATGACCAATAATGTTATCCCTTACCCTGTCAATTAGGCAGGGAAGAAACTGAGGGTGTGCATTGAGTCTGTAGACAGAGTATATATCATCATACAGCAGCAGTTTCCAAACCTTAACTGCTTGAGATGCAAACTGAATCAATTTTATGTAAATATGACTTGCCATAATGGTATTTTGACACCATTTTCCATCGTCAAAACAATGCTGAACTGAACATATTTTGACGAAATTCTGGAATGTCTTTAGGTCATTTTCATTTTTGTCTTCTTAGATCTTTTTACTTTGTTTTCTTCCTCTTACATCATTTGCATAATTTTCATCTCGTTACATCCTGGAAGTAAAACAGCTTTTCCAGAGAATATTACTGTATTTTCTCCAGGAAAATTAATTCGCATCTCATTACATACAGTACTGGAAGTAAAACAACTTTTCCAGGGAAAATTATTCTATTTTCTCCAGGAAAATTGATTCGACCCATTTGGAGTCCTGACCCTATGTCTGTGGGAACGGCACTGATACAAGGTCAGGAATCAATATTTTACAGCAGTGTAGCTGAGACTGTATCTTGTGATTCTTAAAACTCATTTTTGGACAGACACCATATGCATAAGTTTCTATTTTAAAAAAAAAAGTTGAGTGAAATGTCTGAAAATTCCAACTGAATCACTATCTGTCACAAATCTTTGCAAATAAACTTTTAATTAAAAACCAATACAGTATTTTTGAGAATTGCCTTAGCCTTCGCCCAATGGTAGCCAGGATAGGCTCTGGCTCCCCTGCAACCCTCACGAAGAATAAACCGCCTGTGAAATGGATGGATAATATTGTCTAACACCCACAGAAGGAGCCACAATCACCAAAATGTGAATTGTATTCTGCTATTACGGGTGGATACTTTCAAATAAATCTGAGTAACTTACTTTATGTGTTAGTTCCTACTTGTTAAAGTTGAATTCGTTTACCTTTGTTTGTTTGTCTGCTACTCAAATTCTGTCTGGAGACACCTCTACTAAAGATGTCCCAAGTTAATCTTAAAATCATGACATGTTAATTATTTCCTGGCAGAGGATTTAATTTCTTCAGGTGATTGACAATAAGCTTGCTATTATATAGCCTAATGCCCTCAATGACAAGAAAACACTCATCTTGGGCAACAACTTGGGAAACAAAACCAATTAAGGCTTAATATTTACTTTGATGAATGATTTGGCTAAAACAATTTTCAAGTGTGCAAATGGATTTCGTACTCCACAAGACTGAATGACAGCAAATGAGTCCTTCTGAAGGTAGAAAACAAGCACTTGATAAATACTGTCAAGAGTGGACAAAGTGCACTTCTGCACGCTGCTATACTGTTGTGAGTAGATGGTAAAAGGAAAAGTATGGGGACAGCAAAGAAAAATAGGCCCTTTGACTGCATTATCATAAAATAGAAAAAAACAAAAAGTGAACTAATTTGAGCGCATATATTCTTGAGAATGTGCTTCAGATGCTTTCATTGTGGCTTTTTAATTCCAGTGCTTTTGGGCGCCATCATAGCGGAAAACAACCGACCTGACAAGCAAATTACAACTCCCGCAAACAGTTGAAGATGTTAAATTCCTTCCCGGAAAAAGTGCAGCATCAGCCCAACACCAAATCAAATCTTCCAAGAAAGTGCATCACACGAACGCCAGTAAAAGTGTCGGTGTGTGGCATGACTGACAGCGCCATGAATCCGCGTTGCAGTCTTAAGTAGACTTCGATCTTAAGTTCGAATGGTTTTTCGTCGAGATCAAGTTGTTTTTAAGTGTTGTTGACAGCTCTGCTCTGTAGTAAAGACCAGCTCCGGCGTGGAATCACAAGGAGCAAGTGGACACGAGTACACACAACAAAGCCCCTTTCTCTTAACTGCCACATTGCACTGATGTCGGCAACCACAGCATGTGAGCCAAGTCTCTAAGAATCTCAACTCATCAATTATATGGTACTACATATTAGGAGCTAGAGTAAAGACCCTCAGAGACAGAGCTATCAGCTGTAAGTGGAGTCAAGCCTCTGTTCTAAGCACCACATTGATATTGCACAGGTAATTGGAACTCCAATGTCACTACTTTGTCTGAGGGACTTACATAAACAAGTACAGAGGAGATATTCCATTTATCTTACCTTGTGCTGAAGAAAGACACATCATTATACACAGAACAGTAAGTATAGTGGTCTAACTAGGCTTGTATGTTTGGGAAATGGATGGAGCTGCAGCGTGTCCATGGTTTTTCCAGAAAATAACCGCAGGTCTTGTGCAAGTTGGGAAAAGCAGAGGGAAAGGATATAGACAAACAAAATACTTCATTTTAAAACATCGACTTTTGATGGAGAAAGACTGTGTTTGCAGTATTTCTTCGGGGGCTTTTAGACTTGGAGTTCTTCCCACAAACCATTTACATTTTCTTACATATTCAACAACCGTTCCCAATCTGATTCTTCCAACCGAACTTATAATTCGGTGGAGCAAAATGGCACCGGTTAGAAAAGCCACTTGAGTGTCAGTGTTATTGTGCCACTGGATCTCGAGCTTTCAGGGGCAGCTTGGACAGAAAGCAATACTCGACAATGAAATTCAGACAAAGGTGAGAGGGCGACAATAGCGTCTGAGTTAGGTTAGGGAGCAACAATAGCGTCAACATGTACATACGCCGCATGATAATTGCATTGTTATGGCCAGTCTGCATACGAGTGGGTCAGTTTTCTTTGGATGTCTCAAGGTTGTCACAGCCAAAGAAACGTCCCCAAAGGTGCACAGCAGGGGATCCAAAAAAATGTCCAGCTGCAGCTATTGCCGCCTGGGCAATTCAACAAATCCAATCCAAGTTTTGCCTGTGGACTCAAAGAGGTCATTTCTTTCATGCTTGTCACATTCTCTGGGTTTAAAAAAGGAAGAAAAAAAAAAACACTGCATGCAAAATGACAGACACTTCACAGTATAATATACAATCATTTTTAAGGTATGAAAGCACCTTTTTCATCTTTCTCAACACCTTTAAAAGGCTATTTTTCCTACAGGCCAAATAACTTTAATCAAAACTCCCATTTCTTATTTTTTCAACTGAGGGATGTCTTTAATGATTGAAAGGCTGGCTCTTTTCTTAATCACGTAATACATTTACATGCACAATGAAATTCCACTGTTATTCCAAGTCTAAATCACATAAAAAGCAAAGTCTGTCCGGATATTCTGAACATTTTTCAACTCATACATTCAAGTTTTCGCAGCTTTCTTTGGACACCTAAACGGAACATTCACAGAAGTGTCTGAGTTGAGGATTT
>JAPTYQ010000030.1:35136153-35149470 GCA_029814465.1 Ostorhinchus cyanosoma | reverse complement strand
TAAAAAGTTAAATAAGAATATTTTGGAATAAAGTCCAAAACTGGAATATTCTGTTCTGTGTAAATGGAATAAATGTTTTCCTTTTGTCTTTGGAGTCAATTTTATTGACACTGTCAACTAAAAAAACTATCCAGTCAACGATATGTTTCCATGTTTTGTTATTTAACTTAATTTTATTCATGCATATTTTGATATTGAAACTTTTCATCATTATAATTGTCATGTTGTCATGTCAATTGTCATGTTCTTGTGCATCTTATATAGTTTAAAACTTCCACCGTTTGGAAAGTGTTTGTCATGTTCTGATTATAACAAATAGTTTAACACAACAGACAACCATCTGGTTTCTTCATCTTTCACTCAGAAACCAAAAAATTGGCCTCTAATCACAAAATAGTTTGGCATTTTTGCTAATCGTTATTGTACATGTTTGTCCATATCTTCCTGTGTGCGTTCCATTGCTTCCAGTATAAATAAACTTTTATAAAAACTATAAACCAGGTTGTACTCAAGGTGCAGCAAAAGTACAACGGATAAAATCCATTTGAATCAAACCAACTTAAATATTTCCCTCTTTGCAACTTTTAGAATTAGAAATGGAAGGGTCTTTCTTACACATTCAGCAATGGCTCCACTTTTGCTTTGGCCCTCGACCCCAACAGAAGCAAACGCAACTATGAACTCTGCCCATTCACCAACACTTCCTGAGCCAGCACTTTTTCATGCGATTTCATCAGAAACTTTTCTTCTGTTGTATAAACAGCAAAGCTTTGCTGATCTGTACCTTTTAGAGGTGGAAGGCCCTCCTCAGAGACCCCAGTCCTACTTTTTCTTTTTTTTTTTTTTCTTTTTTTTCCTCTCTGCCTCCATCTCCCGCTCTCTCACACACACATTTACACAACACAAACAAAGGACGGGCCGTGTCTATCCCAGCGGTCTGAGAAAGGGTCACGGAGGTCACGCTTGCTGGGCCAGACTGCTCCCAGACACTATGGTGCAGATCAGTGTCACTCCACCTCACACCGTGTCAGCCTGAAGTGACAGAGCAGACAAGACACCCCTTCCTCCTCCTCCTCCTCCTCCTCCGGTGAGTCGCTCTCGGTGTCGTTTCTACAGTAATTCCCTATTGGTGCAGCAGGCGTGGGATGCTGACTATGAGTTGGAATGAAAGGACGAGCAGGGAGCGACAGAATGACAATGGACGGGGCAGGAGGGTAAGGAACATGGGAGCCGCACCCGATGGCCCGAGTTACTGTCTACCCTCTGATAAGAGACATTTTAGATCTGTTACAACTGACCTAGAGTGACTGTTGGGGTTAAAGGTCAATCCCTGCCCATGCCCCTATTGACCGACATACATATATGAATATAAAATCAACATACGTGGGTTCACCGGGTTCACAAGAACAGCAGAATGAAATGACAAAAAAAATCAGATTTCATGCATATTAGAATATAATTGTATGTTTGCAAATTCCCTTACAAGCATACCAAATCAAAGCCAGACCATAAATAAAGGACTAATCCCTTCCCGTCCCTTGCCTTTGTCTCCCCTGACCCAGAGAGCTGTCAGAAGAGCAGAAAGGCCATCAAACACGCCCACTGAGAAGGCTGACATGGACCAGTAACCGTGACCCAGGACTCGGGACAATGAACTGGTCAGAGGGAGGCTCGGAAAAGGCGGGGAGGGGGCTGAAATGCCAAAGCAGCCAAGGTGAATCGTGCCCACAACTTAAAAAAAAAAAAAAAGAAAGAAAGAAAAAATGACCCAGTTTTATTGTAGAACCGGAGACACCATAGGAAAAAAAAAATAGACAAAAGACTGGAAGCAAAATTAATAGCGGGACAGTACTTTTAACAGCGATGGATTGAGTCTACCCGGCTGTGGCCATCGCTACTGCAAGTCTGTCAATATTTGTTGGCTGCTTGAGAGATAGAATGAGGTTCATAAACATGAGAGACACTGCATCCTTTCTTCTAATTACTACTGTCTTACTACAAGAATGGACGGAGTTGTCACTTGGGGAGGGGCTGAGAATATGAAGAATTAAAAGCTTGAAGAGAGAATGAAAGAAGTGGGATCCAAGGAGGAAGAGATGTGATGCTGGATGGAGACAGCAGGAAGACAAAAAGGGCAAAAGACAGAACAGAGAGCGGATTAGAGGAGTGTCACGGCCCTGAGAGTTCACCATGCATCTCGACCCAATATCCTCTGCTCTCACCAAAGATAATAGAACGAAGGCGAGGGAAACCACGGGAGGGAAGGAAAAGGCACGAACACAACAAGCAGATGTGTTGTCTGGCCCGCGCTTAAATTAATCCTCCTCCCTCATCCTGCTTTCTCCCTTTTATCAGTCAGAACAAAGGGACCTGCTTGTGCTTCAGGTCCAGACAACAGAGGTGGTCGGACGGTGGATTCAAGTTCTTGCTGAGAGAGGAGACCAGGGGGAGGGGAGGGGGTGTCGGGGAAATAAGGGATTTGAAGTTGAGGGGGGGGGTATAAGAGATGTGGTTGAGTATGTGCCTACGTGCCAGGTCAGCCAGGGTCTTATGGCAGAGGGAAGATGGGAGATGAGAAAGACGGGGGATGTTTGGGGGTTTGGGGAAGCTGGCGGAGCTCAGGGAACACAGAGAGAACAGAATCAAACACTGGCTCTCACAGAGCTCAGACACACTCATGGGCTTAGAGTTTGTCTGAGCTGAAGAACAAGGAGGGAGGAGACAAGAGGTACAAATTAAGAACAAATACCACTTTGTTTCATTTTGGTCAATAGTCAGTGTTTGTTTTAGCCAAGATGATTTGCAACACTTTTTTTTTGTTTTGTTTTTTAAATCTTTCATTAAAAAGAAAAAAAAAAAAACCCGACAGAATATCCTGTGAAGTTACTGAAACGACTACCGTGGCTACAGAAAAAACAGATTTGGTTCAAGATCAACCCGATGTGAGACTGATTCAAAGACATCTTTGCCATTATTGTCAGATGTATTACTTTTTGTGTGAATACAGTATTTATTGGTGAAGAGGTTTTATAAAACTGTGTTTCCGTACAATAACAAAACATTAACCTATTTCAATGTCTTGCTTTGGAGAATGTTTTAAGTTAAAATACAGTATGCATCAAAAATGGATACACCTGTTTTATATATTCTCTTGACTTGTATACATCTATTACATGCTCTATTTTTGAAAAAACAAATAATATATATATATATATATATATATATATATACACACACACACACACACACACACACAGACACACATATATGATTTTTTTTTCTCCATTTAACACTTATAAGTGTTTCTAATAGTTTGTGCTACTTCTTTTCATGGGGTCAGGGGTCACATTAAAGAGTCATTTTAACATTTAGACCACATTTAGTTCATTTTAGTGTGTCTTTTAAGGCTGTGCAAATATTTATTGTATTTTGTTGTATGTGGGAAAAAAAGTGAATGAGAATAAATATGTATGCTCATTTCAACCCTGTAAAAATAACAAAGCTAAAAGTGCACAGTATTGTACATCCACTAAACACAATATAAATCAAACTGAGTTATATCTTGAGTCAGTCAAGTTCAGCCACACAGTGCTGAGAGCTTTTATTGCCTTGTGGCAGAAAACACATAATATGTGTTTAATGTTGAAATAAGGAGTTAAAATAAGAAATGTCTGGTGCAGCCCTGCGGCTTTATATTTATTTGAATGGAATTCATCCTCCCTTCTGACCCGCTTCAAGTAATTTCTTTAATACAGTGTCTTACTTTCTTACCATTAATATATTTTAAAAAGAAAAAAATAAATAAATCTAATACAACACTTGACCAGTATTCAGAGGTTAACAATCTGTATTCAAAAGATTTATAATTGACAGTGAGGACTCATTTCTATTGTGGTTTAAGGGCAAATCTAAAACAGCTCTGTCATATCAGACTGCCAGTGTGATGTCACTGGAAAGCAGCAGAAAAAAGTCGAAAATACCAGCAGACGAGGAGACAGACAGCTCTTCACGTCTCAAAGAGAAACTTTGATATTAGATATCATTGAAAACTATCCAAAGACTCGCCAAACTAGCCAAGATCGGAAACAATGACAAACTTGTTTAAAGCAGACTGTAGTCAGTGCGTGTTCCTCTGTGTCTCTGTCTTTCATCCATATACATTTCTTCTCCTCGATCATGCCTTTAATGGTCATCATGGAGCCTCTCACTGCCATCTGACATGAGAACCCATGTACACAGCTTTTGATTGGTCCCTGTGAGAAAAGTACAGTAAACCCCTTCCTAGTGGCAATTGGCCCCAAACTCCTTCATGGGATTAGGGTGCGACCTGTAGAAAGGCTGCAGATGAGCAGGGATGGACACACACTGAGCTGAAAAACCACAGGAGTCTTGGCTACAGAACATCTAAGCCTTGACAGAGGCTGAAATACAAGCCAACATGTCTTTGTGTCTGAGCATGAGTCCAATTACTAAGCTGTGTTTTTCTCCTGTTCGTAAGATGGTAGCCTTGCATGCCACCTGCTTTAATCCAACTTTTTTCATGAATTTTTGGGGATGTTTTATGCCTTAATTACACAGCTGACAGGAGAGATTAGACAGGAAAATGTAGCGAGAGAAAGAGGAACGGTAAACGGTACGCAGCAAACATCCCAGATTGGACTTCACGGTCACTGAAGTCCATTTTTTTTCCCCAGATTTCTTTTTTTTTTTTTTTTTTTCCCAGTTCTGTGTTCAAAAATCTGAAATGATCACTTCATCAGTTATGTATCCGAGCAGGAAAACCACTGAAAACAACAAAATGGGATGTAAACGCTATCAAAAATGATTTAAAGGTGGTTGTCTGTCACTTAAAGAAAACAAAATATACAACTGTAAATGTTACGGGAAAAGTGTGAAAAACTTAAAATCCCATAAAAACAGATATTTTCTTCCTCTTTTATTATTTTTTTTCTTTCCATCTAACCTGCGTTTTACAAAATATTTCTATCCACATGACATAAACCAGTAAACACTCGGATAAACCACTGTTACTGTTGGACTTAAAACTGTGGACACTAGGAATAATACTAGACATAATACATAGAAAGGCTAAAAGTTAACTTCAGTGGTGATTCAAGTATATTCTTTACATGATGTAGATTCAACGTCAAGTCATATTCCGATTTATAAACCTGGATTTGATGTTTCAGGTGCAGGTTCATTGCACAAAGTAATAGAAATGTGTAAAATTAAATGTGAAGCTTTGTTTTTCCCTGTGCACACAGATACAAACAAACCAAAAGAAGGAGAAAAAAAAGAACAATTGCAATTTCAAAACTCCATTTTGCAAAACATTCACATTAATGTGGGCTGAACAATCGTCTAAGTCAAGTTCAAATTAAAAAAAGGTTATACACATATATAAAAACATGAAAATATTTTACTGCAGGTGACTCCTGGAAGCTGAAGGTAACAAAAAGGGATTATTATGGTCACTAGATTTCACTTTAATAATTTAATATGATTTAAATGTGAACACAAAATGTCCGACTACCACCGACACAGTTTATATATATTTTTTTAATTCAATAACCTGCATGTGTGCGCACAAAAATAGCAGCTTGAGTGCTGTTCCCCTCATCTTATTCACCTTTATGAGTGTTCTCAAGCTGCTGGCGTGATCAGAGTAATGCATTTCTTCCAGTTTCACATCACATTATGGGTTATTACTGTCCGCACGTTGTCATTAAATGAACCAATGGACTTTATTTACTTTTTAAAGCATTGCAAAAACAACAAGGGGTAAAGACAGAGCCCATCGGACTGATAATGGGAATTTTTAAATGCCCTCCTCCCTATTTTCCTGTTAATGACAAAGAATTCTTGAGTCAGTCTGATGGCTGCAACAAAATGGCTCATTTAAGGCTGAGTCTTTCCGGCCCCTGCTGTGAGGAAGTATTTAACAGCCATGTCTGCCCCTGTTGACTTGCAGCTGAAATGTCCTGACTTGTGCTAATGGGAAAACATTATGAATTAAAAGTACTCTTTTCTCTCGCATCGTGCCTGCTGAGGCTCTGCATCTTTTTATGTGGAATGATGCAATCGTCTCTTGTTCCATCCTAATCCGGCAGATATGTTGACAGGATCGTTGGCATAATATCAGTTTCACGGTATTGCATAGTGATCTCCCTTGCAATACACACTGCAGCGTCAAACAGCTTGTAGCGCAGTTCTGACAAGACGCTTGAGATCACAGGTGCAAACTGCGCATGCTATGTAATATTCAGCTGTAAAACAAGCAGGCAGACTTGTAGAAAATAAAGTCAGGCCACTGTCAGATATCAACAGGGACTACGAAAGAGCTCTCTTCTGTTGTTAGAGGAAAACTTTGATCAAAGTTATTTCTCCTCATCCATCTCTGACTCTCCTGGCCAGTCATAAATCATCTTCACTGTGCCAACTGTCACGCTCAGTCCCTTAGCCGTGAAGAGCTAATTCACCGGCATAACACTCTGAGCAGATCTCTGCTCTGCTGCCTTAGCATGGAAAAATACTCCACAAAGCACTGCTCCTTTTGGACTTGGACTCGCATGTCGCTGTCTCTGCAACCGTTTGTAAATAATCTAACATGACCTTCATGGTGATTAACACGAGTCATACGGATATTACGTTGTGTCTGTGCTATTTCAGACGCCAGTCAGATGGAAGTCAGGCTTTAAAGCTTTGACAACTGTTAGGTCAGACTGATTATTATTTATTGGACAGTCCTGAAATTGATTAGCATTTGCAGATATCTTGAGCTTATATTTACACAATAAGGATATATTTTATCTCTTTGTAAAATGGCTTGCGAGTCTAGTTGACATGAATGAGACAAACCTTTTTAGCCTTTAACTCCCTCGTGGACTACAGGCATAAAATTATTTGCTTGGCTGCACTGAGTTCTGCCAGAGCGTATCTGCAATGCTAATAAACTCCATTGGCGCTGGCAGGTAATAGCATGCTACTGTAACTTTTCTACCTCAGCTCAGCACAGCTCAATCAGCCCCCGCCAGAGGCCTCTCCTCTACGAGTCCCCGCGGCTCAGAATCAGCAACTTTCAATCTCGGTGTGTTAGCACGCAAGAAGACGCAACTGTACGTTTGGGAAGGGTGATGAGACAAGCAGACAGCGCGGCGTGAGAGTGAGAAAACGGCCGGGCCTGTACACACACACACACACACACACACTCACACATTTTGTTACAGTTGCAAACACACACATACTGTCTAATATCAGCTCAGTCCCCGACTCCCTTTAAGAGACCTGAGAGCCGAAGAGGGGGAAATAAATACTCTGCTTTATTACTGAGAGAACGACAGAGAAGAGAGGGGAGGGGAAGAGGAAAAGTAAAATAGAGAAGCAAGATGAGACTGTGAACACACACACACACACACACACACACACACAGACACACACTGCTATGACTGGCTCTACCTGATCTTGCTGAATCCCATATAGTAGTGGAGAACTCTTTAATTCCCCCCAGTCAGCAAACCCTTACTCTTGTCCTCTCATATACTGTCAGCCCAAAAAGTAGAAAGAAAGCCTGTATACACTATATAAATCTGCATTATAATAATATACAAGACACAGTTATGCACCAACATCCCACATAATGAGACTAACTTTCCCTTCTGGATTCCCAACCCAGAGTAAATGGACGTCAGACAGAGAAAAAGTACACGAAAGGTCAGTTGAGATTTTTTTTTTTTTTTTTTTTTTGCCAATATTGTGATTTTCACTGCTTTTTCCACATGATCTACACACCAGACAGTCATGTGACTATACACCTAAAGAGAGGCTGACTAGTCATCTGTTTCGTGCAGATAATACACAGATTGCACAATAACAGAGAATATGTTATCATCTTCACACAGACACATTTTTATTTAATTCAATTGCAGCCTTTTGCAATTATATAATTGCACAGGCTGACATTGTGATTGCAATTTGATGACTTGTGCTCTATGAATAAATAATAATGAACACAACTAATAATTAACTAAATAGGCCAGACAAGATGAAATACCTGGAATTTTTACTTGCAAGTACAGTATGATCAGATGTTAATTTCCCTACCACTTCATATCAGAGCGACATTTGATCTGGGCTGTAACAACACTGTAGGGTTTAATTCCCAAAAAAGAAAGAAAAATTGCATGTTATCCAACACCTCTACAATAAAATGACTTTCTGCTTGAACTTAAATGTCACATTGTCAGCGTTTTTACAACTGACCAGGTCCATCTACTGAAAAATGACACTGGCTGCAGCAAAAAAAAAAAAGGCTCAGAAACACTGTTGAATAACTGTTGACACCTTTGTGCAAGTGCAAATATATAAAACCCTGCATTTTATAGGTGAGAATAGTTCGGCTCACCACTATCTGCTTTATAACCTTGAACATTCTCAAATCAGTGATGAGATACAGTCACTCTAGCCCTCCCCTCGCTAAAAAAAAAAAAAAATCTGTGCAAACGTCACTAATCAGAAGTGATCTTTCCATCTATCTTTCAGTCAGAGTGTGCTGAAGCTTTTGTATCATTCTATATGAAAACACCAGATTCGTACTAATAAACAGGTCAAGGTAAAGGTTTTTCAGGGCAAAATTTCTGCCGTGATCGCTTAGACTTCAAAATAAAAATATAATGCTGTTTTAATACACAACAGGCTACAGATGATTCATTTTCTTTCAGGGACTCAGGGTAAGTTCAGAGGTTTCGGGGCTTCAGTTTCCTGTGGATAAAGACTATGTGACCACAAGATAAAGAAGGGATCATAATCGAAATACAGATAAAAATTAAAGGGGGCTTTCATAGAGTGATAAAACCAGTACAAAGAGCCGACCTAACTCTCTCAGAGCCTCATATGAGTGTGTTGTGATTCTCTGTCGTATACTGTAAATGTCCCTGTCTTTCCTACTTTGAATCACACAGTGGGTGGAGTTAGACTCAAAATGGGGTTTAAGTAACAGTTTGATGTATTTTGTGAGGTCCTTCACTTTGTCACAGTTAATCTTATACGGTTAATTTCGTGGCTCCTATGCAAACACGCAGCAAGCGGTTTCTGCCATTTAGAGGATTTTCATGCGAAGAGAAAAAAAGGACTGAGTAGTAGATGACGTTGAGTCCATTTACATGCACACCAATACGCCGATCATTGTCCGATTTCTGGAGTTATCAGATTATTCAAGTGATCATGTGAACAAGACAATCTGATATGCTTCACCAGATAATGACAGTTACCTGATTATGAGAAATTGGATTAACACACCCGATTTCTCCAAAAAAACTCAATTTTCCTGCATGTATACAGGTTAATCTGATTTATCGGGTTGTTTTAGGTCTGAGCATACAGGTAAAAATCATAGAAAACGGATGTTACATAGTCACATGTGAATCGTAGACAACAGCAAGACGTTTGAGTCTACTGCCACTATGTACGTACAGACTCCGAAAGAAATCTGATAACGGGCTGGAAGGTCTAAACCAAGGATTGTCGATTTTCCCATTTCTTCAGTCCATGTAAATGCATCAGATCTGCTTATTACAGGTACCTGAATATCTGATTTTTATGCTCATGTAAACAGGCTTACTGTGTAGGGAGTTGTTATTTTCACTGCAGCTGCTGATGAACATCTGATGTAGTAAAGAAGTTCACATGTAACGACATATATAGGACACGACATACATTCATTCTAAACTGATGCTATTAGTAAAGGATGATGCTTTTGATAGTTATTGTTATACATGTTCTCTATTATAGCTCTAACCCAGTAAAATGTATGTTTGCTTTTCCAATTCTCATATCTGCACCGACCACTGAATAATTTGTCGTGAAGAATAAGCGGTTGGTTGAACATACAAACATCCAGAGAAACTCAAAGAACTAACCTCCTAAGCTTTCTACCTCTGCTCTGCATACTCTTTTCCTTTTATATTCCGCATTCTCTTGACTCTGTGTTTCTCTCCATCTCTACAACACTGATTCACCTTCCATTTGTGCTGCCACATTCTTAAATAGAAGTGTGAGAAAGTGACTGCGAAGGCCAGTGTTCTCACTAAATCATTTTCCCTTGATGCAACAGTGCAGCAGAAGGAGGAAAGTATTCCCTGACCTAGTGCCATAGCGAAGGTTCCCTAGAGCCATTAAAGGCCCTACACAGACAACGTAAATGTCCCCCGGCACATTTCTCAGTGACCTGCATGGAGAAGGAAGAGATTTTCAAGTATATATATATAAATATATATATAAATATAGGCTGTGGGTTTGTGTGTGTGTGTGTGTCGTCTCCAGCTGTAGTAATCCCACGCTACTCTGGCATGGCTCCAGCAGACATGGGAACACCACAATGGATTACTCATGGAAGAGAGGGATTTACAGAAGAAGAGAAAGAAATCAATGGAGGAAGGTACAGTAAAAGGCAGGGAGGTAGAGCAAAGAGTTTCCTGAATGCCATTAGCTCTGTATCTACACAGGCACAGTAAAAGAGGGGCATTCAGTTTATGATTACCATTTCTATCGATACAGTTCAAATAAAGTGGGACTAAAAAGTACCAGGGTAAAATTATGCCACCGCTGAAATAAATAAAGTTGCCCTTAGTTCCTTGGTGACTCTAGGGAGTGAAATATCCTAAAAACATAAGTGAAAAAAAAAAATAATAATAATAATAATAATAATAATAATAATATCAATAATAACATACATTTCACTTATAAAAGTGCCATACTGTAAAAAAAAATTTAAAAAATTGTTGAATTATTTTATTGAACTTTCACAATGACTAATTTGGTCCATAAATTCCGATGTGAAACGTTCCCTGGACTGAAGAGCCAAACGTCAGTCCAACGAAAAGAGTTTGTGTCACTTAAGCGAGAAAAAAAAACTTCTTTTGGACGTTTCGAACTTTGAGGCCAATTACAGGATGTTACATCAGGCTATCATCAGTCATTTAATAAAAGAAGAAGGAAAAAAGGAATTGGGAGAAAGACAAATGAGTTGTGGTGGCAGTTTGTGACAGAAGGAGGAGACAAAGCTGGAAGTTGTCGCTGTCTGTACTAATGCCAGCTAGTGGCAATGAAATTAATCTGTTCTTTTGTTTTTCTGCTTTCAAAGGGAAAAGGCTACCTGAAGACCTCAGATACACACTCATCTCCAAAACAATCAGTGCAAAGTATGGTGAAACATAGCCCACACAGGTGATGACAAAATGATGTAGGGATGTCATATAAATGTTCTTTAACTAACCACATGAAGTGACTGCAGTGTGACATAAAACTGAACTCATTTTCAGTTTTTGCTTCAGATGTGAAAAGGAAAAAAGTGTCTTATAAATTTTCCTCAGTTCTCATGACTGTCACGCAGGATTTGTCTAAGCTATCGCTATGCTCAGTTTATCACATTAAGGTATTTAACAGCAGTCATATTAGTCCTTCTTTACCGACCTCTTACTGCAGATTCACAGCGAATAAAATCAATGCTACTTATGCAGAAACTGCTTTTGTTTTCTTTTGGAACATTGTATTAACTGTACTGTACTTTAAATGCCTTTGTACGTAACAAAGAGGAACTAAGAAAAATGATGTTTATTGTTGACTTTTTTCTTTTTTTTAATAAATGAAAGGACATTCTAAATAGCTTAGATATTTTTTCACAAATACTTTAACGATAAATTTCCAAACATTTTGAATCACCATCCAAAGCTGCGCCACAGAGCAGCTCATAAGCCTTAGTTTTGGACTCATAATGCACATGCACACGGGCTCAGAAATGCAATCTCGATTTATCAGAAATGCAATGAAAACCTATTATGGGCTTTAAATTGGATCAGGTATGCAGAACAGGACGGGAGCAAAAACATGATTTTTAAAACATGTTCTCAGGCCAACGGTTTCAATAATATAAGATTTATGAATCTCACATAGGAACCAATATCCATGCTAAGAGCCTCATGTGTGAGTCCATGCTTTCTTAACTCTCTAACTCTGTCTGTCACACACAAACACACACATAACCCTCCCACTAGGCTCAGCTGCTCCTCTACCTCCCACCGCACTGACCTTCACCTGTCACACAGGCTTCATATTTACAGTCACTACAGCCCATCTGCCCACACTCAGCCCTGACTGTCAATCAGCAGCGAGCCGCCTCCCCCTCTGGCAATCCATCAACGAGCCTAAAGCGCAGAGCGGCGTCACCCGGCATAAACCCCCCGACGCGCACACATACAAGCGAGCCACTTCTCGACTTAAGTTTTTGATACTCAAACTTTTAAGTACTCATCAGCAGTTCATACCGACTTTATCCAACTCATTTCCTGCCAGTTGTCTGTGATTTGCAGCCTGTAGACAGCAATCAGTAAAATTTTAGCCCAAATTTTTGACACTAACTAGTAAAACAGAGACCATTTACGGCAAAGAAACTGGCATCAGACCTGATATCTATACATCTGACATTAACGTCCAACAGAATACACGTGAAAAATGAGTGTGCTCAAGGAGGAACAGTTGGTATATAATCAGAAACAGCTAATTAAAAAAGTGAGGTTTGGGACACTGCTCACCTGGCAATATATATGTATGAGGGTGCATATCATGCAGCTAACAGTGTCTTTTTCAATCGTGAGTGATGCAGGACAGATGTGAATAGTGAACAACCCATTCAGCAGTTCTACTCTCTACTTCCAGTCTAATAGGATGCAGTTGCTGCCAGTTGTCCACAGTCAGTCCTTGTTAGTCATAATTTCAGTCCTGTGCAGGTGCAAAAAGGTCAGCGACAAATTTATTTTGCGCAGATACACACATGTGAACACACCTATGTTTCCAGTCACGGCTCGTATTTCCATCCCTTCACCGCCGTCTTAGAAAAGTGGGGCAAATGCTCCGGGTCCAGTATGTTAGCGCTTACACACACGTACACACAAACACAACACACACCCGCCCCTGAAGGTAGTGGCGTCTGGGTAGGGGTCCATTAGATTCATCCCCCTGCATCTCAATGACAACCACACATCCACAGGGATTTATCTAAATGCAAATCAAGCCGCCTTCACTCAACGGCGCACACACATAATTTACTTTACACGGCCCCAAAATACACGGCACACGCTGTAAGAGCACCGCCAGCGGAACGGCGAGACAGCCAGGCAGCCAGACAGGCAGCGCCTTCAGCTCTGCCATCCTTTTCATCTGTGCCCTCTGGAGCACGCTCATTTTCACCACATTCACTTTTAATTGAGAGCTAATTTAGCTAAGGCAAATTCACACTGGAGGTAGATCCGCTTGGGGCTGCGGAGT
>JAPTYQ010000030.1:35099536-35123323 GCA_029814465.1 Ostorhinchus cyanosoma | reverse complement strand
ATTGATTGATTGATTGATTGATTGATTGATTGATTGATTGATTGATTGATTGATTGATTGATTGATTGATTGATTAGGGATAGTGCATGTTAATGAACATCTACAACATTTGCAGCTGTAAATATGCCAGACTGCAGCAACAGCATTAATTTCCATCTAGTCTCTAGGCAGGTGAGGGGCAGAGATGCACATCTGTAATGAATACAACGCATGAGTCCAGTTGATTCAGCATGCACTTTTACACACAAACCATTAAGACCAGATGCTAAATTGTCTGTATAATTTATCTTAATAACAAGCCGCGACGTAATACTTTAACGTGATTCACAGGTTAAAGTCAAATAAATAAGTGAGTATACATGAACTCTGACCTTAAGAAGGATGGAGGAAGGCAGGTGGTTGATACTTAAATGTTCAGCAGCATCAGAGGCTCTTGGCTGGCAATCGTCATAATGAGGCAAGCAGCAGGGGGACGAGTTTGAACTGTGCGGCAAATCAGCATGGAGACCCAGCCCACAGCAGCCGTCAGCAGGTGAGGAGGAAGAGGAGGAGGCGGAGGAAGAGGCAGAGGAAGAGGAGGGAATCGGGCAGAGAGGCAGGTGACAGTTGCCAGTTTCAGAGTTTGAGGAGGCTTCTCCTCCGTCTCCTCCCACTCCACTGTTCTCCAACCCTGCGTCAGGGCCAGCGAAGGCACAGCGCGGCTGCTTACAGGGGGTGCACCTCTGCACCTCTGAGCACTTCCTCTTACACACCTGTGCACACAGAACAAACACAAAACCCATGAGCACACTCTGTCTTAAAAGGACACATTTGTCACACTTTTCACTATCTAACACAGAGAGACAATTCTCAGATGAGGATTCCAAATATTCTTCAACATCACAGTTTTTTGCAGTTTCACAAGGACATCAGGCTCCGTGTATCAAAGCTCAACATACAAACCAAATCAGACTTGTCTCACTGACTGTGTTTCCGTATAAAGGTAATAAAAATGCTACATCTGTGCATTTCCATAAACTGGTTTGAAACGTTACACATGGCTCTACCAAACAAAGCAGAAGATGTGAAGCGTTCTGTTAATATTTTTCTTCTAAAATGGCTGTGACATGTTTTTGAGGAGACAGGAGAATAATTCAATTTCCTCATCAGTTCATATGACCTGTTGTGTCAGAGGTTTTCACACTTTATCAGTATATCTGGCAAGACGCAGCAAAGAGCTGATCAGTAAAATATTCAGCACATCCGAATTAAATCCAATTCATTAATTAGTTTTATTATTAATTATTAATTAACCAATTAACTAATTAATTCCTCTTAATGCATTTATTCTTGAAAAATGGAAAATGACAAAATCCTCCTGAAACGAAAAAAAAAATATTTTTATGAAACTTGAATTTTGCTGTTCCCATTAATATTTTCCCATGTGAAATGTCTAAATGCACGTTTAAATATGTGTATGCACACACACTTATTGAAGTGCGTTATACAAAACTCTTAATTTACTTCTGTGAAAGGTCCAACATAGGGCATGTGTTAACATTTCAACAAATGAAAATGTTAAAATAAAATAAAAACAGCTGATTCTTGATAGTTACAAGTCTTCACCTTCACAAAAACACAGATGAAAAGAAAAATTAGACTACACTGATCAATACACTATCATTTGTAAACTTACAGGCAGTACTCACAGAAAAAAACAAAGTGAAATTCCAAACATAGTCGTATGATCACATCACAATCCTTGTCATACAATAGTAACAGGGAGAACCACTGTGAGTGTTGTGTCTAACTCTAATACAAATGTTTCCCAATAACAGCAAGAGATTTCATTCTTAAATGACTTGAATAAAGTGTGTTGCCGAATTGCAAACGAGCTGCAGAATAGAAAATGTGTTCATACTTTTGATGCCTCTGTTTAAGGCATAGTTACAAAAGCCTAAAACTATTCACTTCCAAAATTCTGTGTATTTTCTTTCAAGTCAGTCATTTTAAAAAAGCAAAACAAAAATGGAAAAAGAGAGAGAAATCGAATGAAAAACAGTTTGATGAGTTATTTAATTCCTCAAGACACTCATTTAGTATTGGTTGGTGCCACCTACCATTTCAGTGTAGTCGTTGGTGCAGCCAGGCACAGGCACAGGTATGGGTACAGTCACTGACACCCCAGCGGTTCGAAACAACGCTGGTGGTGGGATCAGTTTTGCAGGAACAGCTGATAATAGGCTCCTACCCTGGCCCTCCCAAATAGCCAGCTCTCGAGATGACAACAGGAACTTTGAGCAGTCCTCAGGAGATGCAAGTGTTGCGTATCTCTCAGCAAGTTTTGAGGCAGTTGCTGCTCCAATGCCAACTCCTCCAACACCCGGAACACTGATTCCAGTGATGCTGTTATGACGGCACCCGCTGCCGTTGACAGCGGTCTCCAAATGGTCGTTGTCGTCGTCAAGACCGTTGCTGTTGCTGTGGATGATGAAGCACAGCATGCAAGGCCCCTGCAGGAAGCAGTTCCTCTTCTTCTTCTTCCTGTGATGTAATTTGCGTGTCTTCTTCTTCAGGCGATAACCATTTTTCGAGAGAAGATGGCCCATATAGATGATTCAAGAAAACTCTAAAATGACAAAAGTTAAACGCTGTGTTCAGTCATTTTATAAGACATAATAGCAATACTCTGCTCTGAGTAATCATTTCTTCACATGATCATTTTTTATTTTTTTGCACAAAAAATTCGTAAATACTGGATTCTTCTTCCAATCCAATCCATCTTTATTTCTAGAGCACAAATTTAAACAACCACAAAGGTTTCCAAAGTGCTGTACAATAAAATGAACACAGTAAAACATAAAACATAGAACATAATAAAAGCTAAAAAATACTAAGATAAAAACACAGTAAAACATAATAAATGAATAAATAAATAGACTGTCCACCGCAGATAAAATATCCATGCACATAAAATCACCATCCAATGTGGTGTAAAAAGCCAAGGAGAAGACGTAGGTTTTCTTCTCATGATCACAATGGAAAATGTTCATTCACTAAATACGCAAAATCCCTAAGATGTATTTGCTATGTACTGTATATTTCCAGCTTCTCTAAAACATTCCACATCATGCTGGTTAAAGCCGCATACTGGATCATGATTCTTCTAATGTCATAAATACGTCTGACAGGTCTGCGCTTTAAAGTGTGTTTTTTGTTGAGTACAGTCAAACTCTCCTCCCTTCAGTGTCAGTCTCTGCAGAGACATCCTTCTTACACACTGGAATTTCATCAGCAAATGGACGTCCGTCAGTCCTGGTCTCATCTACAGCCTTTCCGTCCATGGGAGTGGATCTCTTAAATCACTATTACACTTTTATCACTATTTCACTTTAAATCACTGTGCCCCAAAATGTGTCAATACTATCTATCTATCTATCTATCTATCTATCTATCTATCTATCTATCTATCTATCTATCTATCTATCTATCTATCTATCTGTGGGTCTCCCCAAGGTTTCTCTGTTTCCCACTGGGTTTTTTTTAGTTTATTCTTGCCGAGAAGGAGGGTCTAAGGACGGGGGATGCCCAGGACATTGATCCATTTTTTTAACCGACTGTTTACTAACTGATTATTTGACTGTTTGTTCATTTTCATTGTGTTTTGGGTTTGTTTGTTGTTGTTTTTTTATCAATTCAACAAGTTCTGTAAAGCCCTTTAAGGCTACTTTGTTGTGATATTGGGTTCTATAAACAAAATTGAATCAAACTGAAACTGAATCCTTCTGCACAGTGACGGCCAATGAAAAACACACAATTTTTTTTTTTTAAGTATTAGCCTAATTATAATCAAAAGCCAATATTCTGATGACCTTATAATACTGTCAACGTAGAGCAAGAGTAAATAAATGATTAATGCAACTCCATATTGATAATAAAACAGTTATATGCATGCAACAGTTAATTACCAGATAATTACTCAACAAACAATAAATCCACGTAACCAGGGCATTAAGACAGACACTGGGAAAACTGTGAACCAACCCTACAAGTGTCAAGGGCAATCGAGATAAATCTATGATTACTGGAACAGCTGGGAACCTATTGACACTCAAAATAGACTAACGGTTGCTAAAACTGTTGTCACACTTGCAGGGGCAAGCAAACACCAGGCGCAGCAGCTACATTTCACTATTAACCACTGCTGAAGGTGCTAATAATATTTCATAGTAGAGCTGAAACCTCAAAACGCAGATCACTACCACATCCACATCACAGTAAACGTGATTACTCTACAAAAGCAATGAAACAGCAACGGCTCGACGTCAGCCGAATGAAAACACAAAGATGTAAACAGTGAACAGGTGGTCATTTGTTTAGCATACACAGGCACATCAGCCTCATCGCCGGGGTGTTTTTCCTCTAGAATTTCAACACGATCACGTTTCACTTTAGCTGCGACTTTATTAAGTACACTTTTACTTTGAGAAACACACTAGATCTCCCTGCTAACCCAGTGCAGTTTTGTGACAGGCTAGCTTACTCCAGCATTAGATGCTAAGTTAGCTGTAGCTCCAAGCAACATCAACATCTCACCACTTCACACGGTGCTCCCACACTCCGGACGGTGCTCGCATAATACTGCTATGCTGCACGGTCAAGAAGAGCGCTGACAAGTCCTGACAGGAGACAGAGGGACGCGAGAAAACCTGCTAGAGGACTAGCGTAGTGTTTATCCAAACAGTGGCAGCCCTGGCTCTGCTGCTGCTGCTCGAAGACAACACTTCCGCAACGAGAGGGCAGCACTACGGAAGCCGACGAGGGCGATTCGTAATTCATGATCCTTATCGAAGGCCATACATGCCCTTATGTATATTCATTCATTCATTCATTCATTATTTAAACTCGGAAATATATAAAGAGAGAAACCTCATGTACAATATAGCCGAGACAAAGCAAAACATTTGAAACATACAATGGACAATATCAGAAATACCAAAAAAAGTAAAAGTGACAAAGTTTATTAAAAACAAAGAAATAAAAACAGGAGCAGCTGAAGATAAAATATGTAAGAAGTATGGCTTTGAATCACAATATATTTGAAACACACAATGGACATATCAGAGATACCAAAAAATAAAAGTGACCAAGTTTATTAAAAACAGAGAAGTAAAAACAGGAGCAGCTGAAGATAAAATAAGTTAGACATGTGGATTTGAAACACAATATATTTGAAACATACAATGGACATATCAGAAATATCAAAAAGTAAATGTAACAAAGCTCATTAAAAACAGAGGAGTCTACTTTAAAACAGGAGCAGCTGAAGATAAAAAAAATAATAATAAGTTAGAAGTATGGATTTAAAACACAATATATTTGTAGCTGATGCATGCCTGTATAAAATGTCTCCATAATCTAAAACTGACATAACAGTTCCCTAAACAAGTTCCTTCCTGCAATGCAAAAGAAAGGACGATTTGTTTCTATAAACAAAAAAAGACCACCTTTTTTCTCAGTTTGTTCATTAGGTTAGATATATGATATTTAAATGTAATTTTGTCATCAATCCAAATCCTCAGTACTCAGAGTTTCAATAGCTGTATCATTAGTAGTTGAGATAATTTGATTGTTGTAATTGATATGCGTTGATTTAGTGAAAAGCATACATTTTGTTTTACCTGCATTAAGAACCAGTTTATGATTATTGAGAGCAGCTTGTAAGTCAGTGAAAGAGTGCTGAAGAGATTCAATTGCAGACTTCCTTGAACAAAAGGTTAAATCTAGAGTTGTGGTTCAGTCATCCAGCTTGGGACCCTGAGGCCTAGGATCCCAGCAGACAAATCACTTTACAATATCAGTTAAAATGTTCCATTTTTCAGATGCCTTTCCTTGCATCTAACATGATGCATCAATAAATGTTTTAGTATGAGGTTATTATAATACAGATACAGACAACTTTATTAGTCCTCAGGGGAGCAAGTCAGTTCAAGCAATTCCTGAACATGAAAGAACACAACATCAACAACAGCGACAACAATGACATCAAACAGAAGACAACAGACAGGAGGACCCCATGTCAAAAACACCACATACATAACCAAGGCCACAAGGACCAGAGGACGGAGAAGAGAAAACTCACTGGCACTTAAACCACGGTCCACATGATTGGTAGAGTGGTGGCATATAATAAACATAGTTGCATATTTTGGAGTCAAACTTTTCCAACTTTTTCCCTCTGGTAGGTACCACATAACTGTGTCTGCCAACATAACACTGATCTACAAATAAAATGTCTCCAGAGTAAAAGCAGAAAATCCGTACCCACTTTAAGTCATAAATACTGGTTTGCTGTCATTTCCAAGATACAGCCTCGGGTCATTGTGTGAAATGCTCAGAATTAATGAGGGACTGTTTTTTTTTACTCAAAAGGAATGTTTATGTCAGAGCCACCAGTTCTGCCTCATAACACTGTAATGCATGCACTTTTCAGGGTCTTTCTGGCAATAGATTAACAAATCTATTCTATAAATGGACAGAAACCAATATATATGTGCAATACACTTTTTAAAACATTAGCTAAATAGCGCTTTAGTCATTTGTTTTCCAATTCGTCTTATTAAAGTATGTTAGATTTAGCACATTTAATCTATGAAGCAAATCATTTCTAAAAATTATAATAAATAAATAGAATGTATACTAGAGTCTTAAAAACAGATGAGCTATTAAATCAGTCATCCACACTGTCACTATATAACCCTGCACAGTGTTATATACTGCACAATGATATATATGTATAACATGTGTTCTGCTTGGTACTATAATTGTTTATTTTTTTATGGGTACACATGGTTGACCCAGTTGCCTCCATTAATCTTTGGTATTAACTTCATGAACAATAATATAATGCATTTCTCACAACGTTTCAATGTGATTGTCACAGAAATTACATGATCCACTCATGTGAATAATAAATGTTCAGGATAATCTTTGGGGATTTTATTTAGAGATTAGCGATTGATTATAGTCTATGGAAGCCCATTTCCGCCATTGAAAAAAAGAAAATACCCATGGAAACTCTTAATTATCAGATTTTTAAAAGTCATAATTATGAGACACAAAATTGAAATTATGAGATTAAAAAGTCAGAATTATGAGATAAAAAGTCGAAATAATGAGATTTTTAAAAAGTCAAAATTATGAGGGAAAAAACGTATAACTGTGAGATAAGAAAGTCATATTTGTGAGATTGTAAAAATCTAAATTATGTGGGGGGGAATCACAATTATGAGATTAAAAATCAGAATTATGAGATTAAAAAAAATCATAATTATGAGATAAAAAGTTGTAAGTATGAGATAAGAAAGTTGTAATTATGAGATTTAAAAAAAAAGGCATAATAATGTAACACAAAATTGAAATTATGAGATAAAAAGTCAAAATTATGAGGGGGGGGGGAAATCTAAATGATGAGAATAAAAAGTCTAAATTATGAGATAAGAAAGTCATAATTATGGGATACAAAGTCGACATTATGACTATTATTGTACTTTCCATGTGTATTTTAGGAGTGTATTCATGTGTTTGTGTTTCCAGTGTCAGCAGAGGTCTTCCTTAATCCTGTCCTTCACTCCTCACTTGCTTCTCTCTCTTTCTCTCCTCCTCTCTGTCTATGGGCGTTCATTTCCACCTCCTCCAGCCTGAACGGGAACTCCCATAAATAGCCGCGTAAAAACGCAAAGCCTCAGGGAGAAATGGCTGAAGTTTCTCCCATAACGCGACAAATAACTAAAGAAACCCAGGAAGTTGGAGCTCTGGCTGTAGATTTCCGTCTGGAAGATGTGGAGGATTGTTTCATATATGACCGGCACGGAGTCTGTGTTCCCTTCAAGAAATTATATGAGGACAGGAAGGCGGTGATCATTTTTGTGCGGGTAGGGGACAGTTTGTTTTGAACTTACTGATAAGTTATGGCTGCGCTGCCTGTTCTGCTCATGTTTGGTTTTATTAGGAGGAAATGTGTCTGTAAAAAGCACCAGCGCAAAAGGCAGGTGTGGTGGGTGAGTTCAGTCTGGACATGATGTCAACACACTCCTACGTTATGAAAGAAAACGAAAGAATAGAGGGATCCTTCCATTCAGGGATGGCAAACATACGGTCCGCGGCCCAAACATGGTCCGCGCAAGGATGGAATCCGGCCGTGGGATGAAAAAGTGCAAAAAAAAATGACACTAAAGATATTATCAGCCTCAGAAACTTCTATGTTACTTTGCAGCCATTTATCAGCTTTGTAGAAGGTATGGTAGCTACCAACATATCTGTGTAACTACAATATTTGTGTACATTTTTACTTATAAATTTTTTAATTAACTTATGATAAATGTTCTTTCCCTTATTAATTAATGAATGTATTTATTTATTTCTGAGTATGTGAAGTCACAAATAATAATAATTTTATATATATATATACACACACACACACACACACACACACATACATACATATGGAAGACGATTAGGGACACCAGAAAAATCTATCATGCAAATCTATCATCTACCCCCCCCAATCCTTCCATGTCAGGTCCAGCTTCGAAATGCGGTTCAACAAAACTCAAAATAAAGACAGTAGAATATCAAGGGGAGCCTCATATACATTATGAAGTTTCCCTTCGCAAAGCAAATTTGCCCAGTACCAAAAGGCACTCAGACTACCATTCTGCTGTTAGGATGCTGGACAAGACAGGTTAAAAAAACAAAAAAAAAACCCATATATATATATATAAAATGAGAAAAAAGTGAGAATTCTGGCTTTAAATTCAGACTTCTGATTTTTTTCACAGTATTCTGACTTTTTCCTCAGTATAGTAATAAAAAATATATTGGACCTTAATTTTTTTTTCCAGTGGCCCTAATCCTCTTCCCTAGTAACAGTGGTAACAGAGCCTGAATTTTTTATGTGTTCTGGGAGGGCATTCCAGAGGTGGGGGGGCTGAGCAGCTGAAAGCTCTGGACCCCATGGTGGTCAAGCGGGCAGGTGGGAGGGTGAGTTGGATGGATGAACATGACCGAAGAGTGCAGGCGGGAATGTTTATGTGGAGGAGGTTAGTGAGGTACTGAAGGACAAGCTGCTTTGTGGCATTGAAGGTAAGAAGCAGGATCTTATACATAACAGGACAGGCATTATGTGACTCATGGAGGGGGTTCTGGTGATGATACGTGCGGCAGAGGTTAAGCATTAAACAAATTCAAGATCAGTGTGAAAAACTAAACTATCATAACTCTGTATGATAAATCTGATGCAGTATTTGCACGTGTCTCTGCAGAATTTCTTGTGCTACAGCTGTAAAGAATATGTGGATGATTTGAGCAAAATACCCAGAAAACTACTGCAGGTAAATCTTCATTCCATCACTGTAACACATTGAAAAAAAAAACACTAAAGCTTCATACCTTCAGCCTATTATCCACCTTCAGTAATTCATTACCAACTATTATTTCTGATCAATGCACTTGCTTATGATTGCTCATGGATGTCCTTGTTGTATATAATGTATACGGTGTGCGAGTCTTCATGTTTTAATTGTTTTATGGGTGATTTAATACTATGATCATTGTTTTTTTATTATAATTTTTCTCATGCTGCTGCCTCTCGGTCAGGTTGACATTGGAAATAATAAATGGTTAGTTAAAGGCTTTATATGTGCAAATAATCCTGCAACATTTAAGAATTACTGTGTATTGTTGCAGGATGCTAACATTAGCCTAGTTGTGATTGGTCAGTCTGCTCATCGACATATAGAGGTAAATAGTTATCTAACTTTCTGGATAATTTTAGCAACTCACACATATTAACACTGATTTCATGTTTGACGTCTCTTGCAGCCATTCTGCTCACTGACAGGGTACCCTCATGAAATCTATGTAGATCCTGAAAGATGCATTTATCAGAAGCTTGGGATGAAAAGAGAAGAGAAATATACCGACTCAGGTAAGGCTGTACAGCACAAACGCACTATGATGTGACTCAGCATTTTCAGAGATGGATGACCGAAATAAACTGCATGTGTGTGTTTCTGTTCTGTACTCAGCCCACCCCAGCCCGCACGTTAAGTCTGGTTTATTAATTGGTCAGATGAAAAGTATATGGAGGGCCATGACAAGTCCTGCGTTTGACTTCCAGGGTGACCTACATCAGCAAGGTGGAGCCATCATTGCAGGACCTGGTAATGCTTTTGTCTGAATTTAACCTCTGAGACTCCAGCTGTGTCTTTTTCCACCTTACTCCCTCTCACTTCTCTCTGCAGGATCTAGAGTTCATTTTTGCCATTTTGACATGAACCGCCTGGACCACATGCCCATTAACTGGCTTCTGCAGCTCGCCGGAGTTCAACAGACTCTGGACTTCGACGATAAACCAAAGATCATCCATGTGTAGCCAGCTGGCCATCTTACTGTGGGCTACCGTGTTCCCGTAACGCCCCATTTTGCTGATATTATCAAAAATGAACATGGTTAGCTAAACATGGACTGTGCACTTGGACATTGTGCAAGACATTTTCAGCCAGACACATCATTTGCAGCTGTCGATTTGGATCCTGTCTGTGCAGGGCAGTGACTTTTACTATTGCATTATAGGTGCAACCATACAATCTAGCTGATGAAGACAGAAAGATTCGAAGAGTTGCGATTATTTTGTCAGTTTCCAGTCTTTGGAATGAGTGTTTGAGTGCAACAGAGATGTGAACGTGTTACTGTATTCGCAGACGGATCTCATGAAATCGCGTTAAATGTCACACCAGTTCTTAATGGCATTTGGCGTGCTATACGTATGCATTTTCATCCTTTTGCGTGTTATTCTACGCCATTTGATTGCATGTCAGTTGACATCGGGATCTTCAGTTTACATATATGTAACCGCTAACCCTAACTGTGTGGTATTTTACGCAGCGTGAAAGCTTATAATGCATACAGATAACACGCCAATTAAAAGTGGCGTGTATATTTACGCAATTCATGATATCACATTGGTATTTGGGCTGTTTTTATTGCTTTCTACATTTTTTGTCACACTCCTCTTAGATCATATATTGTGTAATTATTACATGCACATGCAGATGTTATTTATGAACACACATAACAACTGGTGCACTCATGTGAAGCATTCCTCTTATATCACCTTTTACTTTTTCCAGTTTTTCCCACACTAGTAATAAAGTGTTTATGGCATTTCTTGTCTACGTAGCCACTATATGTGTGTGTGTGTTTATAAAGGTAGTGACATGTGGGTAGCATGCAGCCTGTGAAAGCACAGTGTTGAATTCATGCACATCCACTTTGGGATCTAAACTGAGCTGCACGAAAAGACAGTCAACATGCTATTTCTGCAGCTGCTGCATTTGAACAGTGAAGGGTGGGCACTGGACATCTAATGCTGATACGTCACATGCAGGGGATTCAGAAACCTGCCCCTGCTCACAGACGTCACAACCATCGGAGAGGCTTGAGCGGCCAAACGGTGCCTTCGTTTGACACATACACAACAACACACGCAGCTCACACAGACCGTCAAATAACAGGGTGCAAGGCATGCTCGAATAACACGGCGGGCAAACGGGGACACGCCGGTCGCACTGCACTGAGAAGCGGGGATCTGTCGCAGCAGCTGCTCAGAAATGTCCACAGTGCAGCCGTGAAAGGAAAATGAAGCGCAAGAGCGAGAGGAGACGAGCCGAGTCCAGGAAAAAGCGCTGTGCGGCTCCGAACAGCTCAGAGGCGGAGCCAAACTCTGATATTTACATTGAGATAACAGGTAAGTGGGTCTGCGGAATGAACCCGGTCAACTTCAAGCCTTAGTTGGCACATATGCAGAAACACGCTGCAGCCCTCTGCGAATGCACACACTGGCCTCTTTTAAACGGCCTGGCCACGGAAAACACTTAGTTTTTCCAGATTTTGACCTAATATGGCGACACCGTCTGTCCCTTTTTCGTTAATGCACTGGGGTTTGCGTCGGCCCGTTCTGCAGTCTGTGCAGGAAACACTCGCACAGTTCGGATGAGTTTGGAGCATTGATTTTACTGCAAAGAAATCAAAGCAGAAGTTTGCTGCGCTGCGCTGTATTGTTTTACGGTGTTGCGTGGCAGTGATGCGTTTGAACACATCCTGCGGCTCGTCGGTGTCATAACTATTAGCGTTAAAACATGTGTCAGCCTCTTTTTCACGCCTTTTATTGTGTTTTTACTGCTCCGTTGACATCCTTCAGCTGCTGGAGTCTGAAAAGAGGGAGGTTCGTCCAAGTGGAAATCACGGTTTTGATTGGCTGAGAGATCGTCCTAGCAACCGCTTGGGCAACGTTCCCGCGGCCTATCAGGTGTCTTCTGTGGAGAACTTTAAACTGAAAGAGGCGGGGTGCACCCTAACTGGCAGTTTCGTTGTCCAATCAGAACACGATGTGGGTTTCTCTAAGCCAATAGTGTTTCACTGAATGTCCCGTGCGCTCGGGGGCGGAGCCTGACCGAGGTGCTTTTCAGCAGAGTGCGCACTTGCTATTGAATCTTCCTTCCCTCTTCGACTGGCAACTTTCTCCACCTCCCTCTGCAAAATCAAGTTACCATCTATATTTAGACTTTAACGTACAACTTTTTTTTTTACTTATTACTTCAAAAGAAACCTCTAAAGACGTCACTCGGGCGATTTTACTCAGTATAGGAAAGTCCATGTGAAGAAATTCGGCCTCGCTTCTCTGCAAAACGTCATGTTCAAAACTGTGGGAAAGATGACCGCTGATGAGGTTTCATCCAAATGTATTGAGTTCATCAAAGGTAAGACGAGGAAAAAATATATAAGATGTAGTCTGATGCATCGATGGAAAGCGGTTTTGGAGAAAGGACAGCAGAAGTGTACATGTATGATAAAAGCTCGTAACTGCCTCTTTTATTTTGCACCCTCCCCCTCCCCTCCCCTCCTTCTCTCCGTCTTCCAGACCAACTATACTTCGCCATACTTCAGCAAAAGATCAAAAGCACAGCTGAACGCCACTGTTTCTGCATAGATGAAGAGCTGGCATATGAAAAGTGAGTTTTTCTTTTTTTTTTTTTTGGTTTTGTGATTCCAGCTTTATATCAACTCTGCAGCCGTGGGAATCACACTTCCTCGTTTCCATAAAAGCATGGTCTACTATCACACCCATGTGGAAAAAGGCTTCATTTTCTTTGGAAACTGTTTTTGTTTTTTTGCACAAAGGAGTGAATCTGTGATTGCTTTTGCATTGCCAAAGGTTTAAGCATGCTTTTTAAAAAAACATGGCATGCAAATCATAAGTTTTGGGTTTAAAATAAAACAAAAAAAACATGCACAACAAAGAAAACTATGCTGCCAGAGCTGCAGTAACATTTTTGTTGGTCTCTTATTATACTGTCCAGAGAAGAGCATGACTGACCTTTCAGAACTGCTCTATACCAGTGCTTGGAAAAAAAAAAAAAGAAAAAAAAAAACCTGTCATCTTTGCAGCTTTTTGTCCTTTTCTGATTGACTCCCTCCAGCGTCATAATGCCTCCAAATATAGTTTTTACTATGTCAGTGTTTTTACTGTGTCAGTGGCTGATTCTATCGTGAAATGTCCTTAGAGACTCAAGCTGGTTGCATAAATAGCCACTCTGACACACCCTTTCTTCTTCTTTTTCTATCTCAGCTTCTATGCGGACTTTGGTCCCCTCAACTTGGCCATGTTTTATCGCTTTTGTTGCAAGCTGACTAAGAAGCTAAAGGTAAAGTAAACTGTTTCTCATAATTGCTCTTCCTGGAAGAGAGAATGACAGAGGCAAACATTATCTATTTGTAGCTGCATTATGCACACAGACGTGCATCAGTTTTGTAGTATTTGCAGACTAACAGTCAATGCCAACTTTTTTCTTTTTTGTTAGGGTACTTGTCACTATTTGACACCATTTTGAAATTTATAGTCTTAATTTGTATAAATGAGCTCAGTGTTTTACATTTTAGCTTAGATCCATACCAATAATGAAGATTTATTCAGCAATTTAGGGAAGAAGTTCCTGTAATGTCCTTTGCCAATAATCATTTGTTTTTTTTAAGCCAGTTTAGTTTCTTTTGGATACATTTACATGTCAGTTAATATTGCGTATTGATTTCTTTGCACAGTCCATCACACTTTCAAGAAAGAAGATCATATTTTACACCTGTGGAGACCAGAAGAAACAAGCCAATGCTGCCTATCTAATAGGCTCCTATGCTGTAAGTAGTGTACAAACATGTCCATCATATATTCCCTAGTTTATGAAAGAATTGTATAACTATAGCAGAACTCTAAGCCATTCTATTAAAATGAACTTACTCTGTAATGTAATACAAAGGTACTTGCTGACTAAGCATTTGTGTTTGAAGGTAATGCATCTGAATATGACACCAGAGGAGGCCTACAGTCTGCTGGTGTCAAGGAATTCAACATATATTCCATTCAGGTAGCTACTTACTTTTGCAGGGAACATTACTATGTATATGTAGATTGTTAGCACTTTTTCAATATTGCAATTTTTGTTCCCACAGAGATGCTTCATTCGGCACCTGCATGTACAATCTGAATATTTTAGATTGTCTTCACGCTGTTCACAAGGTACTTACTTTGAAATGTATTTCATTTTGGTTCTTGCTTTGTCATTGGCATAATGAAATTAAGCTTAACCGACTTTCAGGCTCTGCAGTACGGCTGGCTTGAGTTCACCAACTTTGACGTGGAGGAATATGAGCACTATGAGCGAGCAGAAAATGGAGATTTAAACTGGATTATTCCAGGGAAGTTTCTTGCTTTCAGTGGGCCTCATCCAAAAAGCAAAATAGAAAATGGTAAGTGCAAGATATGATGGGTTTCCTAAAGTCCTGCATCATCTCATTTCACTGCCTCTCATACATTTTAATTCCTTTCTTCCTTTTGTCAGGGTACCCGCTGCATGCTCCTGAGGCTTACATCCCCTACTTTAGGAAACACAACATCACTACTGTCATCCGTCTTAACAAGAAGATGTATGATGCCCGGCGCTTCACAGACTCAGGCTTTGAACATCATGACCTGTTTTTTGTGGACGGCAGTACACCCAATGACTCAATCGTCCGGAAGTTCCTCAATATATGTGAGAACGCTGAAGGAGCCATTGCTGTGCACTGTAAAGGTAAATGATGAGTCACTGTATTCAGGCTGGTTGTGATGCTGCTAAAATTGTGTAATAAAGCTCCTAGCTGTTCCAATTGTTCTGTGTCCTGCTAATGGTGAATATATTGTTGCTGTATTCTGTTTTTTTAGCTGGTCTAGGGAGAACTGGCACTCTGATTGGTTGCTATATGATGAAACACTACCGCCTGACAGCTGCAGAGGCGATTGCCTGGATACGAATCTGTCGACCAGGGTCCATCATTGGGCCTCAGCAGAACTTTGTTGAAGAGTAGGTGTTCAGTGCTTGTAATGGAATGCAGAGTTCTGTTTCATTTATCTATTGTGCTTAACTTTTAGGAAGATAAATTGGTAATTCTAGATTGTGTTTCAATGTTGTGTGGCAGGAAGCAGAATAATCTTTGGGCAGAGGGCGATGTTTTCCGGGAGAAGATGTTTAATGAGCGAGAAAATGGCAAAATGGCTGTAACCCGAATCCTATCTGGAGTGGATGACATAACCATCAATGGAAGCAACAAGAACAGAACATCCAAGAAAAAGGAAGTGGAACTAGTGAGTGTCAAAAAGAAAATTGTTTTACAAATGCAATAATGGAAAACGAGCATCAAAATGAAACACCGTTATTTATTTTTTTTCCCTTTGTCTCAGTATAATGATGAAGACGAGAGAAATGGCCTTACGCAGGGAGATAAACTACGAGCTCTGAAGAGCAAGAGGCAGGCCAGGTCGTCCTCGGGTTCACTATCGTAAGTACGCAGGCAGCCTCCAAGTCTCATCATGCATCAAGCAGACGTGTTAAAGTGCTGAAAAAAATAAGCGGCACCTTTCTCCGTCAATCCCTCAGATCATGTAAACGGTAGCTTTCAAATCATAACTGAGGTATGATTTGAAAAACTAGGATTCCACAATGACCAGGGGGCGATTGAAGGGTTTATGTGACTATTACCATTTTGTAATACAGGGAAGTGAGCTGTCCTCTGTTTGTGTCAGGATGTAGGCATGGCTAACATACAAGGGCTGCTCTCCCTTTACCCATACCATGGCAATTTCATCCTAATACCATAATTTACTGATGAGTTGAAGACCAGACGGTATCCTTGTAATAATGCAGTAAGTCTTTTACATGTGGGTTTTTGTGGTAAACGCCATCATATGTAGCTAAAGTATTTTTATCAACTGCGTTTTTATCTATGAATAAGTGGAAGCGATGCTGAATAACGTGTTAAAATCATTTTGACGCAGAATGAGTGATAGACTTGGTTTTAAGGCTTTTTGAAGGTTTTTTTGACACTAAATCTTCCAGAGGAATTGGTTTCGGTCAGGAGCTGGATTTAGAAAGGCACAAAGGATGCAGAAAATAAATGCTATAATCTGTGAAGAAGTGTTTCTTAGAATCAACGTGTCTGTAATATTTTTTTTTAAATGATATATGAGTAAAGTATAATACTAATGTGAAAGTGTCTAACTTAATATTCAATATGGATTCACATTTACGCTTGTGTAAAAAAAAAGTTTGGGAATGACACTAATTTTCTTCTTGCAATAGTTGTGGCTTAAGTTTTTTTTTCTGCGGTATATTGAACAACTTTAAAGGTTTCACAGAAATTTAATGACAAAACGAAAAATCATATTTAAGCAAAAGATCCATTTGTGTCATTCCCAAAAGTTTTGGTCTTGAGTGTCGAAAAAAAAATTGACTCAGACAAGACTGAGGAAAATGTCTGCAGCTCAATATGTAAACCTCTTTGATTTAAGTGTGTTTGAGTACAGAGGTGAACTAGAGGGAGAGCAGGAGTGACAAAGTTCAACTGGGTGTCAAGCTGTAGATCTATAGACAAATGCTTAGAAAGGTCACTGCAATTCAATGAGCAGAACATTTAACAACGCTCCACAGCAGATGCAGGGCCACATCGGTCAGCATCCAGCCATGAAATACAGTATGTGTCGTATAGTTTTTGCTTTGCGGTGTGTGAAAGTGTGCACTCATGACTTGGCCAGTGTGAAATCTGAAACCCAATCTGGGAAAGGTCAAAGGAAATACAACCATGCATGAAATTAAATGGGAGAGCATAAATATAACTACACAAATGCCATAGAAGTGTCAGTAAGCCACTGACAAGTTGTTTGTTTGTGCACCCATGACAATACCAATTGCAAACATGGTTGATGTGGTGTAGTACATGTGTATATTGTATGTGTGTGGTTATAAGCAGTACTGCACCATGTGACGTGCCAGCTCTACCTCTATCTAGTGTTTTCTCATAGAACATGCAAACGAGGGCTGTGCAATATGACCGGAATGTCATATCCCAGATAATCCTCTGTAGAATGAATAAATAGCTTATAGCAAATGGGCACATGGAAAAACCTATTTCTTATAACAATGTGAATTGCATAATATACAAAGGTACTTACTCACATTTTTTTTTTTTTTTTAGTTTTTTTCATCACCAATCACAAATTAATTTAGAAAAAAGTAAAATGCCAATGCATACAAATATATAGAGAGAAAATTGTTGCAATAGGGGCTGATAATGATGATGATGATAAGGTCTGAAATGTCAAAACAATTTGTGTAATGCTTATTTGGTGCACGCTGTTACTGTGGCAGATACAAACAAGAAATGAATACAGCCCTAGCATGTGTATTTGCATAAAGTATCTAATGTAAATATGCATATAGAAGCAAAACTGGTATAAAATAACAAGTAAATAAAACACTGCCTGCACTTGTGATATTTAGAAGAATGCTAGGAATCATCCAAATGATGAAAAGCACAGCCATGAGGATTGTTATTTGTAAAGAATGGAATATGTTTTCACACAGTATATGCATCCTGTTATATTGCACAGTCCTAGTACTAACCTCACTCTGATTAATGTTTTTCCTGAGCAGATCAGATGTGCACCACAGCTACTGAAGTTGATGCGTAATTTGTGCCCTTGTAAATCCAGCCGTGGAAGCTTTGGGTGTCAGCAGGGCTGAGGATGGTTGACTGGCCGCTGCCAATGTACCCATGTGGCTTTGGCTTTTGTTGTCCCATGTCAGGCAGGTGGTAGTGTTCTGCTGCAGCCTCATGGGTACGGCGTGGCCGATGTGTTGCCTGCCGTTGAAAAGATAGCAGAGAGAGACAGAGAAAGAGAGGGGGAGAGGAAAAACAGAGAGAGGATGTGAGGTTTTGTATGATGGAGGTAAGTGCACGTCACTTCCTTTCTAGCTGACATCCTCTTCCTGTAGAAGTGGTTGCTATGCCAGTGAATGGTATGGCTAACGGTATGGCTGATTTTGGAAGTTTTATTTTGTTTTCTTTCTTTCTTTGGATGGTGTGAAGTGGATATGCAATTAGTGAATGCATTACATTTACACGCCTTTCACTGTCTGCCTCTCACAGACGCACCGAGTTGTTCTGCTTTGATATCAAGGCTTATCCGAGATATCCTCCAGTTGAGCCTGCTGTACTTGTTAACAATGGCGCCAGTTATTCAACTAATCGTGGTTTCATGAAGGATCTGGATTAGTTGAATTAAATATTGTAGGGCTTGGCTTGCACTCCTGACTTTGCACATTTTAAGAAAACACGTTTGTTAAGGTAAACACTGCCTCTTGGTCCTTGTTCTGAGCTGCAGTAGGTACTTTCTCATTATTTGTCCAAATGGCCAATTTGTCAACTATTCAAGTGTGGAAATTGCCAGTAGGTTTTGGGTGTTTGCATCATCATGTTAGACTAAGGTATTCTTTACAGGTTGAATTGGTGGTTTAAAGGGATTTGATAATAAAATTCTCCTGATCTTCTTTCTAATATTGAGTCGGATGAAGATGCCGTGATTAAAAAAACAGGTTTTTATCGGTTCTTAGAAGGAAGTTCAGGCAGAAGGGAGACTTGCTTGCACTTCAGACCATATGCCTTATCAATGTATGCATTGCTACACAGACATCTGAAACCCAGCTGAACTTCACCATCTGGCTCCAGTGTTTGTTTTATTATGTAACACTGAAGCGCATGTTGCATTCCACACACGGTTAGAGCGGTAATTACATTTAAAATGTTCTTCATCTCTTCTACCTGTTTTCATGCATGGCAACAGGCATGAAACCCTTGCACGCATGGACATGCCCCTGTTGGATCTGTGTTTCTGTCTAACATGTAATAAATGTTGGGCCGGGTTCATTGTCAGTTGCCTGTTGTTTTTCCATTGCTCTTGTGACTGGATCGGTGTAAACATACCGTTTGAGCTTTGCATACTCCTCCAGGTCTGTGCGTCTGCCAGTGTTTTTTTTTGTGTAATGCTCTGTTTTTGTGGAACTACACTTTTAGAGTGGATCCCTTAAATGCTTGCATAATTTGAGCAATTTACCTGATATGTTTTAAATATTTTTGTTCGTTTTATTATCTTTGTTTAATTTAAGGGCTTTTGTAAGTGTTTAATTTCAAGTGTTAGTGCTAAATATCTATTTTAAAACTCTAAGTACATGGCAGACTGCGAACACATCAGAGCAAGTGAAGAACAAAAACTTGCTGACTGGCACTGTTGGATGTAAGGCTCTGTGAAAGGTATTTCATCTAATCCAGTCCCAGTGGAAAAGCACAACATCAGAGGCTTTGTGTCCTGCCCGGACGTCTCTTGTCTCTCCTTTCTTTTTCCCTTTTTTCCGTTTTGCTCTTGTTGTTGGATTTGTCCTCCTTTCAGATGGCTGGTAGCCATGCTGCTCTCCTCCCTGTGTAGCCTTGCCCTGTGGTGGATTGTGTATGGCTTCCCTTCTTCCATCCTGCATTTCTGTATAGACGGGTTAGGATTTCAATGAGTTCTGCCGCCCGTCAGCCCCCCAAAACCCTGTCCTGCCCCTCCTTCTGGAGCTCTAACTGAAAATGCTGTAAGTGAGCCCCCTATCTCTTTTTAATTCCCAACCCAATCAGAAACCCCTTAAAATCATCCTCCTATTACTTTATTCTACCTGCAACTATAATAGACGTAAAGCTGAGCAGAGCCAGTCCGTCAAACATCGAAAGGCTCTTGCATTGTCACCATTTTTTTTTTTTTTTTTGTGCATTATGATTTAGCTCCACAGACAGTTCCCATCATCCTGCCATCTATGAACATCATGCTTTGCTGGTTTTTGTGTTGACTGAAGTGCCAACTGTCACAAAGTAAACCTTCAGAGGCAGTTAAATCTTGTGGATGACAATGTTAACTGTGTTATAGAAATAAAAAATCCTGTCTCTAAGTTGTTTAGCACCACCTTCAGGATTTTTCTGGTACTTTCTTGGCTTTACTAATATCACCTGGCTGCTCAGTTTGCAAACTCTTCTTATCCATTTCCATACAGTCGCTCCCTCCTCTGTCTCCAACTTGTTAGCCATCTAAACTTTACTAACATTTTGACTTTTGTTTTACTTCTGTTTGAACAGACTGGAAGAGAATAAGATTCACACCAGGTCATCGTCCCAATCCCTAAGGTAGAGTTTATAGTACAAGCACACAAGCAAAATGCACAGCTAAGCATTGCCGTGGTTAAAAACTGTGTCTTGCCGTGGGTCTGTGTGCAGCAGAGTCATCCTGCAGGCCAGTGTTCAGGCCTGCAAGACCAGCGTCAACCCTTTGGCTCTGTCTGACCACTCAGATGGCAGGAAGAGGACCAGAACCTCGCTGCCCACCAGCGGAGTGGGAGGCAGGTTAGTGCATTGGATTTATTCTCCTTTTGTCACAAATAGCAGGGGCAACTTTAACTGGTGTCTGTTTCATAGGGATTCTACTGACCCACATTGAGCTGTCGCAGAGGCTTTTTTAGTCATTCTGCTGCAGGGCGAGTAAGAAAAAGAGCAGACATGACACAAAAGTAGACGATAGTTAATAGCGGTTCTAAGTACAGAAGATGATTATAATTTATACCGTTTCCATTAGAGGATTTCTATTAGACAGTATCAAAAATGACTCCTATTGCATAAAGTCTTGATCATCAGGATTTTCCATGTTTCTGGGAGGTGCTGTGTTGCAGTTGGGGTTTGATCATCCCAAACTAGCTAACATATGAACTGTAATCAAGTGTGACCATAAATGACTGCGAAAGTTAATGGAGAATATAGTTTTTTTTTTCATCTTTTCATTTCTGATAAACCACTGAAGTTGAGGTTGTTTTTTTTTTTCCTACACTTTTTCAGTTGCAGCCAAGGGAGGGAGACACAAATACTGAAGTATAAAAGTGGAATTAAATGCTCCATAAATTCTTGATTGAAGATTTAAGTTTTGAATATTGGAATATTGTTTTTCTTTAACTGTATTTAGGCTGTTAGTGTGTGATTTTTGACATGTTTCAGGCAAAAGATGGAAAAAAAAATTAACATTCATTCCCGTTTGGTTTTCTCCTTAAACAATCTGACACACATGCTAAAATAGCACTCTTTAATTCAGCTTGGGTTTTATTTATATTGCCCAATATCACTAATCAGATGCATCTCAGTGGGCTTTACAGTCTGTACAAAATAAGTTAGAGTGGGGTGAAAAAAAAGCACTTGTTTTGTTTAGATGTACAATGACAAAAATAGATAAGTTATAAATTAGTTGTGTACAATGGAATCAATGGATTAAATATAGGTGATATGATAACAAACCGCATTCAAGCAGCAACTGGTCCAAGACACGGACTTCCCACGCCCTCGCTTCAGAACCTAAGACAGGATAACCAAACACGCTAACAGTCCAAACTGGGATCAAAAAGTTTTAACGACTGCATCCAAAATCCACATTCTCCTCTTTTTTATTACTTTTTTTATGCACATAAATGCTACTGCAGTTGTATAAATCTGATCTTTGTCAATGTTCGTTAAAGCAATGCCGATGGACGATGCATGCTAATGATGTTTTATTGTGGTATATCCACTGGTCTTAATTCAATAGGTTAGTATCACCGTAAATACTTACCTCAAACTATGTCATACCCAGGATTATTAGATCATTGTTGCACATTGTGGTATTTAGAACATGTCAAGTCTTTAGAATAAATGATTTACTTTTGTTTAGATCTTTATAAAAGTGTTCATGTAGCAGTTTAGTCAAAACTTTTGATTCTATTTCTGTAAATGTTGAAAATGTGGAGGTGTCACAAATGAAAAGCAACCAGGAGGCTATAGCCACTCATGGGTCCGTGTGGAGTAAATTAACAGCCTCCCTTCTCTCTGCCAGCTCCCTGTGCCACACCAGACTGGTCAGGTCCCTAGGCAACTTGAATGTAGTGGCTGGCGACAGGGACCCAATGTGTTGTGAGCCATGTGGCAGCCATAGAGACACAGCCAGTGCCACAGACAACACAGGCGCTCTCATCAACTTAAACATGGCGCAGGTCCACCGGCAGGCAAGCTCCCTCAGCCCCACTCGGAGCCATATGGACGCTTCGGCTACATTTGCACATAAACAGCGCAGAGGAGTTTGACTCCTCTGTGCTGTCCAAGCAGGAGCTGTTATGTTATAACAGTTTCTTCAGTTTGGCAGCCAAGAGCTAATCAGTTCTGTGCTGAAAAATTAAAGATCAGATGTCTGTGTAAATGTAGCCAAAATCCAGAGGCTCCGTACTTCCCTTTTCTCTCAACTTTATTCTCCAGGCAGTGACTGTTTCTTTATCACTTAATGTACTTTGACTGAGCTGCACCACCAGGAAGTAATATGTAAGGAAGGTTGGGCTAAGTGTCTGTCTTTATTTGAATCAGGGGTCACCAACCCTGGTCCTCGAGACCTACTGTCCTGCATGTTTTAGATCAGGGGTGTCCAAAGCTGATCCTGGAGGACCAGTATCCTGCATGTTTTAGATGTTTCCCTCTTCCAGCAGACCTGATTCAATTAATGATCAGCTCATCATCAAGCTCTACAGAAGCCTGATAATGATGTAATGGCTTCCAGGTCTGCTGGAAGACGGAAACATCTAAAACATGCAGGATACGGGCCCTCCAGGATCAGCTTTGGACACCCGTTTTAGATGAGTCCCTCTCCCAGCACACCTGATAGGTCGTCATCAGGCTTCTGCAGAGCTTCATGATAGGCTGATCATTTGAATCAAGTGTGTTGGAAGAGGGATACATCTAAAACATGCAGGACTGTAGCTCTGAAGGACCAGGGTTCGTGACCCCTGATTTATGTTTAATACATTGTCAGGTTTATCAAGATTTAATTTAGCTCAACTGATTTTTGGCATGAAATAAAATGTCGTTAAAACGCTACGATATTGCTCAGCTAAACTTAATTTCCATGATGTGATATGAGTTATTGATAATAGAGTTCTGCTTTGGAAGTCTTTTGGCATAAAATGAACAAAAAGGTACATCTTTCATATTTATTTTAGATAGTGGCCTCCTCACTTAACTGACTTGTAAAAAATAAAGAAAGAAATAAAATAAAGAACTTAACTGCAAAATAAAACTCCAGTAATCTTAATTTAACCATGATGGTGCATCCCAGCCAAAAGTTCTTTACTCAGATGCTCAACTAACTTTTCTTTCGACATCACTGTCAAGGACAGTGTTTCAAATATAAGGTCAATGGTTCCTCGGTTTCCCCTGCTCTTCCTTTCAGTGGCTTTCCTTGCATGTCCTCTAAAAGCAGGGGAATTGTGATCATGACTGGCTATAGCTTGTCTG
>JAPTYQ010000030.1:35069132-35081438 GCA_029814465.1 Ostorhinchus cyanosoma | reverse complement strand
GTTGTTGCCCCCCCCCCCCACGATGAAATTCATTGAGTAGGGATGTAAATCACATCCTGCATATACACACAACAAACTGTATATTTTCTATAACATTCTTCACGTCGTCCCTCACATTTGTTCTGGTGTTTATTAAGCATCTCTCTGTCTTTGCTGCCGTCTCTCTTTCTCTCTCACTCTCTCTCACCCACTCACTCTACCTCATTTACTAAAACAATGCTGAGTGCTGAAACAATGTCATAATTAGTCCTGATTGATGTAGCATATTAAGCAGCAAACAATTAGCATACAGTGTATTGCTACCCCGGCCATCTGAGAATGACTGATGTGACTGACCTGCACTAAGCACAAGCTCAATAACACAGTGAGAGGGAAAGAGTGTTGGTTTATACTGTAGGCAGCGCCACAGATTTAAACACATTATGTTGGAAAGTTTTGTGTTATTTTTCTCCCAAACAAATCAATTCAATTTGTAGCTAAAAGGTTGAAAGCTCTTGTGGGTAATTTTACCACTGTATTGAATACTAAATAAGTACATTTTTGCTTTGATACGCCAAATGGGTAATATCTGAGCTTCCCGTCCTCTGTTTGGTTCAAGAAGTATCTGAAGTGAAAATGCCTCAGAATTTGGCAGAAAATCAGATGTACACAATTCATTATAATTACACGAACATATGAGGATTTAAGAGACACGGTTATGAGACTGGTCCAAAAAAGGTGCATTTCATATGGTCAAGCTTGTGTAAAGTTCAATCCATCATTAAGAGCCAAAAATAATGCACTGAACTGCAGAGATGGGGGAAAAAAAAGGCTGCCTATTGTAAAGTTGTCCATCATAGCTGTATAACAATGCAGGAAATATTACAGGGTGTATATGTTCAGCTACTTAAAGGCGTTCTGCAGATCAGGGAAAAAGAACCATGCAGGCACAGAGGAAAAAAAAAAAAAAAAGACTCATAGCTTATAGTGACTCATACACCGCTTTAGTATAATCAAAAAGGAACACACATGGAGCCATGCCAGACATTGTTTGCATTTGTGCCTATTGGAATGGCTACATATGAGTACGATTATGGTTGTGTGTACACATACTGTACGTGTGCATTGGAAACCACCTGTGTGCAACAGGCCATATGAGCTGTGATATTGCCTCTGGGCCTTTACCGCTGTAATAGCGCACTCTGTCATAAAATGGGAAGAATGTAGGTTGGGTTTAAAAGGATACATGTCAGGTGCTTTTAACTCTCTGTTCCAAGAGTTTAGAATTACAACAAATGCATCTCTTTATGATCCACAATATAAATACAAAAACCACTTACTGATTTTCTCCCAGTTCTACCTTCAAACTCTGTCTGTCTTTCTACACTGTATTTCTGCCCACACTCTCTCTTCATATCTCTCTGGGGTAACACAAGACCTTGTGCAACTACTGCAGGGTCTCTAGAGCCGGCAAATCCCTATGAGGGCTCCCACGGCAGCTACAAGCCCAGCCTGGGGCTCCCTACCTGGGGCTCTGTGCTTTGGATATTTCCTTGGGGACCCAGAGACACTGTGGAGGCAGGCTGGAGGTATAAACATAAATTTAATACTACTGGGAGGATTTAAGAGGTGAAGGTAAGGGAGACAGCATGGGAGATTGTAAAAGCAGATGAGGGGAGGAAATAACAGAGTCAGAAAATGCAGAAAGGTGAGGATGAGAAAAGGATAAGCAAAGTAGTTGCAAGCAAAGTAGTCTTTTCTGTTATATCAAAGTATGCAACTTTTCCCCTGGGTATCGGTAGGCATGACTGGGCAGGATTCCAAAATGCAAATGAAACAACAACAGGTGAGAGCAGGTGAATAAGGTATCTTTCAGTACAGAACAAAAGCGAGCTTAGAGTCCCTTCTTCTATCCATTACCTTCTACATTTTTCCTCTTTACTTCTCTCTCATCTTTGATATTTAGAGAGCTGTCCATGTCTATTTCTCATTTCAGCTACAGTAAAAGAAGCTTTATCATCACAGACATTTGACTAAAGAAATCTGCCTGTTTGTATCTATCTGGAACATAAATGACTGCAGAGTTACAGAGCTGACAACTCTGAGTGTTGTTTTGTTCTATATGTGCGTGGGTGGATTTACTGTTAGATGAGATTGCTGAGTATGTCTGCGTGTTTGCTTATATGCACGTACGTGTGTATGTGTTTGTGCGTTTCAAGCACAGTGGTGTTAAAGGAATGCTTGCATAAAGCCACAGGGGACGTAGAGCAGTCCTCATCTCCCGCCAACAGGAAAGGTCAAACTCTTCAATATTAACTCTGACTCAGGTCACCACGCTGATTACACTACAATAACCATTTTACACACTTCATCCACGGACCCCTTCGACCCTCACCGACCACATATACACACTTTTTTTTTTTACTCCCGTCCTCACACGTCCATTTGGAATTAAAACCCACCCCTAGAGAGAGCCCCGTCGGCGCCCAATCCAGACATACATAAACACATTCTCACACAATCGTCCACAATCACGATCCTTTATGAAGGTCTTAGCATAAACCCGGTGCCCTCTCAGACCCCTGCTCCCCATGCTACGCCACACAGTGGAAATATAAGTTGATATGGAAGAAGTGTGAAAAAACACACACACACACAGCAGGCACGAATGGAGTGCACCATTAAGGCTCCGAGAATGTTGTGGGTTTACATTTGGGACCTGACCTAACCTCCAGCCGTGGCTTGCTATCAGCATTTCTTCTCACAACACCAGACTGAAGGTCGATTAGACTACACCGCTTCACCCCCATTCTTCAATCCTCCCCAAAATCCTTCCCCTTTTTTTTCCCCAGTTAACACAAAACTTCAGCAGAGTGGGGGGTGAGAAAACTGTTTTTGTCATTCTCAGTATGCACATGACGGTGAATCATTTTTGGAGATATTATGCAAAACTGCATTCATTACTCTGTGTGAGTTGTTGATCACACCTCAAAAGTCAGATTAGTTGTGAAATATGGCCATTGTTTCACTGCATATGCATGACAGCTATGTGACATGAGGCAAACTTTCTGGGTGATAATAAATCATGTCACACTTTCTTGGCAAACATGTTGCTACTGCAAGCTTCTACATGCATCAAAGAAACCAGTAATGGGTGTGTGTGTTTCAATACCACTACCCTTCCCTCATGTCAATAATTACTGAGATGAAATGGATTAATTTTCTTGCAAAGTGCTGGTGTTCTGATTGCTGTCACATAGGAAAGAAAGAGTGGAATTAAATAAATCCATTAAAACTGTGAGGAATGCAGAAAGGAGACAGGAGAGAAAATGCAGCAGCGGTAAATATATTAAAAAAAAAAAAAAAGAAATGAAAAGAAGTCATCACAAGTGAATTAATTTAGGTTCAGCAGCTGTATTAAATGACACCTAGTGAAACGTGTGGCTAAAGCTGTCTTCTCCGGCGCCTCCTTTCTACACTGAATCATCCTAATCCTGTCTAATACTGTACTGCTAAATGTCTGTCTTTTCTGGCTACAATGTCTTACATTAGCCTAGTGTTGTGTTAAATTATTGGCTTCTACTATGGCATCAGAGAAAGGGAATGCAGCGGTGTGGATACAAACAGAACAGGATTAAATGCAGGGCAATTACACTGACCATCATGGCTACAGGCAAGGCAAGCTGGGTACTTTTTTTTTGTTTTTTTAACATTACAGAAGTTCATTTTAAGTTACTTCTCAAACATACAAACCTAAAACCTTAACAGGCCCACCTCCATTATTTGAAACTGTTGATTCAGAGCGAGTACCAGTAGAAGATAAATCAGTGTTAATTGTGAGCTCCATAGTTACCTTGGCCACCACCAAGAAACAGCTTAGTGGATAAATCACATTTACCACCAAGGGATGCCACACACTCACCTATCCACAAGCTGAAAAATGAGTTTTAGGTACAAAGGGGAGCCATGACAGATCTTCTCCCTGGTCTCATATCTGCTCCTACTGTGATCTGGGCCATTGGTGGGTGAGGAATGAGGCTCTGGGAGCAAAGAAGGAACACTTCGTCATGTCTGACAATGAGAAGGAGGAAGTGTCAGGTATAATCAGCAAGGTGACGGGGGTGGAAGCTAAGAGGGGTACAATTTGAGGATGGATGAAAGCACACTGGCATCCCACTTGTTAACACAAATTATTACTCCTGCATTGTTGGCTACACTTTGGGGTTTACAATAAGACAAGCAGGGCAGTATAATAACTTATCTGTCAAACTCCTTTTGGGAATCCACGGACAAATTGACAATTGAGCATAATTCTGTATTTTTAACACAATTTCTCAATGATAGGGGAATTTATTGTTATTCTCATGACTGTGACCCTTACATGATTACACTAAGCAAATACATGGTCAGGGTTTATTCACAGTCAGCTGCATAATAAACTCATTATACAAAACAGCAGACAAAACTCTGCACATGAAGGATTGTTCTCAGCAGGTTTGATTAACCATCTTATTTTCCTTTCAAATTAAGTGCCGTGGATAGTATTAGGAGGTCACGTTGGAGATGGAACCTCACATGAAGGAAGGAAGAAATCTTTTTTACTTGTATAATAACATTTTGACCAATTTGACGGCCTCTGATTTGGGTCGGCGTGAATTATTCACCTAGTTTTCCACAGAGAACGTAAGTAAATAATCTCTCTTTTTAATAAGCTTCAACAGCAATGCACAAACAGTTAGAGGTAAAGAAAATAAAAATGGATAATTTTGAACAATTACCTTATTTGATTCCCCAGATGTAACACAGAGAGTATAAACAGCAGCGAACAATGAAAGATCTATATTGTGCTAAAAAACATCACCAGCAAAACTCAGCATCAGCATAAGAACTTAATGACAAAGACATATTTTAAAATCAGACAAAACATGAAATGACACATGTTGTACCAGCAAATTCAATACAACCATGAATGTAAATCCAATGAAACAAAAATCCACAGTAACCAGTTCTATTGTGTTCAATTTCACTGGTGCTTCAGTAATTTACATAATATTTCAGTACAATCTCAATTATACTGCCTTATTCTCTCTTAATCCCTCAAGTGTCTTGCTCTCTTAGTGTCTCAAATGTGAATCTACATGCACACAGAAAAGCATAACCTGATGTTCTGGCCACAAGAGAGGATGTGCTTAATCACAGTAGATAAGAAGGGAATAAAATACCTTCATTAGCATTTAAACAGCTGTAATTGCTCTGTAACTATACTTGTATGGCTTGAAATAAACAGATACACACATGTTCTTACACGTTCTTGTCTCTTACCTGTGTGCGCCTTCAACAAGATGTGTTGACCCATTCATTAAAAGAAGAGCTCTGAATCCAGCAAACTAACTGAATTTGCAAAGCAATTCCAGGCTGAATCTATTTTTTTAGCTGTTGCGAAGCACATTTCTTAATTTCCATTGATTGAGGAAGATTGACGAAAAGCGCAGGACTGCAGAACAAAGTTTTTACCTTCCTGTCAAGCTTAAGGCCTTTTAAAAGGGGCTGCACCCTATTCTCAATATAATATGTGAAGAGAAAGAGAGAGAGAGAATGATAGATATCTTTTTATCTCCTTTCCTCTCTGACCTCCAGATGGAATCAGGGAGCTGGAGTGAAACATAGTGCCCAGAGAGGGCAGAGGTTTCTTGGCTACCTTTTCACCACAAGGACCCTAAGACCAGAGTCCCCTCGCTGGAATGAAAGAGAAAAGATAGATGAAAGCAGCAAAGAGGGGATGGCTCCCCTGATCCCCTCCTGTCTTCTCCGTCACCCACCCGGAGGAAAATTTAATAAAGTCCACATACCAAGAGCCACACAAGAGAGAGAAATGAGAACACATGAAAGGAAAGATGGAGAGATGGAAAGATGGAGAGAGGAGGAGATGGAGGGGTGGCAGTGATGACTGACCCCTCTCCCACAGTGTCATCTCTGACCTTCAGAATAGCCAGAGAGCATTGAACCCCAGGAGACAGGATGAAACACATAGATGCCACACACATACCTGCAAACACACACACACACAAACAAGGCACAACACAAACAATGCTGACACTAAAATAGAACGTGTGCACCAGTTCACCTACAAAAATACACACAGCTGACACAAGCATACTCTCTCACGGACACAAAGGTATGCAGCCATTTATTTAAGTTCACCATCAATTCCTGTGAAATTGGCCTGCGGATTATACGCCAATTTCAAAAATAGGATTTCGCAAATATGTCTGTGATTCAGCAGAGAATGAACCCTATTCATGAAGGTACAAGAAGGCAAGAGTCATGGGATCAGCGACACAGTGAGACCTGCACACACACACACACACACACAAAAACACACAAAAAAACAGCCCAAGTCTGGTCCGAGTGACCTTGAGGGAGGATTTGGTGAATGTGTAAGGAGGGAGAGTCGGGGGGAGACAAATTGAGCCATGCTGGCATCATGGGCCACTCAGACGGCAGCACATGCATGTACAGAGCCAACAGTGTTAGCAGTGGTAGCATTAATGTGTCCCCTTTCATAGATGATTACTCCCAGCAGGAGAGGGGGGGGCATCTCTTTAATGACGGACTTTCACACCCAAATACTTCAGGAGGGAAGGACAGCAGGAGAGAGTGAAGGAGGAAGGAAAGCGAGAGAATAAAGGACACACAGTGGGAGGGAAGGAGAAAGGGAGTAAGGACGAGCATAATGGCAAAGAGTAAACAAAACAGAAAACCTCCAAGAACTAGTACAAGATCTGCAGCAGATACATACAGGAGAAACCGAACAAACAGCGTCAGTGACGATAAAAGTCAAGAAAAGTCAAAATAGGACGGAAAAGGTGGAAAGGGTTAAGAAGGAAACATAAGGGTAAATAAAGTAGAAAAGGATGAACCATGCAACAGATGCACATGTTGTGCATGAGGGTGTCTATGTGTTTGTGTGAGCAAGTGCCAGCTAGCAGATGGTGTCTAATCTATGGAGGGCACCCCCCCCTGCGGAGGCACAGCGGGAGCTAAGGACCCTAAGTGGTGCTCATACTCATCAACCACCATTTGGACTTGCTCAGTGAAAAGGACAACACACAAGCATATCCTGAAGTCATGCATCTGAATGTGGAGACACGCATCCACACTTAGTCAACAGTCTTCAGTGGGATTGTAACAAACCAGGATTTTCAGGGATTTGCACATAATTATAAAATAGATATATTTTCTCACTCACTCCTTAATTATCCCCTTGTGATACGTTGCATTTATTGTACATTTCCTAAGTTTCCAGTGTTAGTAAATAAGGGCATCTCTGTGCAGCAGTCGCAAAACTGAATATGTACTGTTTATAGATTACTATCACTAATTCACCAATTCAACAAAGGAAGTATCATTGATTTTATTGAGAAAACATCCTATGCTTTTTTCCCCTTTGGCATATGTGAAGGAAATTGGACATTGTTTCACTGAAGTTAAAGCAAAAAAAAAAGAGATGGCACAAACTGGTTTAAACTTTCCAAAAGGGTAGAAAAGTTTTTAAAAAAAAGTGTGTTTTCTGTTATTTCAGTGAACTGACCCTTCAAATTGAAGGTTAATTTTCCTTCCCTCTAACTTAATTCCAGTGGTAATTTTACTGAAGTAAATCGCTGAAAAACATTTTTGTTATATAATGGCTGTCCCGTCATATCTGTCACAAAAATAGGCCTTTTCATGACAAATTATAGTGACTAAACAGGTGAGGGTACGTGAAATGGACTGGAAGCTAAACACTGGCTGCCAAGTTGTTTTGGCATCATATCACTGTCCGTATTTAACAACAATACAATTGCAATAGGATGTCGATTTTTGGGATAAAAAAAAAAAAAAAAAGAACTTTGGTTAAACACTAGAAAAAAAATGAAATTAACCTGAATTACTGATGCAAGCCCAGATACTACATGAGCAAACGTTCGCCCAAAACACACACAGACACACACACGATAATGTCTATGTAGCAGTGCATGGTGTCTGTCTGGCATCGCCCCCAGTGCTGATGCTGCTGTGACAGCTGTCTGAATCAGCAACATCCAACATTGACTGACTGGCTGAGGAAGGTACAGCCAAGCAGGAGCCGAGAGCGAAGGTGCACGGTTACGAATGCATGTAAATGTGGGTCTTTGTCTATGTTTTTACAAGTGTATGGCTGTTAAAACTGTGGATTTGTGGAGATAATGCGCAATGTGTGTGCATGAATGCAAAAAATGAATGCAAAAAAAAAAAAAATGAGAGAAGAAATCAGGAACCATGTGGGATGAATTAGGCGTTTCTGTTTAAAAATGGAGGTTTTGAAAGCCTGTTGAAAACCTTGGCGTGAACAAAGAGGAACTGTTAGTCACACCGTCCCCCCTTGGGTTGTCCCATCCTGTGACAAGCACTGAATCAGAGGCCATTTACTCAGCAATACACAGAAATAATAGTGTCTCCAATCAGCAGCTATTCTAATGGGTCTAAATTACTCAGCAGTACTCAATTCTGAAGTTATTTTTTTCTAGAGCTGAATGTCTAACGGGATTCTATTGTATCCTTTGTCACGAATATCCAGAGGACTTTGTATAAATTGCATTAGTACACTGAAGGATGTGGGAATTTCTATGCTTTGATGAGCTACATTGTGTTGAAGAGGTGGGTGTGTTTCATTGTGTGTACTGTAAATAGATATGGGTGTATAGAGATGAGGCTTTATACATATTTGCTTAACTTAAATGTAACACCGTGACATTACAGCTCATCTTTTAACCGCTCGATTCATCGCGGAAAAAAAAAAAAAAACAACACGTACGCATTTTGTAATACGGAGTAAAGGTGACGCCATGAAACAAAAAGGTGAATGAGGTCCTTGTCGCTTCAAGGGGTCCATTCCTCACATATATGGGTCATTCTTCCTCTCATGTCCCATTTTTTTTCCCCTTTACTGCCTTTCCAGTACTACCTTTTTAAAATTCAGTCCATATAGCCGACCACTTTACACTATTAAACCCTCCCTCACCCCGCCCCCACAGCAGCTCCCAGTGTCTGATCTGGAGACACAGGTCATTTGTCATCAGAGAGGGGAGCTCGAGGAAACAGCAAGCCCAGCATGGGATCTCCACACTGGGCCTGACAGCTCTCAATGCTTCTCCACAGAATTGCTGAATATAGTCAAGTAGTCGGACAGCAGTCACAGAGAAACGGAGACAAAGATGAAGAACTCGTGTCGGTGTTTGCGACCGGGCGTCAGTTGGTGTACCTGACTGATTCGCTGCGAATGGTGTGCGCGTTTTTGGCCTACAAGCACAAGCCTATTTGTGTTTTCATACGGGACAAAGCTCGATTAGGGACAAGGAGAAGGTTAAAGCAGAGTGGAATGCAGAAAGCATGTGCATATATATAGTAAAACCTGCACCCGGCATTCACCTACACAATATAACTGCTAGGGTTAAGGGGTTATAATGTTGAACGTCCTGCTCCTTTGTGTGCACTCGCTTTCACTGACCCCATAAGAACCAATATGACTCTCATTACTTACACACACACACACAACACACCCACGTACACACATTCAGACTCTCATTACAAGCCGTCCCAAGGAAGAGGAGGAGGCAAACAGGAGAAAAGGGGGCACTGTAAATGCATTCTCAATCTCTTAACTTTCTCACCTTTCCGCATTACATCTTCTCTGGGATGAGAGGGAGGTAGTGAGGAGGAAGGTGGAGCGACTTAAACTGAATAAAATAACATGAGGACAGCGGGGGCGAGGGAATAGATGGACCAGAAGAAAGACACAGAGACAAACAAAGCACTACATGGTAGGCAGAGAAAACAGGTAAAAGGCTGAACGAACAAGAGGACGCTGGATTAAGAATAGCAGACCCCCCGCTGTGACACTGTTAGGGTGTACGCTTGTATTTTATCCCAGTGTACATGCAGATACTGTATTGATTTGGGCTGTGAGGGGTAGACGATGGCAGAGGGGTATTAAATAAAAGAAAAGGGGGGGAAAGAAAGAATGAGAAAAATCAATTTTATCTGCTTTAATGGCAGACAGCCCTCTAAAAAAAAAAAAAAAAAAAAAAAACAGGAAAGAAAGGCAACAGAAGGGGGGAGGAGAAGGAGAGAATGAGAAAAAGGGAAGAAATAAAATAGAGTGTGTTGGTCAGCAAGCCAAGCCGGTTCATTTGAGCCAGGCTTTTTATGGTATATCTACTTTCTGTGCAACCTTCCTTCAGTCCACACTCCTTGGCTTTTGTCGCTGGATGCGCTGGTCAGCAAATTCTGCCTCTTTGTCTGCAGAACCTTCACCTTTCCTTCTGTTGTCAATAACTGTATTGCTACCAAGGGTGGGTGGAAAGGCACCGAGCCACACTTGGATGCACAAACATACTGACGCAGAAATAGACGCACAGCAACACACACACACACACACACACACACACTAATAAACAAAGATGCAGACAAGCACACAAAACGTAAAAAAAAAAAAAACACAGCTCGCATAAGGCCCAAACCAATCAGGTTGCGGCTCGATAAAAAAATCTGTTTTTCCGTGTCACCAAATTTGCAAAGTGTGTCCCTGTGAATTCTCGTCAACAAGCTGTTTTACGGATGTGTGCGAGTTCAAACCATTGCGTGCCAGGAATCATCTGAGGAAATCTTTTTAGCGGGACAGGAAAAGCCAGACGGCGGCCACTTATCTACCGGCCGCCACCTCCCCCCCACACCCTCCTCACCCCACCCTCCACCCAAACCCCATCAACGACACAGGACCAGGCAAGCGTGAGAGGACGGCCGGCGACAGACACGAAATGTGGCACGAAATGTAGAAATGGAGCCCCTCGAGCACACATTGAGTGAAGCATACAGACGTCTCAGCCTCCCAGCCAAGCCTACAGTGTGGTTAACTCATGGCATGCCATTCACGACCAGAAGCAGCTGTTCTTAAGAAAGACGCTAGATCTGGATGTGAAAAAAAAAAAAAAAAAAAAAAAAATCTTCTTGGTGTCAAACCAACCAAGAGGAATGATTTCACTGACTAAATAACACAGTACATCTCTTAAAAAAAAAAAAGCCTGTATGATTATCAATATTCAGTGTAATCTTTTTTTTGATTCTGATAACAAAGTTAGTTTTTATGTTGGACTTTTTAGTTTTGCCCTTTTCCAAAGCAAGTTTACACTGATTTTAAAATGTAATTTTTTTAATTAGTTCATCATACTATATTCTCCATCCAGATGGCTAATATAATATCCGGAAAATTACATCTTTATATCTGCGGGTGGGTTTGGATAACCTTTAAATCTGCAGTACATGGGTGATCTCTTGCTACTCTGAAACACATCCCCCTGACCTTCCAATTAGAGCTCACTACCCAACGGCGGCAACACAGTAAATCTGCCCAGGCTGCAGGTTTAGACACCAGTATAAAACAGCCTGCTATAAAATCATTACTAGGCTGTAAAACACTAGAAAAATTCACTATTAAAAGACCGGCAGAGACACAGAGAAAACAAAGCCAGAAGCAGAGAAATTATTCGGTCCAAATACGTGGAAGTAAAATATTTGCACAACAGAAACAGTGACAGTTAAATAAGTAGATCAGCAAGTACCGACGTGACGTTTCAAGGACGTGGAAAACGGTGAAATCGGCAACAATGTTAAGATACAACGCCGTCACGATTTAACGCTAAGTGTGTTTATACAAATACTCATATAAGACGTGCAAATAATACCAGATCAATCATAAATTATTTTATCTTTTCTCACACATAACAGTAAAAGCCCAGTGAACAAATCAGCATATGGCGGCGCTGAGCTTTGCTGTGACATTTAATTAAGTGAGTATTTATGTAGAAAATTCATATAAATAACACATGTTCAGACAAATGTATCAAAAAGACAGCAGCTCACCCTCCACTAGGCATGTGGGTATTTAAAGTAAATGCCAACCGTAGCCATTAGCTGAGGCATTTCCTGATGAGACTCTTCTTGATAGTGTACTAATTAGGTCTACAGAGTTGTGAAGGGGCTAATCACAGTGTACAAAACTCTACAGAAAACTATATTTATTTTAAAATATCTGTTGTATGTAAACATCAAACAATGTAGTGTGATTGCAGTTGAATGTAAATATGCAAAAGTACACCATTAGTGAAGTAATTAATGCTGGGGAGTGATGATAATACATCTAACTACTCTACTGCCTAATTAGTGACACCATAATACACCATTATATCATATTAATGACATTACATTAGTGGTGACAGGGGGCTGGTGTTGGGATGGGAGTGGAAGGGGGGT